>OY759154.1:11883129-12250207 GCA_963662125.1 Diplazon laetatorius
TTCGAAAACGAACGAACCTCCATCCGACTCGCCCAATTACAATTTTAATCGTCCGACAAATAATCAATCTGTTTCACAAAATGTTTCACTCCGAATACATTTCAACAACCCAGATCGCGTTGATTGTTTTATCAAACAAACAAACAAACATCTTTACGATTTTAAGCAGCGTGCGATAATTGGGACGTTGGCCTTGTGTTTGGCTCAACGATGCCAAAATGACACGCGCGGTTTATTCATCGTCACGCCAGCCAATGATCGTACCTCACGATTGAAACGTTCCAGCCATTGGCTCGGGTTAACGCCAACGTGGCGCCCGCTAGTGGCGTGGCGCCATGTGTTAACTATTCCTAACCTCTATTACAAATAACGCGAGAATCCACGGATATTCTTCGATATTCGTTGGCTATCTCCAGCACAAACCGAACGATTGGAAGACCGAAGTCGATCAAATAAACCAAATGTCACGGAATCGTTTGTTGTTTGATTCCACGTGAACTTTTAGGTTGGAATAGAGATCGAGAAAATTGGAAGACGATGAAAGATGGCGCTGGTTCGGAGATTGCTTGGCAGAAATTTTGCCAAAGACAAAATGACAGATTGCTTTGCTTACGTGACAAACCGAAATATGCGTTGCAACACCAAGAATAACAATGAAGAAACTCATCTATATATATATGTATATATATTTAACATCAACAGAAACATTTCCAGCATAGCTGCATCGCAGCAGACGACGCACGGGTCGATCCGGATCGGTAGAAAATAGTCAAAGAAAGACGGTTTGACGTCACTGAGGTCGCGTTTTCGTCGCATTGGGGGCGCAGGTGTCGACGTGACTCGTTGCCACTATTCCATTTGGCTTTTCAACGATTAAGCTACCGTGACACCGAAATCGTCTCGAATAACAATAATATATGAATTATCCATTTTTCAATTTTTTTTTTCATTGCAGCTAGTTCGGGGAATTTTATTCAAATTTGAGGGGATGTATTTTCACACAGTTTTAACTATTTGGATTTTTAACGCTTAAGCTACTGTGACACCGAATCCGTCTTGAAAAAAAAAAAGATATATCTTAATTCGCTATTTTTTTGTTGTTGCAACTAGTTCGACAATTTTGAGGAGATTTACTTTCACACAGTTTTAACTATTTGGATTTTTAACGTTCAAGCTACCATGACACCGGACTCGCTTCGAAAACGAATATACAAATTATCCATTTTTTTTTTTTTTTTTTTTTTTTTCATCGCAACGAATTCGTCAATTTTATAAATTTGAATATTTTCAGAGATTTCAAACCTTGAGAAAATAATATTTAAAAAATCGATTTTATATATATGTATATATATATAAAATATACTTTTTTCTTAACAAGTTCGTCCTTCGCCAAAACGTTTTTGTTTAAACATCATACAACCAAAAAAAATATATATATGAAATATATTTGGAAAAAAAAATGATTATCCAAAAAAAAACGTATTTTGTCATGACCCCTTAAAAAAACGTAAAAAACCAAACCACGGTGTTCCCCCCACTTTCGGTGACATTGCGAGTCTGGGACGGGCGAAATCCGACTCCAGGGTCACCGGAACCCGTCGATTGCCGACTTTGCGTCCGGAAACACGAAGTTACGTAATTATTTGTTCCTTCTTTTTTTTTTTTTGGGTCACACACAGAGACGGTGTCACAACAGAATGTCCTCGCTGCCAAACAAACCTCTGTCACTCCATGAGCGATGCGATCGAGGAATTTCCTCGTCGTGTGCGAGTACACGAAGTTTACATTAAAATTAGTCCAAACGAAAAAAAAAAAACTAAATCTAAAAGAATACACGCCAGTGAATGAAAAAAAAAAAAAAAAACAAACACAGACTGCACATTAGTGTTTCGTGATGTTCTTCGGGCGACGTAACATCCGGCTTTGACACGGTGAAATAATCGAATGAACGTTACGAGTAGCAGATGAAAGTAGTGTAAAAGACGATGGGTAAAGTTTCTATAGTTAGCACTCGTAACGAGAAGAAATAGTTGGAGGGGGGGGGGTGAGGTTAATTCGGTGAAAAAGAATAAGCATGTTTTTTTTTTTAAGACTTTATTCCGGCGATAAAAAATAGTGTAAATTTATGCAATGAAATTTTCCATATGATAATACAACATTTGAACAATATTTTTCGAAATTTTCTTTTTTCGTTTTTTTAATAATTAGTAATTTTACAGCAAGAAATTAGCCGATTTTTATAGCGAAAATCGGTTTTTTTTCGCTTCCAAATGCTACGAAAAAATAAAAAATAAAAAAAAATAAAAAATCCCCCGGTGATTATCTCGAGAAACATCTCCTTTGACGAATGCATTTTGATTTTTTTTTTTTGTTTCCGATGATTCTTTTGCGAGTTATGATGAACACCGCAAAAGCAACTTTTTTTTCCGAGGCGCCTCCGGAGATTCACTTTCACCGCGCTTAATTTACAATATTTTCGAATATGAAAATTCAGGAAGATATTGTTCAAATGTTGTATCATTATGTGGAAATTTATTGAATAAATTTACACTATTTGTATCGCCTGAAAAAAAAAAAAATCTTAAAAACATGATTCTTTATTACCGAATTAACCTTACCCCGCCCTTAAATGATTACGAGACGTCTCATCCGGTTCATCGACGTGTCCTCGTTCGAACCCAATACAAGTTACACTTGTCTAGGCACCACAGAACACCCACACACACACACACACACACAGATGTGATTTGTAATGCTTTCGTTGAAAGCTTCGTGACGATGCTACCTAAACGATGATGGCTTTTACGACGTCTTTATCCATCTCTATGTGTCTCTCTCTCTCTCTTTATCTTTCGTCTTTTTATTCCTTCCTTTCTCTCTCTCTCTCTCTCTCTCCCTCTCTTTCTCGTGATATATTTCTTGCTCTCTTTTTCGTGTGTTATATTGTGGACAATCGGTGTCACGTTTCTGCCCCAACGTTTTTCGTCTTGGCAAATTGGGCGCACCCTAATTTCCAATCCACATGGGCTTATCGCTCATCCAGCCCCTATGAGCCGGCCCTTATTTCTTTCTTTCCTTCCTTCCTTCCTCTTCTTTTTTTTTCATCGTCTCACATCTACATTTTTATTTGTCACAGACGATGGTGCTTTTTGATGACGCAAATTAAAAAATTAAGGTAGTATCCTAGATACTGTAAGAGTCAAAGCAAACCTAAGATATACCATCTCCTGATTGAGGTACGGTAGTACTTTGATGTGGCAACGTCGCGTGTTATGATGTCGATCAGAGAGAGAGAGAGAGAGAGAGAAGATGGGAAACAAACGCGCAACGTTGCCATGTCTACTGGATGACGACCAACTCCTCATATAAACTGTATTTTCCCCGATGTTTATTTGCTCATTATTATCATCACAGTCTCCTGATCTCTACTTTCAAGTGCCCAAAATGTTCTCCGAACATTCAACTTGCAGCTCAAGTGTTTTCATTAAAATCTGACGAGGACTTTTTGTATTATATCAAATTGAGCGTGATTTACCATAAGGCTCCATGTTAAACGTGTGAAAATAAAAGTGTTGATATATTTTTTTTCGCGCTCCGTAAAGCCATAAAAATTTAACTGAACCTTTTTCTCATCAATACTTATAAGTATGCCAAGTTTGATGAAAATCTAACGAGGAACTCTCTTATGGAGGGTACTTACCTTAAGGGGTTAAATGTAAAATAACCGAGTAGATGTTATTTCGGTCATAGTGGGTGTTTTTGTTTCTGGTTGTTTTTTTTTTTTTTTTTTAACATCACAAGCTGGGGCATTTTATAAATGAGAGTAGGATGAAAACCTCAGAGACCGCGATGTAGGGGGCCGGTGGAGACGGATGTAATTTATCGCGGTGGTGAACCGCCGGGTGCGCTCGATAGGTAAACAGCCAAGACGAGAAAAGTTTGGTCGTTTGGTCGTGCACTTATTGGCCACGCACTAACTGCTCCACCGTCTCCTATGACTCTCTCTCTCTCTCTCTCTCTCTCTCTCTCTCTCTCTCTCTCTCTCTCTCTCTCTCTCTCTCAAGTGCTCATAAAAAGTGCCACGAGCTTTCTGCGTCGTGACAATTAAACTTTTCTTTACGATATTTCCACAAGAGAAATAAAAATAAAAAAAAACAAAATCCAATAAAATGTTTATAAGGGGGTACATCTGTGTGGATTGACGGAAAAATATGTGAATTTCGGAAATTATTATCTCGAAAATATTGAAACAAGCTGTAAGTTTGAAACTCGCAATTTTGACAAAGTCAAAAATATTTTTTGTCAAAAAAAATATGAAAAAATGCTTTCTCATCGGAGGACTTTGTGT
Source organism: Diplazon laetatorius (assembly GCA_963662125.1). Taxonomy (NCBI): domain Eukaryota; kingdom Metazoa; phylum Arthropoda; class Insecta; order Hymenoptera; family Ichneumonidae; genus Diplazon; species Diplazon laetatorius. Next base: position 11,887,478 of record OY759154.1, read on the forward strand.
ACCAGATAATAGATTCGGAGTGAAAAAATTGCAACTTCAAACTTGCACCTTTATCGTTTTTATTTCAATCGTAATAATTCATAATTTTTTTTTTTTTTTTTTTTTTTTTTTTTTTTTTTTTTTTCGTTCTCGATTTCAGATTCGGTGATTTACGAGCAAAGACAGGACGAGCAATGGAGTGAGGGGGAAGCTTTTTCACGGTTGTTTCGTCAGCTGTGAAATATTCAGAGAAATATTCGACGATCGTCACCGTCGCCTCGTCGTGCATCCGAAACCGTCTTTTTCCACTCTTTCTCTCTCTCTCTCACTCTCTCTCTCTCTTGCTCGCTCCAAGCGAACATCTCCTCGTCTTATCCGAGGCAACGTATCGTCGTCGAGACTCTCGATAGACCGACGGGCGCGTAATTTCGAGATTTATATTTGCCATATAGTTCGGGCCAAAGCCGACGTCGCTCGGACGTATTGAGATCAAAGAGGCTCGTGTAATATCGAGCGTGAAGAAACTCGCAGCACGTGTCGCGACAAAATCCGCAAATCCGTTTTCGTTTGCGGCGAGTCTCCGAAAATATATAAAAATAACAAAAAATAATAAATAAATAAAAAATAAAAATAAAAATAAAATATTGAATGAAAATAAATTCGAATAAGAAAATTGAATAAAAATAAATTCGAATAAAAAATTGAATAAAAATTGAATTAAAAATAAAAATAAAATAAACAATTTCGTGGCTAGTTGTCAATTTTGTGTAGCTCGTCTTATCTCATATCTTATCTCTCTCTCTCTCTTTCTTTCTTTCTCTTTATCTCTCTCTCTCTCTCTCTCTCGTCTTCCTCGTCTTTCTCAAAAATTATTTGTCGACAGTAAATACTTTTTTTTGTTCAAATTCAGTTTTGAAAAAAAAATATATATATATATATAAATCGTCGTCGAGAAAAATTTGAAACGATTTTAATTTGAATTTCCCGATAAAAACAATTATTTCGACAAACGACGAATCGTGCGTGATAACCGGCACGAAAATGTGATTTGAACGAATTACGAATGGTCGTGCGAACGAATCCAAAACGAAATACCTGATTCTGGGGATCGAGCAGAGCGACGATAAATCAACGAGAGTTCACCAGGACCTTGTCGATCGTCCATCGGACATCACTTCACATCGGCTATTTGGATAAACGTAATTCGAGGAGCGAGAATAATTAAAAAAAAAAAAAGAATTTTAAAGGAAAATTAATATCTTCGTAAAAATAAAAAAATTCTTAAAAACTGCACTCCATAACAATTTTTTGAACTGTTGGCACTCTGAAATATTGGCGGAATAATTTTTCATTCGAAAATAAGTGAATAAAATTATTTTTCGAACACTCAAATTCAAACAAAGAAAATAAATAAGATCGATCTTAATTGAAAAACAAAATAGTGAAATATATATATTCAAATACCGTGTCGAAGTAATTTTTGTTTTTTCCTCTGATGGACGAGAAAACGTGATAATCATAATTCAAATTCTTTCGAGAAACACAATCGACTAGATTGAATTTTTTTTTTTTTATTTCGAGATACAATTATTTTTAATCAAGTTGTTGAGTTAGTGTCTTGTTGTTGAGTTAGAGAGAGAGTGTCTTATATATGTATGTATATCGATATATATATATATATATATATATATATCTTCTTGAATATATATTGAGAGTTTTTTTTTTTAATCGATCGTCGCGGCGAAGAAAATTTGGTGACGAAATGGCGAGCCGTATGAAAGCTTTGTACAACCAGGTTGGTAAAAGTTCCTCCACGTTAGAAAATATATTCATTCATATATAGTATATATTAGGGTGTGTTGAAAAAATGCAAACTTTTACCATTCTTCTGGCTGTTGCTACATTCAAAGCAAATACCATGAGAAGACATCTGACAAAATTTGAGCCCAATCGGACACCATTCAGAGGTTCCGCTTTCACGAATTCGATTTTGCCTTTGATAAACACGTGAACCATTTTTTTTTTCCAATCGCAATTAATTTTCCGGGTAAACGCAAAAATTTCGCCGATAAAAAGTAAGTGCAATACGTAGTATTAAGGTCACTCAAAACGACAATATTTTTAGTTTTACAATTTTTCGAAAAAAAAGTTAACGACTTTCTTTTTAACGAAAATCATGGAAAATAGACAAAAAAAAAAACTCGTAAACTTTTCTCCAATGTAAAACAAAAAATATCCTCATTTTAAGTGACCTTGATACCATGTATTGCACTTACTTTTCGTCCCCGCAATCTTTCGTTTACCCGAAAAATTAATTGCAGCTGAGGAAACAAAAATGCTTCGCGTGTTAATCAAAGGCAAAATTGAATCGGTCAAAGCGGAACCTCCAAATATTGTCCGACTGGGCTCAAATTCTCACAGTTGTCTTCTGTCAGTATCTACTCGAAATGTAGGAACTGCCAGTGGAATCAAAACAATTCTACCTTTTTTTCAACACACCCTGTTATACATATATTTTTTTTTCTGGCTATGTACGTACATATGTATACCTTGGGGATGATCGGATGCCTCTTAAGCCGCAAGTGATCTTCCTTCTCGTCTCAGTTATTTGATTTCCCCCGAGTGCCTTAATCCCACGTGACTGGCAAGTTTTACTCTGCAAACAGTTTTCAAACACCGTACAAAGTTTGCAGTGTGTCCCCCCCCCCACGTGTTTCGAGGGGCTTTCACCGGGTTAAGCTATACAGCCCAACTTAAATCCCATAACGTAACGTGTCGAGTTTAACGTAGAAAATTTTTATTTCCCCAAACGACGTTACTTCTCGCACAAACTTTTTCATCATTCGCTGTAAGAATTTTTTTTTTTTTTTTTTACGGTTCACAATGAAGTCTGTGGCAATAAATTACAAATTTCACGACACATCGTCTTCCACGTATAAACGCGTCGATTTTTTTTTTAATGCAATTCTATTTTATTTTTTTCTAATCGTAGAAACGTTTCTACGATTATAAAAAAAAATAAAATAGAATTGCATTAAAAAAAAAAACAAAAAAATAATCGAAAAAATATCGAAATATCGATTGGCCGTAATTTCAAATTCAATTTATTTGTTAGAAATTGAAAATTATAAATTTCGAACAATTTAAAATTTTTGTTGTTTTTTTTCTCCCTCGATTCGAATTTTTTTTTCAATTTTTTGCCAAATTTTTGCCACCTTAAATATCTCTGTAATTATCGACGTCACAAAAAATGTTAGAAGAAAAAATATTGTATATATATTATATATATAATATTTTTTCTTCTATTTTTGCAAATTATGTGAATAAAAAATGGTTCGCCAATATAATAAAGATTTTATTATTTTATTTGGTCTTGTTTGTGTGACCAGATCGTGTTCGAACGTCGCGTACTGCTCGGTTGTACGATTTTGGTGGGTCTGTCGGTGTGGATATGGGCCATAGCGATAGGCACGAATTATTGGTTCACGGTCGAGGCACCGACGAATTTCACGAAGGGTTTGGCTCTGGGTGATCCGAGCGCGGCCGGCCGAACGTTGACCTACAGAAATCAGGGACTATGGTCGGGTTGTACCAATGGATTCGAGCCCACTCCCAATGACACGAGTCGTTTGAAGCCGTACAGTGAGTCCATCCCCTCGTCCTCCCCCGCCAAAAAAAAAAAAAAAAAAACAACAACATCCTTCAAATTCTCGTATAAATAATTTTTTACCAATTATTCTCAATTGCACAACAATAAATATATGAGCGATTCCACGTGACTTCAGACACTCAAAAAAAAAATTTCCACAAATAATTTTTAAAAATTGAGCTTTTTTGCAATATATTCACCGAGTGCCGATTTAAAAAAAAAATTTTTTTACGGTTTTATCGTTAATTAACTTTTTTTGTATTTTTCCATTCAAATCTTTACACTTTTCAATTAAATACAAATTGAAAAAAAAAAAAAAAATGAATAAGTATAAAAAATACGAAAAATTCGTTTCTCGTATTCACAATTCGGGGCAAAAAATTATTCGTGGAAATTTGTTTTTTTTTTTTTTTTTTTTTTTTTTTAATGGCTGAATTGACGTGGAATGGCTCATATATATTTTTTTCTCAATTGCTCGCAGGTGAATGCAAACACATCGACATGTTTAGCATGGGACTCGACGAGACTATCCAAAGTAAGTGATAAAACACAACACTTATCCAAAAAAAAAACTAGGAAAACGAATGAAAAAAAAAAAGAAAATTTTGTTTCGATAAAAAAATAAATTTGGAAAAATCGATTATTTGGTTGTTGATTATTATTACTATTATTATTATTATTTTTTTCAATTAATTAATTATGATTAATGCATTTGTTTTTTGGGAGGCATGTTGAAACGATGATGTAGATTGATGACGACAAGTGGTTTGACGATGATGATGATGATTGTTGGTCAACAGGTTACGCGAGGACCGAAGTTTCGTTCGCTCTTATCAGCATGTTCGTCATGGTGATGGGTTTCAGCTTCTCCATATACACATTTCGCAATCCACGATACATGTTCAAAAGACTCGCCGGAGGAATTCACTTTATCAGTGGTAAGAGAAAAAAAAATAATTATCATTCATCTAAATTTAACATTTTTATTAAAATTTTTCTCTCTTGGATGAAAAAAAAATATGAATATTAAGGGGGCATCACGCTTTAGGAGGCTCAAAGGAAAAAGCGTTCCTGAAAAGATTTTTCAGGACAGAAAAAAAAAAGCAAATGCAGCGAACTTTTTAGATTATTTTATTCCATCTTTCAACATTAAAAAGAAATTTTTTTTCAATCGTAAAATATTCAAATGCAGCAGATTTCGATGCACATTTGAATCGTGAAAAATTTCATTCAATTTTACGGAAAATCGTGGCCACTAAAATATATTCTCGACTTGAAAAGATTTTTCACGGAAGAATGAAAATTAAACATTTTTCAAAAATCGCTCGTCCTACAAATTGCTCCTATTTGGACAATTTTCGACATTTTTACATAAAAAAAAATAGCTCAAAATATCTTCGAAACTTTGGATCTTTGAAAAACAAAAAAAATTTTTTTTTTAACAATAATCAAAATTATTTTTCGAAAAAAATCACAATGTCATGACACCTTAATTCACGGAAACGTAAAATTATGTGGATTTCAGCTGCCTGCACGATGGTCGTGATTCAAGTGGTTCTGTCATTGGCCGAGTACGAGAGCAAATATGCCAAAAGCACATTTCCACAAAACGCCGAGCTCAATTATCATTATTCGCTGATACTCGCTTGGTTCGTGTTTCTCGGCAATTTGTTCGCCGGTTGTTCGTTCATTCTGTTCTCGAAGAAGCGTAAGCGCGATCGCGCGCCCACTGAGGAAATCGCCATGGCCGACGAACCCACGATAATCGGTCGTTGAAACCTCTCACAATCATCGACAAATAATTATTGTTAATCATCGAACGTTATGAAAAAGAAAAAAAAAAAAAAAATGTTTGTCGATCCATTTCCGAAAATTTTTTCGAACATCCGCATTGTCATTTCCTCGCCACGCTTACGTCCGGATGCAATTGCGTCATAATTAACATCCTCTACGTAAAAAAAAAAGACATTTGTAAATAAAAAATATTATTAATATTATTATTATTATTATTATTAATTTTTTTCGTCTGTTTTCGAATATTTTCATCGCTTCAAAAGAATTTCGAGAATGTGTGCGTAAAGCTTAATCTTATAATGGCTTCGTATGTAAGAGACAGGAGCATCGGTGTGTCAAATTTTCACGAATTTTAGGACAAAATTTGTCCCACTTCGAGACCCATTAATATATATATATATATATCTATATATTTATATATTTATCGATCACTTTGGTGGTCATATTTATCGTCAAAAAAGTACGACCACTTTTCCACTTTTTCTAATGGGCCAAAATTGAAATTGTATCGTCTCTCATTAATTCGCAAAAAAAAAAAAAAAAAAAAAAAAAAAAAAAAAAAAAAACCTAATAAAATGTACAAATGTGCCGAATAATCATTGTACCATTTATCCGTTACGTTGAATCGCATTATTATCTTTGTCTGGTGTAAGTCGATATGATAATTCGTAAATTGCTCTTAACATTAATTATGTATAATATATATAATCAATTTGTTGAATCAATATGAATTTTGTACAACAAATAACACTCATTCGTGTAGTACCAATCGAGCTGCATGCTCGGGCAACCTCATTTTCCTGGATCCTCGGAGAAATATAATTATCTCTGCGATAATAACATTATAACAACGTCTACGATAGATCGAATTGTTGCAATCTATAACCATCTTAACTCTCTAATGCCTCTGACCACCTCCAGGCGGGGCACATCTTACGAGTCATTACACGTGTCGGTATCATTTTTCATCGAAACTGCTCAGCCCTGCTTATGGTCGAAGGATCAGTGGTACTTTTGGCGTTTGTCGCGTTGTCCCGGTGCGTTACGTTTCCGAGCAACTTCCAATTCAAAGACCAAAATTGACCGCGTAAACCACGAAAATAAATATTTTTCTCCGAACACGACTTACGCGTGTAAATAGTAATTTTGACGGATAAAATAGTAATTTTGGTCGAATCGGTTAAAAAAAATAATAGATGAGTTGATAGAAGTGTGTTCTATCGAATGGGGAACGAGGTTTCAGGCTTTTAATGATTCTTCTATAAAACATTTGAGTTTGCTTTCGTCCGCGATATGCCTATTTTTACTTGTACAGGGCGTAAACTTAACCAAATTGGAAAACGGACTTCACATTCGTTCTTTGTGTGTTAATATTAGTCTATACTGATTTATTTACGCAAATTAGAAAATAAGGCATTAGAGGGTTAAGAACTTATGAAAAAAAAAAAAAAAAAAAAAAAAAAATTGAACATCACAGAAACGAGTTTTCAGTTTATTTGGTAAATCAATGTTTTACAGCTGTTCAATTGTGCAACCAAAAAAAAAAAAAGAATAAAACAAACAATTGACATACAACGTGGTTGGCCGATATCATTTTCAAGATAATGGCTTCTGAATATTTATATATGACATACAATATAATAGAAGCCATTAAATATATCCATTTATCTCAATAGATCATGAATAATGACTTTTAAATATATTTATATATGTAATTGTATATTTATATATTTGGAAGCCATTATTTTAGAACCAATTTCTGCTACATACTATGTACACACACACACACACACACGTACACATGATTCTGTAATTACACACACACAAAAAAACGCAAATTCAATCAATTATCCTTTGGCAATCACGATAATATTTAATAATTAATAATAATAATGCTATTTCTGTATTGATCCCTGTACTATTGTGTAACAAGTCATCATCTTTGTCGATCCCTCTCTCTCTCTCTCTCTCACACACACACACACACACACACACACACACACACACAAAAAACTGATCCACAATTATTTGTAAAAAATTTTTTTTTAAATAAATGATTCACAATAATAATAATAATAATAATAATAATAATAATAATAATAATAATAATAATAATAATAATAATAATAATTGACAACACACAATAATCATGTATATATCTTGTATATCGTAAAAACAAGGGCAATCAATAGATTCCTGTTTATCCGACCAAATCGTACTTTCATCGTAGGATTACAATTTTTTCTCATCTCACAATCAGTTGTGACACTCAAAATGATTATTTCAGCGATTAATATACTATATATTATACATATATAGTGCAGTCTCGTAACACTTATCGATAGTTCGAAGTCGATCGAACGCAAAAAATTCAATCGTCACGTCGTGTAATAAAATTAAAAAACACTGGTTTTATTATTATTATTATTATTTTTTTTTTTTTCATTTACTCATTAATTCATTTGTTTCGCCATCTCAACGAATTTATTTCATTTAATTTCTTATTATTTATCATCTTATCGTACGACATAATTTAATTCTGACATTTATGTACACGATAAAAGTTTTCGATTCCACGCTCTCTCTCTCTCTCGAAGCGACAAAATCGTTTGCTCAATTTTTTCATTTTCTCTTCTTATTTTTTTTATTTTTTTTTAAATTTTATTTAAGAAAAAAAGTCTATAACTCATAGAGTTTTTCGAACTCATTCTGGCAGTGATTGGAAAATTCGATTTTCGCAAAAACAAGATTATCGGTTAAGGTGTGCGTGTCTGGACGTGGTCATTGTCCACGTGAATCGATCGTCTCGGGCATTTGATGCTCGTCGATCGTATCCTCACGATACTCCTCGCTGTAAATTGATACGGAATCGATAAGACGAATTTTTCCATCGTCGCTGTTCCAGCTTGGCTCGACGATGCAGTTCGTCGTCACTGTTTCCGGTCTGGCCATGGACTTTATCGTCGGATTTTCATCGTCGCTGGTCGATTCGTCGTCGTCGCTTGTGTCACATGTGGCATACTCCACCAGCTTGGCGTACCTGCGACGTGTGTGTGTGTGTGTGTGTGTGTGTCGATCATCGAAACAAATAAAAGAATAATATATACACATATATATATATATTATCAAAATAATTCTACGAGATTCCTCGATTCAAAAATAGGTGAATCTTGAGAATTATTGTATTAAAAACTATTGCTCCGATTGAATTCTCGTTGGTTTTGTTCGAAAGTATGTACATTGAGGTATGTTGACGAATTTTCGTTCCAATGTACAGCCAATGGGAGCGCTGTTATTCTGACCGGCGTAAAATAACTTTTTCAAAAGTCGGTTTCCCACTTTTTTTTCGGATAACGGATTGACCGATTCCTTTAAAATTTGGAAACAATACGCACGGATATAGGTAATGAAGTTCGGCATGTAGGAAATTTTTTTTTTTTTTCTAAACTAATTAATTTAGTTTTTTTATCAATCAACAAAGATCGTAAATTGAGGTTTAGAAGAGAATTTTAACTTCGATCAAGCGCCATTTTGTGGGAAAAAAAAAAATCCTACGTGCCGAACAGCTCGAGACGTTGCACTTTGAGAATCTTTTTGAAATTTTTGTTTCAGACGAACCGACTGCCCAGAAAAAGTCGGGAACCGCAAACCGTGTTCCGACGACAAAGTTATTTTACGCCGGTCAGGATAACAGCGCTCCCATTCGCTATGCATTCAAGCGAAAATTCGTCAACATACCTCAATGTACAGACTTTCGAACAAAACCAACGAGAATTCAATCGGACCAATATTTTTTGAGATAATAATTCCCCGAAATTCACCTATTTTTTTTGGCAATCTACACAGATGTAGCCCCTTAAAATATTTGAGGTTATTGATGGGGTGGAAGAAATGGGGTCAATCGCACATTCCCAATATGTCGATGAATTATAACTTGACGTCTTGGTTGAATAAATAGATAAATAAGTAAATAAATGAATGAATAAATAAATAAATAAATAAATGAATAAATAAATAAATAAATAAATAAATAAATAAATAAATAAATAAATAAATAAATAAATAAATAAATAAATAAATAAATAAATAAATAAATAAATAAATAAATAAATAAATAAATAAATAAATAAATAAATGAATAAATGAATAAATGAATAAATAAATAAATAAATAAATAATTAAATAAATAATTGCTATTACGCGATAGCGCAAACGAAATTGCGTTGTTACCGACCGAACGCTGTATCAGACGGGAGTGGTGCGCCGAAAAGCTTCGAGAGGCCACTCGCGACCCATAACCGGGGGTGCCGGTGGTGGAAACGGCGCCTCGAGATCAAACGTGACGAATTCGTGTTGCGAACTCGAGCCGCACTCGTCCTGAAGCACTTCGGCGGTCGTGCTGACCTGCGACAAAATTTAAAAAAATAAATAAATAAATAAATAAATAATGATAAAAAAAAATAATAATTAGAAAACACAAAAAAAAAAAAAAAAAATGTCAAGAATATGAACCCTCAGTTTGTAAGTAGTTATTTTTGGCATCTTTACTTTGTAATCCGGGTCACTCGTGTTCCGAAAACTCAAAAAGTGTCTATAGTTGTAATTCTCTGAAGATAGAAAAAATGTGTCCATATAGTTGTTACGCTCTAAAAATAAAAATGTGTCTACAGTTGTTATGCTCTAAAAATAAAAAATGTGTGTATAGTTGTAATGATCTATATTTGTAATGCTCTAAACAAAAAAAAAAAAAAAAAAAAAAAATCACTTGTCACTTATTCCAGTACAAGGCTCATTTGTAATCTTCCTTAAAAACGATCATTCGTTTGAACAATATCATCGTATAAACGAATGTAATCGTGAAAAAAATGTACGATTTAGAAAAAAAGCACGAGAGTGACCCATGATAACGGATCAAGGGTCGAGGAAATCAATGTCGTCGGGAACGAAAGATCAATTTATCGTCGAACATCGGAAATGCGAAAGTTTGACGAAAAGAAGAAAAAAAACTTTTTTTTTTATTTCCGTTCGAACGAGCCACTTTGCCGTATCCTGTCGCAATGATATTCATGCAATTTACAATTCCCCGAGATTTCATTAGTGTGAATTTATCGTTTACCAATGTTAAGCGTCTCACTGGGAAAACGTCGGAATTACTCGCATTCCGCATAGTTCCATAATTCTCAATGGGATTTTAACAATAGTTTCATTTATTTTGACGCAGAATCAAGATTTTTAACAGAGTATGCCAACTCGACACTCGATGTCCCAGCATCCCATCGGAATTTGACTTTTCGAGCATCAAAGTGATGAAAAACCGAATAGTTCCACATGCTGAAAGAGGTATTAACGATAGTTCCGTAGATTTTCAATCGAATTCCGCGATTTTAGAAACGTGATGCATCCAAAATTCATCTGTGTGTGGGATGCTGGTAATTTAAAGTGCGGTCCGAGTCCCCCTTTGAGAATGAAATCGAAGGATCTGGTCCTCTTGCATCATACAGAAGATAGTTACCGTCACTGACTCTCCCTAATAATTTATTATTAATTATTAACAACAATCGGATCAATGGAAATGTGAGATGCTAGTACGTCAACGTGAGTTCTGGACTTCTTTGGGGGTAGAGAATCGATAGATCTACGACTCTCTGGACATTTGTGACAAAAAAATTCAAAAGTTAAAGAGTTTTGTAAAATTTCAACGAATCGTTCAATATCTAACAAATTGATTCGTAAACAAAGGTAAGCGTTGCAGCACTTGCAACTAGAAAGGGGGGCGGGGGTGACCCGCGCGATATTGGACCGCGTTATCGTCGAACGATCACGATGAGACGTGTTATCTCCAGCCAATGGGCGAGAGACGTTCGATCATTCGCTCGAATAAAAAAATTTATTCAAATGATCAACACATGTGTACACACTCGCTAGTCGATGTAAACACGATAAATAATATGGAATCGTCTTCGTAGACATCTCAAGCACACGCACCTGATGGAAACGTTGGATTTTTTTTTTTTTTTTTTTTTCCATCTACGAACGACTCGGTGCGTGTTTCGTGCCAGAATGTTAAAAAAAAATATATATAGTTTCGATTCGGTGCGATTTATAAGAGTTCTTGAAATTCGAAAAAAAAAAAAATGTCCATCAAACATGTGTCCCACGTCGTGTACTACAAACATTTTTTTCACTGATTCTAGCTCGGGCGAAATAAAAATCGCTGTTCGAACCTCGAGTTAACTCTTCGTAGCTACGTCGGAGATGCAGAAAATTCGAACCGTGACTCTGTTTGGCTTGAATCATAAGTTTCAATGAAAAAAATAAAATAAAATAAAATAGAATAAAATAAAATAAAATAAAATAAAATAAAATAAAATAAAATAAAATAAAATAAAATAAAATAAAATAAAATAAAATAAAATAAAATAAAATAAAATAAAATAAAATAAAAAATCACCACAATGCGACCGATATTGTTAACACGGTTAAATAAGAGGTTATATCGGGAAGCAATTACACGAAATTGAAAGAAATTGTTTTCGGTCGGGCTTGTTGCACATGGCCGCCGCGTGATAGCGCTCGATCGACTTGAAAACGATCTCGCGTTATTGAAAGAACAAAAAAAAAAAAAAAAAAGTTGTAAAAAACTCTCCGACCGCTGAACGGACTTTTATCATTGATTTTTTTTTCGTACTAGGACTTTTTCATGTGTCTTATCGGTCTGTTTACCACGATAGCAGCCGAGAGTCGCCGAAACGCCTGCTTTTTGGCTTTTCCCAAAAACGCCCCAAAAAGCGAGGAAAACACGGCTGCGTCGTATCAAGTAAATTATCCAACACGACCTTCGACGTAACCCTCCACGACGAATTGAATCTAATGTGTCGACTTGAGAAATTCGACGCCGACTCTTTATCCGACCAAATGTTTTCCGAAGGCCGAAAAAAAAATAGGCGATCATATTATTCCCGATGATTCAGTGGCGACTACAATCGTCCAGAGGATGGAAAATTTTTCATCGAAGGTTTTCGAAATAACAAGTACACCTGGATAATAATTGTTCGGTTGGCGCCACGTGATTGGATTCCGACGAATGATTTAATGTTCGATACACGTTTCATCATACGTTCGACACGCCGTGATATTTTTTTTTTCGATGAGACAAATCTTCGATTTGGATATAAAAAGCCTCGGGCGCACATTTATCATGTCATATCAGCTCTGGAAATCTCTAACGGAGCAGTCGTTCGTACGAAAATTTCGTTCCTGCTTCTACGACAACGAGACTCGATCATCTTCACACCGATCTACGCGGCCGTCAAAGTGAGGTAAACTTCTGGACATTGGAACTTTGGTTCTTTCAAATTATTACATTGCAAGTTTTCATTTTTTTTTTTCATTATTCTGACAGCTACGTTTGCGTTCGCAAACGTAGCTTCGTGCGTTTTATTTGAAGAGTTGCAAAATTTACCAGCGCACAGTGGATGCGTTTACATTTTTCCGTCGTCCATTGTCATTGGATAATCGGTCGAGCGTAACTCGTAGGAATTCAACACGCTGAAAACTGAACAGGGATTTGCTCACTCATTCATATATAGCTTTGGGTCTTCGTAAATGTGTTGGGTTTGTGTAAAATGTCAGTCAAACGACAGAAGTTGAAAGTCAAAAGTTTCGACTTGATTTGAATGCTGATTATAATGATGATTCGAATTGATTATTCGCGAGACTTCGATTGCGAATAAATTAAATTCTGGATTTCTCACGGTCGAACAATTACTTGGTTGAAACTCGAGATTGGCCGACGATGTTTTTTCCGTAAAACTTTCACATTCCACAGAATTTAGACCTCAGTCCGGATGTTGACTCAACTCCAAATATGGAAAAAAATTCTCAAACGTTATTGTCATTTCGATAAATTATTTGCCCGGAAGCTCAAAATTAATGATTGACGAATCCATCCACTTCGTTTACTTTTTTTTTTTAAATCATTCGAAACCGTGAAGCGCCTCTGAATTACAGTTGTGAAAAAATATCGCTTGTCAAGTGATGGTTTTGGACTTGCGAAATCTGAATGTAGTCGATCAAAGGAATCACTTGACTCATTTCTCATTTTAATGATTAAAAATAAATTCATTTTGATAATCAAAACCGGCCTTATTGATTCACAGTTCACGACAGGTTCGACCATGAAAATCGACACCATGAAGACGCTGTCGAACATCGTCCTGATATCCATGGTCATCATGGGAAATTGGTTCGCAACTGCCGAAGAAAATGATCAAGTCGTTCAAGAGAACATCACAAATGATTCCGACCCGATCACGACCCAAAGATCTTCCGAAATGGAAAATAACGGTACAACCTCAACACGAGACAAAACGCGAATTCGACTGTGTCATTCGGGTCGTCATGGTGCAACGCTTGAAAAATTGATTTACGTGGATCCTCGAGATAACTCAACGGAATTTAATTGCGAATCAAACCTCAATCACGTGTGGACACACCGAAACTTGAGGCTCTGGTTGACAAATTTTCACGCGATAAAAGACAATTGGTACGGTTTGTCAACCGAAGATTTTGCATTGATAACCGTGCCGGAAATTGCATTTGAGAACATCAATAACGAGATAGTTTTTCGCGGCCTCGTAAAAGAAATTCCAACGTACGTCAAAACGTTGTCTTACTCGTTCAATAACGTTGAAATACTGACCAAAGGAACTTTCAGCAACGATCACACGTTGAAGTTGGAGATTTACGGCGGTTGGGATTTAATTGAGATCGTTGATGGTGCTATAGATATACCGAGCCTCGAAGAATTTTCATTGTCGGCTTTTAACTCGGACGACACGAAATTCGTACGGACATTGCCGAAACTATTGAAAACCTTGGAAATCACTCTAACAGCTATTTCCAAAATAACAAAGGAATGTTTTCAAAATCACGATAATTTGATTAAATTGAATTTGGGTGTTAATTCGATTGATTATATCGAACCAGGTGCTTTTGATAATCTACGTAAATTGGAACGCCTCGAGCTTGGTTTCAATAAACTGTCGCATCTGGAGATCGGAATTTTCGACGGACTCGAATCGCTCAAGATCGTCGAACTTTTTTACAACGATCTTAAAATTATCGGGGCGGGAACGTTCAGATTGCCGGCACTGGAAATGATCGATTTCACGAAGAACAAACATTTGGAGACTATCGAGGAAGGAGGTATTGTAGTTGACCCCGGTCACGAGTGTTTGGTCGATGTGAGTATCACTATGTTGTGCGTGATACCTGGTACATGCCATAGATACCAATGTTGGCGATACACGGGAAATGAAACTCTTAATTCGTCTTCGAACTAACGGAATTATCATCACGAGAACACTCCGAAGATATTTATTTCTGTCAAATCAAATAAAATTCTAAGATTTTTTATATACAATTTACGACATATTCGATGAATATTGGGTGCGTTTCATGGACGTGTGTTGATCAAGGTGGGTTTGTAACATGTTGATTTTGTCAATTATCACACGAAAGTGTCCTGTCAACATTTATTCACGCTTGACTCAAAATTATCATTGATTTGTGGAAAATTCTAAAGTAAAAAGAAATCAATTACGAAACCGAATATAAAATTATATCATAGGACATATACGTATTGTACTACTGAAAATAAAATAATACAACAAAAAAAAATTGGAACAATTGTCTTCATATTTTTGTAAACCTCACGATTGATATTGCAATGTCGAAACAAGCTGAAAGTTTAAACTCGCGGATTTTTCATTTTCCAAATTGAAGGTATCGAACACATGATCTATGAATAAACCGGAAAATAAAATTTCGTGAAGATTTTGCGTGATGGACGACGCTGAGATTTCGCAAATTCTTCGAATCACACAGAATTCCGTGGAAAGAGCCCAAGCATGGCGATTTTTTTTTATGTGCTGTTTTTTTTTATGTGCCCTTTATTCAACGTCAATCTCATTATTTTCGTTGCACTGACTCGAAAAAAATCTCGCACGTTCGGGAAATATTGAATAAAGCAAGAAAAAAAATGGGGTGGGTTTAAGCATCATTTCAATGCTCGAAAAGTCGAATTCCGATGGGATGCTAGGATGTCGATCGTCAAGTTGGCATCCCCCTTTTCAATCCCTTTCATTGATCACTCGTCAACTTCGTCATCAATGAAATTTCGCTCGTTCGGCAAACGACGAAAAAAAAAAAAAATATATAAAATAAAGATAAAGAAAATTTTTCCAATCATTTTAATTTGACAAAAATAAAAATAAAAATAAAGATAAAAATAAAAAATAATAAAAATTCGTGCTCACCGTTTGGGCGGTGAGATCGCGCGGAAATTGTCGTGTATAGTCGTGATAATCGAGGGTTGTCGGGGGTGGCAAAAATTCATCGAAATCAACGTGATCGATGGAATCGCGACCGAAGAAGTACCGCTTCTGATGCCTCTCGCATATGAAACTTCCGGATTGTCCGGCCACGTTGTTCGACTGACGCGAGCTCGGATGAGCCACGTTGTTGCCCACGTGGTAAACGTTCTGCAATGAATAATCATCGTCGACAATCAATACGTAATTAATATTTCAAACAGTTAAGCGAAATAAAATAATTTTCAACAAATATTTACGAGAAGAAAAAAAGAAAACTACCAAAGCACATTACTTTGTTATGACTTTGATTGTGTCCACGATGGTGAATATGTGTGTGTGTGTGTGTGTGTTAATCCTTTCAATGCCGTTGCCATTTGTGTTATTTAATTATTGATTTATTTGATGAAACCAGAAAAGATCGATCGAGAGCTTCAGAGAGATAAAATGTGTTTCAGTTGTTTGATCTTCAATAAACTATTGGTTACTTGTATATCGTTTTGTCCAGAACTGATTGGATTTAACGACAATCCGGACGAAAAAAAAAACTTCGCGATAGATTGCGAAACCGGAAATCAAAATAAATAAATAATTGTGAAAAATTAAATAAATAAAAAAAAAATGATCGCGAAAATCAATGAAGTAATGAATCACGAAGATTGACGCAAAAAATAAATGTATGTAGCTGAATGGGAAAATTTGATTTTGCGGATAAATTGAAGATGTGGATTGAAAAACATAAAAATGGACGTTCGAGGGTTCGAGATCGTATCTGACAGCATAGAGAGAGATAAAGAGAGAAAGAGATTGATTGATTGATCGTTTATTTATGCCCCAGTAAATACTTTTGGGCAACAATGACGTTACAATCGAGATGACAGAAAAATAATAATAAAAACAAATAAAAGTACGTATAATACCAATGAAACTTGAAATAAAAATAAAATTAAAATTAAACTAATAATCCAGTGCGGTAATTCACGCAAAAGTAATAACGAAAAATAAAAATTCTTCGTCAAATGGTAACGGTAACAAAAAATAAAATATGATAATTGAATTGAAGGAAAGTAGTGTAATTTGATAAGATTATTAAAGATAAATCAAAATGTAGAATATGTATAACAATACTTAGCTTATATTAGAATATATGCAAGGAGCGAGAGAGAGAGGGAGAGAGAGAGAGAGAGAGAGAGAGAGAGAGAGAGAGAGAGAGAGAGAGAGAGAGAGAGAGAGAGAGAGAGAGAGAGAGAGAGAGAGAGAGAGAGAGAGAGAGAGATGGAGGAAAAGAGAGAAAGAGAGAGAGAGAGAGAGAGGTGAGTTCAACTACGCGTGCCTTTATTCGAAAAGAGCGAACTCATATACACGTTTATGTGTGTGTGTGTCTTTGCATATGTGTCCAGTACGTGCGTGTGCGTGTGCGCAGCATTTCGTGTGTGCGTCTGTGCGGCGGACCAGCCACTGGCTGCAACCACTGGCGCCTGGCCACCGTCGGGACAGGGCCGCGCGCGCTCCGACGACTCTCGCTCGTTCGTGCATGTCGACCGTAACCACTTATCGACTTGGTACCCCGCCGCGTGTCGACGAACCAACCCGACGCGACCCTCCACCCTGCCCCCACACGCCCCTCGTCCGGCCACGTTGCTTTTTCCGCAATCCACGTAATTTATTCACGTTCACGAGCACCTAATTTCGTGTTACCACACCACGAGATGTAACCACACGGTCCCAACATTCGAAAAAAGTGCCATAAAAAAAATTCTCACTGCCATCGACGATACGAAAAAAACAAAAAAAAACAAAAAAAAATGTTTAAGCAAACAAATAAAAGTAAATATTATTTAGCCAATCGCTCGATGGTCCATCCCGACGTTTAAAACAATGTAACAAATATAATAGATGAAAAAAATCAACGAAATTCTACGAATGGGTATCGATTTATTATTATTATTATTGTTATTATTATTATATTTTTTTTCTTTCGAAATTGTTGTAATGGGAAATATAATAATAATAATAATAATAATAATATATTATTATATTATATTATATAGATAACAGGGATGGACATTCATTCGATGAAAATGTATTTCAAATACTTTTACGAACAAATAACTATGATTGATTATCATGGAAGAATCAATATTTTCACATTTCTGTTATAATTATGATCGATTAACGTAAATAATTATTATACAATGAATTATCAAATGCGAAAATATTTTATAAATCCGATAAATTTTTTTTTTTTTCATTTTTTCATTTTCATCGAATGAATGCCCAGCATCTCTGATGGATAATAATATCGTACTGACCCCACAATTTTTTTGTCGTGATTCACGATCACCGAGATCCTTCTGATGCCATGATATGTACAGAAATATGGCCGAGGTGCCAGCCACCTCGGTCGTGATGAAACCGCTAACGTATAGCAGAAACGAAAATCCGTATCTGTAGGTGAACGGGGGACCCTGCAACAACGACGATAAAATTCTTAAGAAAAAAGAGAGAAATCTTGAAAAAGCTGGACCGAAAATGACGACGGGGTTATATCGTAATCGTCTTCACGACATTTGACTGCTGTGCTATACACACACACACAGTCACACATATATACACACACATATATATGTGTATATATATATATAATATATATACATGTACACATAAAAACGTGCTAGGTTGCGAAGAGAGAGCCCCAGTGACGGATAGGAAATGGAGAAATTTTTCTCGAGGATGAGGAAAACGCAATTTTATAACTTCGTCTACCCTTTTATTTTTTTTGTTATTTTTTGTTTATTTTTTTTTTATTCAGTATTCTAACCGAGAGCCCAAACGGTTCTCACCCTCCCTCCTACCACCTGCTGACCCATCTTCTTCGCAAGTCTGTCGAGTCGTTTTTCAGTCTTTTTCTTTTTTTTCTCTGTCTCTCTCTCTCTCTCTCTCTCTCTCTCTGTTTCTGTCTCTTTTTTCATCACTTCTTTTTTTCTTCTATTTAATTTCTCTCTCGCTCACTCCCTCGCTCTGTTTTCTTGTATCTATTTTTTCTGTCTGTCTGTCCATCTCTCTCTCTCTGTCGCTCTCTCTCTTTCTCTCTCTTTGAATTTTTTCGTATCTCTTTTTTTTATTTAACGTCTGTCTCTCTCTTTTTTATTTGTATCACTTTATTTTTTATATGTTATTCTTTGTCTCGATTTTTATCACTTCGTTTTTTTTTTAATTTTACGTCTATCTCTCTCTTTTTTATTTTTATACCTTTATTTTTTTTTATGTTATTGTCCATCTCTATTTTCATCACTTCTTTTTTTTTCTATTCAATTTCTCTCTCTCTCTCTCTCTCTCTCTCTCTCTCTCTCTCTCTATTTTTTTAAATTCGTATCACTTTTTTTAATCCATTTTACTTCTTTCTCTCTCTCTTCACATCACTTCTCTTCATTCTTGTTATTTTTTTTATTTCTTCAACGAGAAACAGGAAAATATGATAAAACGATCGATGATCAGGTCAGGGTGGAGGGTCGGTGATTTTTTTTTTTTCATCGACACGTTTCATTTTATTTATAATTTTGTTTTTTTTTTTTTTTTGTTTTTTTTCAAATGTATTTATCTGTTTAATTGTTGGAAAACTTACCTGAAACGAAGATCTTGCCCTGAGTTTGCTTCCAACTTCCGCTTTGAAAACGGATATGTACATGACCATTCCCACGAGCATCAGCAGACCTGTTTGGGTGATAAACCGAGCACTCGATTACTCTTGTCTTATCGCCCTCCCCCCCCCCCCCCTCCCACTGTTCCATGACTCTGACACACATACATAGATGCACTTGTACCATCGCTCACGTTCACGTTTCTCGTCAAATTAACTCTTGTCGTCGTCGTCTTATTATTGTTCACGATGGTTGAACTTACCGCACACGGTGAACACGACACCGGCCACGAAGATACACAGCTGATGACGGGGTCGTGTTACGTGAGCCGTCAGGTAACAAACTTCGGCGATTACGAGAAGCAATGTTGCGACGAAAAAAAATATCGCCGATTTCGTTACCGCGTCTGTCAACCGTTGGTCGTGAAATAATACAGAAAAAAAAACAAAAAAAAAAAACAAAAAAAACAATTAAATGAGGTAATTAATTTAATTGCTGAATCAATTACACGTTGGAATAATTTGTCGAAACTTAATGTTTTTTCCAAAAATTGTTAGACGAATATTCATTTGGTTGATTGTGAACAATTAATTTTATTGGGTATTTCGAATGTTCGTATTGTTGAAATATTGTGTGAAATTTAATTGCTCGATCGGAACGATCGAATCACGTATGCTCTTGTTTTATTGATTACACAAATCGGAGTGATTGATTGTTAAAAATGCATTGTTGTTTTTTTTGTTTTGCCATCGTTTTTGTACGTTTTTTCTTCGTTGGCATTTTTTTCGTGGAATTCAATCGGGCGGTCATGAATTTTCTTCTTTTTTTTGTTGTTTATAGCAATTGCGAGAATGAATTTTCGTTTTTTTTTTTGTTTATATCAATTGCGAAAATACGAAATGATTGATTATTGGAAATGCATTTTTTTCTTGCATCGTTTGAATCTTTTTTTTTTCTGTTCGATATTATTGTGTGCAATTTAATTGAGCAGTTGATGTCGGATGAAAAAAAAAAAAAAACAGAAATTACGATTGATTGAAAATGCGTCAACGGTTGATTGTTATGCATGAATTTTCATGGCATCGTTTGAATTATTTATTCATTACATTATTCCGGGCAATTGAATTTACTCACCGAAGAATAACAAAAGTGAATTTGAAAAAAGTTAAAAATTATTATTAATCACAAAAATCATCAAAAATCGATGATTAAAGAATGTATTTTATTGAGATATTTTTTTTTTAACGTCATTCGAATCTTAAAATCGTTACAGGATCATGAGGAATTCAATTAATTGCGAGTGAAATAATTTGTTTGATATATTTCATCGACTGCAAAAGAAATTGTGCGAAACAGATTTTGTTATTTTTTAATTTTTTTAAATTTTTTAATTTTTTTGTTTTTTTTTTTATTGGATTGTGTTTTTTTTTTAATTGTCGCATTTCGAGGATGAAAATTCTCACGAGACGCGATGTGTCACACGGTACGTCGAATATACAAATATTTGTGCATTACTCACAGGGTATCGCCATTGTGGAGTCGCTGGGATCGGGGCTGTACTCCTCGTTTGGAAAATAGTCGATGCTCGAGCACTCGTACTGCATGCGAGAGCCTGAGGAACAAAATATCGTATGCGGAATCTATAATGCAGCTCCGAAGTGTCGATAAGGACATATATATCTATATGTATGTATATATATTTATATGTATGTATGTATCTATATGTGTGTGTGTGTATGCGAGGGTGGAAGATGGTTTCGGAAGTGCATTTTCCCAAGGGTAGTTGCATTATGCGCGCCAATGTGCGTTTCACGTTTTCGCAATCGAAATTATTCAGAACGTGTTACGTCGTCGACGTTTTGTCGGTTACGAACAATTTTTTTTTTTTCAATAATTCCTTTTCGTTGTAAATTCGAAATTTGTGAATTAACATTGGGATTTTTCGGAAAAAAAAAATATTTCGATGGTTTGAGCAGTTGAAAATGAAAATAGTGTAATAAATATTTTATCCTCGCATTTGTAATGTTTGAAAAAAAAAATTGTTTGCTTCTTCATTGAGGAAGCTTCGTTTTGGTGAATTTTTTTTTTTTTCGTGATGTTCATGAAAACGTGTTGAGATATTCCAAAACATCTAAAAATTACATTTTAAAAAAATGTACATCGTCACATTTATCATTGGAACATCGAACGAAACGAATTAAAAAATTTTTTCAAAAATAATTTGACAATAAAATCGAGTCGACGAATTGGAAAATAACGTAAATGATTTTATCGTAAGTTTCATCGAGCAACGTTCAGCGATGCGAATCGGACAATATCCATTCACGGAAAGTTGTGCTTGGTTGATAATGAAATTTTTCGTCAATAGCCCAAAGCCATATCAATATATATATTCAACATAGTTTCTCAAATTCGGTGAAATTGTTCTGAGAGCGTCAAACACCGAGGAGAGAAATAATCTCCGCTCGGTTGAACGGATGTTGGAAGGTAAATGAATATTTCCAGCGAATAGCCGGAAGCTCGATTTGAACCCCCAACACTCGACCCCAACCGCTAACACGGTCGACCTTCGAACGAACAAACACCAGACACAAGTTCTGCTTCACGTTTCCAATGTGTCCGAATAATCTTCGGACAAGGATTTAATATATATATGAGCGATTCCACGTGACTTCAGCCACTCAAAAAAAAAAATTTTCCACAAATAATTTTAAAAAATTGAGCTATTTAATTGCAATTTTTTCACCGAGTGCCGATTTTTTATTAATTTTTCTGACGGTTTTATAGTTAATTAACGTTTTTTTTTTTAATTTTTCCATTCAAATAGCTGTATCTTTGGCAGGATCTGACGTATTTGCATTTGTAAAAAACCAAAATGTGCGTCTTTTTAAGGCCTTCCAGAAAAAAATTACTTTAGATTCTATTGAGCAAGTTGAACGTTCGTTTCAGGGCAAATTATGCAAACAAAATTTTTTTCTCAAAAAAACATAATTTTTATTTTAGTTTTCAAAATTTCCCCAAATTCTGAATACGTAAAAAGAATTTTTGGTATTTTTCGTATCGTGCGATCCGTAATCGGTGATGCGTAATTTTACCGATTTGATTAATAGATTTATAATCATTGAGGAAATGTGATAATATTGATTTATGCATGATAATTAATTATAGTTATTTGTTTTAAAAAGTATTAGAAATGAACTTTCATTGAATGGATGCCCATTCCTGATCGGACCAACAGTTTACGACATGACAATTCCCCAGAATTCACCTATTACACATAAATCCAGTATTAATACACAACTGTTGCAAAAAAAAAAAAAAAATGTTCACGGTGTCATGCTACCCTGAATTCCATCGGGGGCGAACCACACCCACCCACGATCCATCACACGACTTTCTTCATAATTCGACGAGGTCCACCCCGGGGGAAGGGGGAGGGGGTAGAGGATTTCGCAAGTTCGCTCGAGAGCACCGTGGGCCATATAAATGGCGCATACCATTGCCATCTCGTATCATCCACGAAGCCGTTTGGGAGTCGAGCCGTGTGTGAGTGCGACCCACGGAGTGCTTCCCATTCTGTGCGAGAACGAGATTTATGCCCGTGCTCGAGCCAGGTGAGTATACCTCCCCGATATCGCAAGCTCGCGCGAAGCTCCCTCGGGAAACGTCGAACGCCCCGAAGGTCTTCGATGGCGTTTTGCTATACCCCATCACGTCGACACTGTGCCAAACTCCATGGGTTATCGAAATTTCAAGATTATTTATCGTGATTCGACGAGATCGGGGCAGCCCTTCGGCTCGGTACCACAACGAGACGGCTGTGCTGGGTTTAATTAACTATACGAACCACAACACGGTATGAAAGCTCATGTGCCATTCTCTCCCCCATCCACCTTCTACCCCATTGCTAATGCCAATCTGATAAGTGACGTCACAGGTTCGAACGGGTAGACACTGTTTGTCATGATGTTTCCATTGTGCGATGGTCTGTTAAATTCTACGTCGCTGCATACGCCATTTTGTAATGATAACAAACACACATGTGGGATGTGGGATGTTTGTCAAAGGGTCTTTGGGAAGCTTCACGTTTGAGAAACGTACCCATATGTGACACACTTTGTTTTCGTATGAAAATTACATGTGCATGGAGACTTGGAATTTAAGGTAGTGGGCCTCGTTAATACTTGCTATTTGCTTCCTCCGAATTGTAGGTAGCGAACGAAGATTTCTCTATGATAAAGCCAAAGCAAAAATGCTTCTTCACAGCGCTCTCATTCTTTCTTCCTCATAAAGGAACCTTCATTTGATACCTACAGTTCAGACGAAGCAAATTTTAAGTTTCAACTTGCAGTTTTTTTTTTCTAGATTCTGGCCAGGACCTTGCTGGAATTTGTGGTCCATGACAAAAAATGTAATCGGACCCGAAAAAATTGAGTCGAAATGTCGTGTATATTATGTATAGTAGTAGTAGTAGTAGTAGTAGTAGTAGTAGTAGTAGTAGTAGTAGTAGTAGTATATATTATAGTAGTCGTGTATATTATGTATAGTAGTAGTAGTAGTATATATTATAGTAGTCGTGTATATTATGTATAGTAGTAGTAGTAGTAGTAGTAGTAGTAGTAGTAGTAGTAGTAGTAGTAGTAGTAGTAGTAGTAGTAGTAGTAGTAGTAGTAGTAGTAGTAGTAGTAGTAGTAGTAGTAGTAGTAGTTGTAGTAGTAGTAGTAGTAGTCGTAGTAGTAGTAGTAGTAGTAGTAGTAGTAGTAGTAGTAGTAGTGGTAAAAGAATAATATTATTCAACAACTGTCTCCACACACATAGGTTCGTACTACTGAATCTGCATTGTTTTATTTTTTTGCTATTCGCGAAAAAAAAAAAAAACATTTTTACGAACAAATTTAACAATTCAAGCTCAACGATTTTAAGCACGACGCCGAGCTTTTGCGTGCCAAATGGAGAACGTAAAACGTGCTGGCATATCGGAAGCTCCGCTTGCGTACTTCACGACGAAAGCTTTTTCGAAAAGCTTTGTTGGCGTTTTCGTTGGTACGAGGCGTTATGCCGCGTGTACGACCTCTCGTTATAACGCACAGTACGAAAGCTCACGTAGTCCCGCGAGCTTGTGGCGCATGGTAGCTTGCGCCCAGTCTATATATATATATACTGTACATATATATGTATATATTAGAGTGGTCCTTATGAGGGGGTTGGACGAATTTTGACGGGACTGCCTCCCACATTGGCTTCGAATAATTTAAAAAAAATTCCCTAAATTTGCAACCCTCTGTTTAATTTTATCATCGAAAGATGAATTGAATAGAGAGATCGATCTATATTACATAATTGCACTATAAAAATTTTCGATCGGAAATATCGATCCTAAAAATAAAAAATACGGTTCTCGAAATCTGTCTGAAAAAAAAATAAAGTCTGCAATTTGGTCCACATTTTTTTTTTTAGAAATTAAGCGCTTGATTTTTTTCGAATATTTCAAAAACTTTGGAGATAGGAAAAAATCTTATTGAATCTTTTTCGTAGAGAATTCAATTTTCTACAAAAAAGGTCATTTGCATTACCGTCGTATCTCACATGGTTTCCGAGTTATTATGAAATTTATCGAAGCTTTTAAGAAGCAAGCTATCTTAACTCGCCGATTCCCCGCCGAATTCAATCACTGGAAAATGTTTGGAATTGGCATCGAAGACCTACGACCCTGAGTGAAAAATGTGCGGAGTTTCGGATTTTTCGGTGCAATACTGCGGAAGGAAAAAAATATAAACTATCAGGTGCGAAAAACCCTATGTTAATCAAATGGCGAAAATTGGATGGCTTTGGGGAGGTACTTAGAATTGGTCTACGAGGCTGGGCCATTCGGCTACGTTAAAATTTATTTTTTTCGAGACATTTAAGCCCATGGGAGGGCCAAAAAATGTTTTGTTCCCAAATGAGGACCACCCTAATATATACATATATAAATATATATATATATTATTATATATGTATATATTATAATAACGCGATGCTCGCTCTCGTGTTGCCTATTTTGTGGGGCCGAAAGTCGGTGTTAGAAGTCCCGAGCGGTTGCGGAGAGAATATGCCGCAAAATCGTGATACGAATACGGAAAACGAACCGTTGCCCCGTAGTAATGTGTTATGGCACGTGTCGTATATGCGGAATCACATGAGATTGCATATCCGCGTTTACCCTATAAATACCAACACCGAGGTACTTTGAAAAAAAAAAAAAAAAAAAAAAAAAAAAAAAAACACAAAGAAAAACACAACAACAAAAAAAAACATAAAACGTAAGAAAAACAAAATTGCAAACTCTTTTTTTTTCTGACCGAAAGCTCTTTTGAGAAAAGCTCTGTATCGGCATTTTCGAACATTCGTGATAATTCGACAGCAAAATCACAAATGAGGATCGACGTTTTGATTGGTTTTGATACGATTTGAAAAACAAATACATAAATAAATAAATAAATAAACAAGAAAAAAAATCATTTTCTCGTTGTACGTTTTTCGTTGTTGTTTTTTTTTTTTTTCAATCGCTCTGTTATTTTTCTCCATTTTATTTTCACGAGAAACGCCAATGTGGAAAAAAAAAAACAATTCGACGATCACGGTCGAAGCTTTCGTTTCGGTTTTCGGTGGTAAGCTGACCCAATAAAAAACAAACAAAATCGACAATAATAAAAAAAAAATAAAAAAAACAAACGAAAAAGTTCGAAGCTTTTTGGATTTCACCGGAGTTCTCGGTAAGCCTTAGCCCCGGGCTTTTCGAACGCTCGTGATAGTTCGAAAACACGATCGTCACAATCAACGTAGTGCTACGACAAAAACAAAAAAAAAATAAAAGACAAGTCACTCGACGATAATTTTAGGGGGTTCCTTACCTCAAAAGGGAAGGAACCCTTCTATGTAAGCTTTTTAGAACCCTCACAAGATTTTCTCACAAACTATGCAACGTAGAAATTCGAAATTTGTTACGGTTATACATCTCATTGACGCGAATATTTTGCGCTAGTTGCCACTTCGAAATATTCGTATGAGACTCGAAGAGGGGGCAAATGAGGTAGTCGAAAAAAAAAAAAAACAGTTCATTTGATGTATCATGTGGGGTATCATTTGACAGGGCTGGCTATGCGAAATACAAAAATATTTTTTTTATCATTTCGAAAAGCATATTCAAGAAGATATGCTGAAAAATATGCGAAAATAGAGCTTTACCCCCGCCCCCCCTTATTTCCGAAACTGCTGATCCGAAAATTTTGAAAAAATCACGGAATACAACGCCTCACTTGAACTTTACCAGAAAATTATAACGAAAGTCCTGGGTTTCATAGATTTCTACGAAATTAATTTTACAAATTAATTTACAAATTATGCGATCAACCGGAAACGAAAAAGTATTTCTTTTAAAATAATATTTCCAAGCTTATGAAGCTTTGTGCATTTAACGGCGAAGTTCGATAAACGGAAGAGGAAATAAATGTGAGCCATTAAAATTTTCGGCAGCCCCATTTCCGACGAAGGGGGGCGGGAGGCGGAGGGGGTCGGAGGAGGTTGTCGAACGGTTTGAATCCATCGACACAGTTCGATAGTCGATTGTGTGAGTTAATAATAATTCGCGAATGTACGAAGAACCAATGAACACGACGGGCGGAGGGGGGGGGAGAGAAATACGAGAGACTGTCCCGGGGTTGCTGGTCCGTCGTTCTCTCGGGTCCCTCGCGCCGCGCCGTCGATGAAAACGCACGCGGGAATCGGGTCGGCAAGAGCGGAATGCTCATTTCCGGCCGGGGGCCGGAAGTCTGCCGTATTGGGCTCTCTTCGATAATCGAGAATCGAATATGAAAGACTACATCGTCGCACCAGCGTCGTGGCAACCGATATATATACATATTTGTACATATGCATGGGGCATTTCATGTGAAATCGGAAGATCAAAACTCACCAAAAAAATTATAATTTGTTCATAAAATTTCAAAACTCACCAAAAAAAAAAATCAATTTTTGTCAGAATTTTCAAATCCCCATGCAACACCCAAGAAAATTAAAAACCACCCCGAAATAATGAAAATCGTACTTGGACGTGATTAAAAATTATGATTTTTTTTTGTTTTTTGTGAATTTGTCAAGTCGAGAAATTTTGCCAAAAGTTTGCCAAAATTCCAGAGTGAGATATTAATTTTTTAACCCATTGGAATCACAAAATAAAAATAATCATAATTTTTAATTATCTCCATGTGCAGTTTTCTTTGGTTTGAGGGTAGTTTTTAATTTTTTTGAGGGTCTTAGAAGGATCCGAAAAATCTGATAAAAATCACGGTTGTTTTTGGAGTTTAGTTGAATCGAAAGAAAATTTATGGACCAAATCGGGAAGGGTCAGGATTTTGACCGTCCGATTTGAGATGAAATGCCCCATATGTGTATATGATATGGATCCGTAGACTGTGTCAGCTCTGTCGACGTACTCTCGTCGATCTTCCGCATATTCGCTATACAGCTTGTATTTGTCGTTATCGTGTTCCATCACGGAATATTACGTGTAAACCAATACCGAAGTACCATCGACGATCCCTTTGCCCTTTCCGTAACCCAATAACACCACGTACGCTCGGACATTTCATCTGCGAAACATTTCCTCGGACACTTCGTCCCATTTCCTCGTTGCTCTGCTATTTGACCGACGATTGCACTGTCTCAAGTGTCTCAAGTGTCATTCATCCTTTATTTCAAGTCAATTTTTTAGTATTTTTTCAAATATTATTCATTCTCGTATTTCAATTGATATATAATTTTTTTTCGACAAATGTTCTTTTTTTTTTACTTGCTTGTAATTTTTTTTCCTGTCATATATTTCAATTCTTTATCAGCTGGGTTATCATTCTTCAATATGCACCATGGATATTCTTTCTTATATTCAAAATAAGGTTCAATACTTGATCCCATTTTTCTCTTTTTTTTTTTTTTTACATTTTTCGAATTTTTGATTTTTGTTTTTTTTTTTTTGTTTTTTTCGACAATTCTGGGTTGTCTATAGTTGCCATTTGGAATTTTCGCACGATCACGAGCTTCGTTCTTCCTGTCCCGTAACGCGAATACTCTCCCCCTCTCTCTCTCTCTCTCTCTGTCTGTCTCGCCCAAACCTTCGTTAAACGATGGAATAAGACGAAAATAAAATAAAATGAAAAAAAAAAAAAAAAATAGCTCGAACGTCAATTCCGGTGAACGAGAGACAGTGTTCGATCACCCCCAGAGATTGGGTCTTCAGTGGCAGCCACTTTTTTTCGCTTGTTTGACTCGTTAGATCACGAAATTGGAGTGCGGAAAGGTTAAAGGAGTGAGGGTGATAGAAAAAAAACGGAAGAAAAAAAAAGCGGAAGAAAAAAAAAACATCTGGGATAGCGTGGAAGTGTTCCGTGGGAGTGGTAGACGAGCAAATTTTAAACTCGAGATTTTTCGATCTCGGATACCTCGAAGGAGCATCTCCACACGGAGACGGTGAAATTCAAAGAGTGAGTGAGAAAGAGGGAGAAAGAGAGAGAGAGAGAGAGAGAGAGAGAGAGAGAGAGAGAGAGAGAGAGAGAGAGAGAGAGAGTAATAGATAAAGTGCGAAAGAGAAAGAGAGAGAGAGAGAGAAAGGGAATAAGACAGAAATATATATACATATATATAATTTTTTTTTGCTTCCTCTCTGTCTTTCTCTGTCTCACTCACACTGTCTTTCTTTCTTTATATATACATTGAGTGTCTTCATATATATATGTAGACATATATATATATATATATATATATAGGAAGAGAAAGATAGAGAGAGAAAGAGATAAAGAAAATGAAACAAAAAAAAATGATTTTTCTTTTTCTTCGCTCTCTCTCTCTCTCTCTCTCTCTCTCTCTCTCTCTCTCTCTCTCCCTCTCTCTCTCTTCCTCTTTCTTTATATGTTTATATGTAGGCAAGAGAGAACGAGAGTGAAAAAAAGCAAAACGAAGTGGATTGGAGACAGAGAGAGAGAGAGAGTGAGAGAGAGAGAGAGAGAGAGAGGTCGTAGGGTTGTAAAAGAAGGTTAGCAGCATCGCCTTTTCCACGGAGGGCCTCTCCCGGAGGGACTTTCGGAAGGAGCAGAGAGGGGGGGGGCGGGAGTGGTTTCCGGTGCGCGTGGAGTAACGAGTCATTTCCTCATCCTCCCGGGGTCGACGTGGGAGGGGGGGGGGGAGCGCAGAGACTCCGAGCAGAACGTAGGTACGAGGACCAGAACACGGTATAGGTACGGGAGAATTTCTCAACCCCCTCCGAGGCTTTCTCGACCGATGAGTCTCGACGCTACGGGAACGTCGTCGGCTTTTCCACACGTTATCGTCCTCTCTTCCCAACCTCCGTCTGCCCACACCCTTTTTTTTTTCTCGAAAGCTTCTGGAGCATCGCGCTTTTCCACGGCTCGCGATGGACCAACGGTGGCAAGCTGCACACTGCGCCGGCAGTGACCGTATGGACCGGGCGGTCACGAACGACTTGCTACCAGAATCAACCCTTTCCACTCATCCCCCTCTCCACCCTCTTTGGACCAACTCTGTGCGATTATTACGATGCTTCACGATGGCGCAACGGATGCGACTCTGATATATCTGTGTACACGCACACACGCACACAGACACGAGTTTTTATGAATTTTTATTAATTTTTAAAGGATGTACGGACAGATACAATCCCAGCCAAAAGTATGCCAATCTGAGAAATCTCGATATTAACTGGTTTGTGAATGCTAGAGCAATTCATAATGATCAAATATCGTCAAATAGATGTTATTGCATCTTGTATCATGTTTTTTTTTTACGTTTTTCGAGGATGTACAAATAGATACAATCCCAGCCAAAAGTACACCAATCTGAGAACACATTTCCCATGAGAACACATGTTCAATTTCATACTGCTATAACTTCCAAACGGAACACACGATCGTTTTCAAATTTTTCACGTTGCTTCGAAATAATAAATCTGACTGACTGTAAAAATTTCCGAATTCTCTCAATACTTTGACACACGTGTCATACATCCTTAAACATTATTACAAGATTAGAAAAATAAAAATCGAATTGTGACATTTTTTTTTTTTTCGATTTTATATTTTTGAATAATTCGAGGCAGTTGCATTTTCCGACCACATCGTTTTTCATACTCGACAGGTTTCGTGAAATATCATTGCATCGAACGATCGGTTTTTGTTACAAATCTGTTTGATAAAGAAAACAAAAATGGAATTATTCGTTGATTGATTTGAATAATGACAATGAATTTTCGTAAAATTGTCGTCTGAATAAAAAGAGAGGATCTTCGTTATTTAACGTGTTTGTGTCGTGGCGACAAATATCATAAAAATATGTCCCACACGTAACGATAAATAGGTACACACACACACACACACATTCATATATACACATATTGTATATTTGTATGTATGAAACTGCGCTGCAGTCCGTCGAGACTTGGCGTACTCTGCACCGAGTGAAATTTATCGGTCAAGCGAGGCCGAAAACTTTTCTCCAGGTTCTATTAGTCTCCCTTCTGCGCAAGCAAACACACACTCACACACACACACACATATATTTACTCGAACGTATGGTTCTAGATTCTGGCGTATACAGACGCACACGTTCAACGAATGAACCATCCCCCAGATGCTCGACAAGTCACGGCATAAACAGTCGCGAAATTGCAATAGTTTCTCGTTAAGGGACTACTTTTTTTTCACCGGCCGACGTTCACTCACGGAATTTTTATTTATCACTTTGCCTTGGATGTCATTTATGAAAAAAAAAATGGAGAGAAAAAGAAACAAACAATTGGAATAACAAAATCACGGAGACCCGACCACGAAAATTATGGAAATTTATGCGTGAAGAACGAAAAAGATAAATTCATGAAAATGTAGCTTGTGAAATTGAATTGGTCTTTTTAATACCTGGACTCGTCGGTGAGGTTTTCTTTTTTCAATTAATCAAGATACGAGATTTTGAATATTTACACATTTTTTTTTTATTTTAAATTATTTGCTTTCAATTTGTTTTTTTTTTTTGTTTTCGGTATATTTGAAATTTACATTTCATCTTATTGTGCTTGCATCTTAGATTTCCTCATCGTAGATATTTGAAATTTTTTGTTTAATCATTCAGAATTATGCAAATATAAATGAGATCATGAAAAATCATTCGATAATAAATATATGTCGAATATTTCATTTCACAATCAATTAGGTTCGCACGTAATTAAAAAATAAACTAAGATTAAAAAAAAATAACTAACCAAATATTCATTTATACGTGCATAGAAATATATGTTAAAAAAAGAAATAATATTACTGTATTAAATATTTGGAAAAACTATCTGTGTAAGAATAAATGACACCTTACGATGAAAACACAAGAGTGTATAAATTCATATCCACTACAATCAAAAATGTTCTTAAAAAATCTACATACATACGTACAACCCAACAAAAAGCCCAGAGGGTAAAAAAATTGAGACAACAACATTTACGCGAACGCCCTCCAACATAAAAGTGTGAGATCAACTCGAAACATTGAACGCACGTATTCGCATCAATTACATTTTGCTTCGAAAGATGATTTTTAAATTTAAAAAAATTCCAATTTTTTTTTCATTAACAATAAATAATTATTTTACACAGAAAATTGTTGCGATAAAAAAAAAATAGAGAATTCAATTTTTTATAAATTTTGTTTCTACTATTTTTAGCGAGAAATGCAAAATACGTCTGCCAAAATCGACAAAACGCAAAATCCAAAATTAAAGGTATACGCCGACAATTTTTTTTTTTTTTAAATGCTAATTTTATCGGCCTATAGAGCCCCAAACCGATAACCCTGTCAACCCTGACGCGAAGCACCGTTCATCTGATGCATATGGATTGCCGGGACCACGAAAATGGATGACAGGGGGGGGGGAGGAGACAAGGAAACGTACGAAGGACCGTTCGGACGTTAATGCGATTGACGATGATGACTCACTTGTGGCTACGCAGACTCTCCAAAGCCCGCTGTACGTAACTTTGCTGTCGGGTTCGGCCGAAGCGTTGGCCGAATAAGGTTTGGGCAGTTTCTCCTCGGTAAGCAACCACTGACCCGTGCCAATTGCCACCGAAACAATGACGAGTGACAGCACGGCCGACAAACCGGACGCAACGACAAGACCGTATCCGCGAATTCCAAATCCCGTATTCACGGAATTTCCGACGTCTTCGACGATCGACGAATCAACGTTTCCACGTCCGCAAACTATATCACCGACGATTTCCTCGTTATCGTCGTTATCGTAGCAACAACAGCCGAAACAACAACAACATTTGCAGCAAGACATCACGAGCCAGAATCCTCGATCGCTTGCCGGACCATACCTTCGAACATATCAATGAGAACGTGTTAGAAAGTAAAAAAAAAAAAAAAAAAAAAAAAAGTTTGCAATGTTTCGTTTTTTTTTTTTTTTTGAGGGGGGTTTGTAAATTTGAAGGTCGAGAACGGGAGTGGGGAACCCTTGAGAGATCACTCGTTCATCCGACTGTGTGTCAAAACTGGTTTTGAATTCGGTCGCGCCCGCCCAACAATTTCCAAAACCGTTTTTTCCCAACGATTTCACTTTTTCTCGAAACTTGTGAAAGTTATAACTCTTGAACGAAGGTTCGGATCGTTTTGATATGTTCACAAAATATTGTCAGTATCGTCACCCCATCGTGTGAACCACAGAAACAAACATTTCAATGACACCGAAAAATATAAAAAAATTGAATAATGACGAAAAATTGAGAAAAAAAATGTGTTTAGTTTCGAACTTTCATCATAATGATTTCAAAATTGTAATTTTTGCATTGACACGTGATAACTCGGCGACAAATCATTGTACAGAGCCCCTTGAACCGCTGAAATTCAAAAATGAAGAAGCTCGCTTCAAATGTCCGTGGACATTTTGAAGAGCAACTAAAAATTTGAAAAAAAAAACAAAAAAAATCTTATCGCTAATTTCTTTTATGATTTTTTTTTTTTTTCAACTTGTCACTGAAATTTGTCACTAGATTCCTGAATTCCGTGGATTCCTGAAAATTTGGGGTCCGAGCTTACACCTCGATCGCATTAAAAGCTTCGACGGAGAAAAACACACACACAAACACAAACACACCCACACACAATTACGAGTTGCAAGGTCCAGTTCAAAGTTTGTTAAATTCCATCTTGGACCATGGGGTTGGAAAAGCCAAGTTTAAACTTGCAAAGTGTATTTCGAGAAGGTTTTCACATACCGCTACCAGCTTCAACAGTTTCCCAACTTTTATTTTCTGTTTCGTGATTTTTTTTTTTTCACTGTTTTTTTCTTTGAAAAAAAAAATATAATAATACAGAAATACGAAAAAAATAGAATAAAATAGAAAACTTTGCTTCTTGTGAGAAATTCTTGTCTGTGTGTATGTGTCATGTGATTCTACGGGTACATGGACTTTGGGATTGTTGATATATATATATATATATAAGCGTTTGCATACTCACGTTCTATTTTATTATTTTGTTAACCCGATGGTTATCAAAAATAATCATCGATCCTCAAATTTTCAAGATAATTCAATTTTTTTTCATCACCCAAAAAAAAAATCTTCAGCAGGATTAAAAATACCGCAAATTACGTTTTTTTTTTTTTGTAAAAAAAAATTCATGAAAGGTAGAAGTGAGTGAACAAAGAGCCGGTAGACAAAAGCTCACTCAATCTTTTACAATTACCCTTGATTGTTTTTTTCTCACAACAAATAAAAAAAAAATAAAAAAAAATTATAATAAAATAAAACAAAACCGTTCAATTTTCAATTCTACCGAACTGTATGTAAAAAACTGTTGAAAATCTGAATTACCATTAAAAATTGCCGGGCTGCAACCGATATTTCGATGAAAAAAATCGTGTTTCATCGGAATCACCCGGTATAAAAGACACAACTGAGAACTTGTGTGTCACATCTTGTGTCGCATCTTGTCTCGTCAACGTCGAAACCCCGTGGAAAGACCCTCTTTTTCTCGTCGTGTTTTAGACACCCTATAGGACACGTTAGTGGTGGTAACTTCAAAAGCTCGATATTGGTGAAAATATCGGTCTGGCTCGTCTTACTCAAAGTTCTGACGGCGAAACGACAGTGGCACGAAGTCTCGTTCGATCAAAGTTACCAAAGTCTTAGCACGACGAGGGGGGGGGGGGGGAGGGAGGGGAGGGGGAGGATATTCTACTTCGATAAATGGCGAGTACGGGGTTACAACGAAATATCTTTGTGTGTACTCGAATGCGGGTCACGAGTTTTCGTTCGATATGTTACCCAGTCTCTCTCTCTCTCTCTCTCTCTTTCTCTCTTCCTCAACCCTCTTATTCGCCCCCCCCTCCCTTCGCCCCTGGCGAAAGCTCAGCGCTTCGTGCTTTCCACCTTCGTTACTTCCGAAAGCTCTCTGCCATCGTCGCCCCCTCCGGGGGGCCACCTTTGCCAACCCCCAACCGGAAACCCGAGACCAAAGAACACGTGTATTTATTTGTACCGTCGAAGTACAACGCATCGAAGCTTCACGTAATTTTGCTTCTATTTATTTATTTGTTTGTTTGTGTGTGTGTGTGTGTGTGTTATTTGTCTTTTCGCGAGTGAATATTTAAACACCGAGTATATGACGCTTGCGAATGAAAACTTTCGACGTCTATTGTTCATTTGAGAATGAACGTTCGTGAATTAATTTAATTTCTCGGGCGATATTGATTACATTTTGTCGTAATTAGGTTTATTGAAATGTGACGAAAATTGGCAAACGTTAAACGGTATTTGACTTTCGTTTTTTTTAATTATGACGTTGATGGTGACGGCAATGACAATTATGATGACGGAATTACAATTGTTAATGTATTATTATTGTTTATCATTTTTGAAAATTTTTTTTATAATCATAAACGTATTATCGTTATTGTGATTCCTGGATTTTTGAAAAAAATTATTACCACTATTGTGGATTATCGTGAAATAATTCAGGGACCATTGTTTTGATCTGACATACGAAAAATTGACTGGAAGTAACAAAATTTTGTGGATTTTCCATATTTTCGTTTGAATTCTCGAATTAAGAAATTAAATTGTCAATTGATAAAATTATACTCTTTTGTTATTAATTCGATATTAGTTTATTTAGCTTTCGTTTTTAACAACGAAAATTTATTATTGCAAATTATCGTACAATAATTGATTTTTGAGGCTGTTGAACTGACCGACAAATTTTTATTTTTATTTTTATTAAAAAAAAATAATTATAAATACAAACAAACTATGTATATGACCGATTCTACGTGACTTCACCCACTGAAAAAAAAATTTTATATCAAATTTTATATCAATCGTATAAAAAAAATAAATGAATTAAAACACCGAAGGGCGAAAAAATGAAAAAAATTCGCACTATCGAAGAAGCGCGTGAGTAGAAAGGGTCAGTGGTGCACAGACCACTTTCACATTCTACCGGGTGTGTTTCCACGAAGTTTCATCATTGACTACCCACAAATACACGAGTTTCCCGACTCGATTAATAGTCATTCTTCGCAACTGTCCGGCCATTATCTACATTATTCAAATGCCCCCCCTCGAGGACACTGTTTCCGCTAAACCGTCGCACACCTGCTTCAAAATTTACATCGGAAAGTTTGTTCGGGTCAACTTTGACTCCGTCCCCCGTTCGAGTTTCCAAATTCTCCTGGACGCTCTCCGCAAACTATTCGATAAAAAAATCCCGACAAACTATTTTTTTCCAAATTATCAAATCAAAATCAAAATCGAAATCTACACGTTCCAAAAAGTTTATCAAAGCTTTTTTTCAGCCTCTTTTGAGTCAGCCAAGTTTGAGGTCTCACAATTAAAATTATGTTCATTGATGATCAAAATAAAAATAAATAATGGTAACTTCCGGTTAAGGAGACATTTTTTTTTTTTTTTTTGCATTTTCGAAAAGCAGAACTATTAAAAAGTATTTCCTGAAAATCGCATTAACTGCGGCAATATAATTTTCTATTTTTGTTGATAAATAAACAGAATTCAGCCTCTTTTTCATGAAACCTGTAGTATCACTTATGTGCGAAATATTATAAAGTTTCATTAAAAAAAAAAAAAATAGAAAAGTTGAAATCGGTTTAAAATTGTCGTCTACAACTCATTTTATCGACATGCGTGTATCTCGATGCCCTCGGGAGCGAAAACTTTGTCAAAACTTTCGAACGCGTTTATCACGAAATGACATTTTAAAATCGGTAGTCGGGATATCCCGAGGTCCACTGGACCGATTTTGCTCAAATTTGGTGAGCTTCTGTAAAAATACATTCTCTTGCGAGTAAGCAAAGCTTTTTCGAAAGAAAATATTTTGTTCTCGTTTTATTTATAAAAAAAACTAACGAAAAACGGGGTCAAAAACGTCAAAAAACTTTCAAATGCCTGCCATTCGCCCAAAAAAAAAACGAAAGAAAAATCCCTTCCTCACTCTCAAGATTAACTCTTTCAAAATGATATGCAATCACCCGTTTCGATTTGCAGACCCTTATTTTGGAAAATATCGTGACTACGGCAAAAAAAAATCCCCACCTAGAGAACCACTATAACTCCGCCATTTTGTGATATTTTTACTTGAAATTTTTTTTGAAGCTTCTTCAATCAATGCACTAAGCATTGAAAAAAAGAAATCGTCAATATCTTTATTCGGTTAGTCAGGAAAAATTATCGAATTTTGGCCAAATCCTTAAGGGGGCATACCGAGGCTAGGTATGCCCCTTAAGGATTTGTCGAAGCCGATTGGGCGTTAACGAGCATGGGAGAATCATGGCAAAAGCCCTTCGGTCCCTTCGAACTCATTCGTCTCTCCTTCAACGCGTTTTGGCCCTTTCATCGATGAGAAACCTGTGAAAGCTCGCTGCAAGATCCAGAAGCTCTGCTGTGTCGCGTAGAATTCTGACTGGCAGGATCTTTTAGTGTGCTCTCTCTCTCTCTCTCTCTCTCTCTCTCTCTCTCTCTCTCTCTCTCTCTCTCACGTATGTACGTATAGGACGTGCATTAGCCACGGGCTTACAACTACTTATGGGTTTCCTCGCGCCTTTTATGCTCGAGTCGAGTCGAGACTTCCATTCGTCGGGATTATCGAAACTTGAGCTCTGACCCCAGGATATCGATTCCTCACATCCGCCCTTGCCACTTTCTGCCTCACCTTTGAGTCGTTACAAGAGCCAATCTCTCGCAAGGCATACGTACTATATACATATATATATATATATATATATATATAAGTATTGTGAACGCAAATGGGTAATTAAAAATTTCAAAAAATTTCATACATCGAACATTTTTTGCTTCCTCGTGAAGGAAAGCTATATGTGACGGTGGAAAATTTCTCTGTAACTCTTATTATATAACATCGAAATTAAAAGAAAGATTTTTTTTTTTTTGAATGACGAACAAAATGACGCGATTATGTCGAAACTACATTTTCCAAAACTGCTCGTGTTTTAGCTCAAAAATTTATCGACCGATTTCGATGAAATTTTTCGAGGTTACTCTCATTAATATTATCGGAAGGATATAACTAAAGTTTGACAGTTATCGTGTGGATGAGTAATTTTCTTGGGGTCAAATATGTCGAAAAAAATTGTCGAAAATTCGAACTCTTACAGTAAAAAGGGTCCCAAATTTTCAATTTTGCACTTGTTCCAACCCATTTTTTTCGCTGACTATAAAAAAAAATCGCTCAACAAATAGCACAAAATATTATTCGTTTAATTTAGTTTTTTTGTTTTCCCCCAAAATTTCGAAAAGTGTTAACCGAAGCAACGTAACCGAGACGCGAGAAGATCGATCGGTCATGTGGAAGCAACGTTATCCGTCACAGTGTGCGTGTGCTTACGTGTGTGTGTGTGTGAGTGAGTGAGTGGGTCGGTGTGTGTATGACACAAAAGGATTAAAATAGTTTTCGTGAATGAAGAAGATCGAGGTGGTTGTCGGGTCCTTTGCCAGGCTCATCAGTCTTCCACCAGAAGGACACTTTTCCGACAATTCTCGTTTCTCTATATCTCTATCTCTCTTTCTCTCTTTCTCTCTCTTTCTCTCTCTCTAATGGCGATCAATGCTCGGCTTCTGAGCTCGGCAAACATCGCCCGGAGGCATTTCCGGTGGTACGGGGTTTGCAGATATTGCCGGCACGTGTATATCCTTCCTTCCTTCCCTTCGAACGTTTCCGACATCGATTCCAAGTGGAATCAGAGAGATAGAGAGAGAGAGAGAGAACTATCTCCCCCCCACCCCGTGCCATCGGTAAATATCCGATGCGTCTTTGTACCCATCGATGTTCAAACCACCCCCTACCCCCTTCCACCAGCATGTTGCACACATCCTCGAAGCAACCAATGCCACACACACACACATACTTGTTCGAAGCACACGTGATATGCATCCCCCCTCTCGCGACCGACGTCAACGTTGTGTCCACACAATGAATTTAATCGTCCCGTACAATTTTTTCAATTGCTCGTTCAATAACTCGCAACATATTTCATGACCGGGAATGGGCATAATCCATTTCGAGAATCGAAATACCAAAATACTTTCCCATTTTGTATATTTTGTTCAGGCTGAAATACAAAATACTTTTCCATTTTGTATTTTTTCTGGCCTGAAATACAAAATACTTGCCCATTTTGTATTTTGTCTGGCCTGAAATACAAAATACTTGCCCCATTTGTATTTTGTCCGACCTAAAATACAAAATACTTTTCAATTTTGTATTTTGTCCGACCTAAAATACAAAATACTTCTCAATTTTGTATTTTGTCCGACCCAAAATACAAAATACTTGCCCATTTTGTATTTTGTCTGGCCTGAAATACAAAATACTTTTCAATTTTGTATTTTGTCCGACCTAAAATACAAAATACTTTTCAATTTTGTATTCTGTCCGACCCAAAATACAAAATACTTGCCCATTTTGTATTTTGTCCGATCTAAAATACAAAATACTGTTATGTTAAAATTAAAAGCGAAACAAGTGCTGCAATGCGTTTGGACCAATGCTTGTTTTATTTATTTATCATCTATCATTATTATTGTTCTTTTTTTTCCAATATTCGTTGCTCATGCATTTTTATCACCATTTATTAAACAACAACATTATTATTATATTATTATTATTATTATTAATAATAATATAATAATAATAATAACAATATTAATTATATTTTTTATTATTCTCGTGTTGATGTTGTTTTCGTTGATATTATTGTTAATATTATTCCAATAATAATAGTAATAATAATAATAATAATAATAATAATAATAATAATATACAAAACGAATATGAGAAAAAAAATGATAAAGCTGCACACGTGAAATATAACAAAAAATTCACGATTCGCATATTTTCTAAGGCGCTTAAGTTGCCCCTTCGCCATCTTCCCTTTCAACCCCCACTCGCGCCACCCGCGTGCGAAGAATTATACGAACGACGACGGTAAAGTCGGTCGGTCGTAGGTGCGAGAACGTGGTGCATATAGGTGTGCCACGAATTTCTCGGGGAAATAATGCGAGTCACTTCGTTAACGAAGAAGCCACGTGATGGGTTCGCACAAGAGGGGCCGAACGGTTCGGTAATTTGGATAACGAAGCTCGAGGGCGAGTTAAGCTCGTGAGGGGGGGGGGGCAGAGACGTATAGGTGGGTGGTACACGAGCCTCGTGCGGTTGCCACGAGATTTCAAAGTGCAGTCGTGCACAATGCACACCCGACCAATTAGTGACTGATCATTTGGCAGTTGGAATGTGAAATTGCGAGAATCTCGATAATTATGTTATTTCTATTTTTTTTAAAATTTTTTTATTCAAACAAAAAAAATTGTTTTTTTCGTCGAGCGGTGGGAATTAATTTTTTTCATGGTGCCATTGTGAATTTTGTGTTTTTTTTTTAAATATTATTGTTATTTTTTTTCTTCGTCGAGCTTTAAAGTATTATATTTTTATGAACGTTTTCATAATCGTGTTATTTTGATTTTTCATTGAATGAAAATAAATTTCTTCGACCAATGGGGAATTATTATTTATTTTTTTTTTTTATCGATTGTGCATTTTGTTATTATGCAAATTATATTTTCTTTTTGATAAGTTTGAATGTATTTCATTTGATCGGAAACGGAATCGTGAATGAGTTTTTCACGAGGTTTCACATTCGACTGTGAAGCGGTAGAAATTATCCAATTAAACTTTCGAAGATGTCATTTTGATCGTGGCACGAGTGGACTCGTCGCTCTTGCATCGCACTTTTTTTTCCAACTTTTTCGAATACCTTTTTTTATGCAAAAAAAAAAACTAAATTTTCAAAGTCAGATTAGATTAATTTCCACATGTACGATTCCACATTTCCGCGACTCTTCTGTTTCTGGTCGATCGCAATTTGGAAATAAATTCGTAAAATTAATTTCTCGTTGAAATAATTGTTGAAATAATTCCGATTTTTGTATAAATTCTTAGCTCTTCAAGTTTTCCTATCTAAAATACATCTAATTATCATAACTGAAAAAAAAAATAATTCCCACTCAGCTATGTTTAACGATAGAATTTTGAATCCGGGGAAAAAATTGTTGCCTCATCTTGCCTTCGGGAGTGTTCACCTAACATTTTTTGTAACTTGAATTCGTTTTAATCCACAGCCTCCGGAACTCATTATTATTGAAGAATTTAGCTTTGAAAAAAAAAAAAAAATAAAAAACATTGCACTAACATTTTTTTTTATCACAGTCACATCGTGACAATGGAAATTCCGCTAATGACGATCCCTTAAGGAGCTTTCGTGGTTCTGCAGATTCACGGCCTCGGTCGTATTTAGTTGTGGAGTGCGCAAGCTCAGTGCGTGCAGCAGTAGGTGTGTACATGGGGTGGTGTACATGCTGCATGCAGATTCGAAAATG
Source organism: Diplazon laetatorius (assembly GCA_963662125.1). NCBI lineage: Eukaryota > Metazoa > Arthropoda > Insecta > Hymenoptera > Ichneumonidae > Diplazon > Diplazon laetatorius. The sequence goes on from OY759154.1 coordinate 11,928,915, forward strand.
GATGTCGTATACATAAACAACTGCATACATGTACATAAACACACGTATATATTAGACTTGGTTCTTAGCAAGGGTCATTTTTGAATTAAAATAAAAACGCCCCCCCCCCGCATAGTTTTCAAATAATTTTTAAAAAATATTCGCGAAGGGCCGCATCCCTATCTCAATATTAACCCAAGCCTAAGTAATTTTATGGAAGACAAAAATATATTTATTAAATTTAGATTCAATAAATTTTTCTCTTCCTGTCCAAACGCTGGCTAAACAACGCTACATAGACGAAAAGTTTACATGACCAATATTGTGGAGAATCAAATTTTCCACAAAAAAGTCCACGACGGCACATATCTAACATCAATAGTTAAACCGTGGGAAAGCTCGAAAGTCGGGCAATGTGGTCCCGCGGCCGGCGGACGACGTACGCAACTATACCTATACATACGTATTCCGAATCTTGACCATTCCGAGCAGTGTCCCTGCCAAACATTGGGCGCTCCGAATTCTCGCACTTTCCGAACATTGCTCGGTCCGAACTCCGAGCCCACCGCCAATATTATTCGAACAGGAAACTTCAAAGGCTTTGGGGCACGGGTTAGCGATGAAGTTAAAGGCTGCAATTTGGACAACATTTTTTTAAATATATGTCGAATTGTTCCAGAGGGTGAGAGCATGAAAAATTCAAAATGACCATATTAACCGACACCCTAATACATACACACACACACATATATACATATATACATATATATATGGAAGCTTTCCTCGTCGTCTTTGTTCCGCTTCGAAAATTCGAAGGAGAGTGAACGTACGACGACAAGGAGTCTAGCGAGAGACTGTCAGCTAACTCGACATGCACAGCAGCCGTTCCTTCCATCATTCCATCAGCCTAATTGCAATCAATCCCAGAGACGCTCGTTCGCCAAACCCCTTTTCCCAGCATCTGCGTTACCAACGTCGTCGGGCGGGCGAGGGAGAAGGTTGAAAGAGGGGGTGGAGAAGGGGGCGCCAGGAGCGAGTGGAGTTATTAAATTACAAGAGAAAGGCTCGCACTTCTGGGTTCTTGTTCACATGGTACTACCGGGCATCTTTCTCGTACCTTAACCTCCGTGGCAGGCATCTCGATGGCGGGCAAAAAGGTTATTTCGAGAGAGAGAGAGAGCCCCATCGCGAGTATCTCTTCTTTGTCACGGTGTGTCTCATAAGCGCTCCGTAAAATTAATTAAATATCCGGAACCGAGTCAACTGCAGATTCAGTTCATTTTGATGGATCAATGAAACTTTGTGAATGAATTTATATATCCGACAATTTCACTCGCTCGAGTCACCTTTTTATTTCGCGAGCAATTCATTTCGAAGATTCCATTTGTCTTTGTGATGAAGACATTTTTTATCCACCGGTTAAGTCGCATGGAATATATATATATTTTTTATTAAAGATGTAAAGAAAAAATTGTGATTGGTTCGAGGAGAAAAACAAATTATTCGACGGTGAAATAAAATTGTTGAAAGTGTTTTTATTTTTTTTTTTTTTTTTTTCAATTCTTGCAGCTTTTGATTGGTCTCATGGGTGATATAGCGTGGGGAAAAATTCGTGCGGATGGTCGATGAGAGATTTTCGGTCGTGGAAAAAAATGTAAATACATTTTTTCAATTTCGTTTAATCGAAATGTGGTATGAAAAAAATTAATAAACGTTTCACATAGCTGGAATGGTTATTCCAATATCTGTTTTATTTTATCGTCATGTGCCCTCCCCCCTCCTTGACTTAACCACGTCATCGCGGAGGTCTTAAAAACTATTGAGAAAAATTGTGATTTATGTTGGTGGAAAATGAAAAAAAAAAAAAAATCAATTATTCAACAGCAATGAAATAAAGTAAATTAGATATTCACTGTCAATTATTTACAATATTTTCGAATGAAAATGTAGGAAAATATTGTTCAAATGTCGTATTATCATATGAAAATTGATTAAATAAATGCACATACACCATTTTTATCGCCATAAAAAAAAAATCTTAAAAAACGTGCTTCTTATTCACCGAATTAAACGTTTCACCCCGCCGTTAAATATTTGATGGCCGGGACACGTTTAATCGAATATCTGTTTAATTATGTCGGCAGGTTTTTTTATCTGTGACCTATCCCTCATCCTCTCATCCGCAACTCAGCGCAGCCATCACGACGGTTCGGAAAGTATTAATGCCGACGTATAGGTTGGCACACGGATGTACGATAATAATTACGGAAACTTGGTGGAGTGATGAAAATGGGCCGCGCCGAGACTCTCGGATTAACTCACGGTCGCGTATAATCCCCCGGACCGGTGGGGCTGCTCCCCGACGACGTCGGATGAAAAATCTCGACAGCCAACGCACGCACACCCAGGGATATGATTATCGAACGTCGCGGTTGGATAATCATATCCCTCCCCCCCCCGCCTCCCCCTCGCAAGATTCTTCCAACTGACAAAAAGAAAAGTAAAGAAATTCGTTTTTTTTTTCAAATTTTTTTCATTATAATTTTATTTTTCATTCTCGAGGGTAATATGAATTTTCGGAATAATTATTTTTCACATTTTTTTTTTTTTTTTTTTCGACGACTCGAATTATTCCTTTGTCTTCTTTTGATTCCTGTTTTTATAGTTTCGTATTTTTACGAGGCATATACGTCATTTGGAATAATTATGAAAACTTTGGACTGACGTGACCTTTCGATCGATCGAGATGAGATTTTTTATTTAATTTATTTAATTTATTTAATTTATTTAATTTATTTTATTTATTTTATTTATTTTATTTATTTTATTTATTTTATTTATTTTATTTATTCAATTTATTTTATTTATTTTATTCAACATAATTGAAAACACCAATCGAACAGGACGACATATTACGAGAGAGAAAAAGTCTGGGGAATCTGCTCGATAATAATGTCAAACGTCTTCGAGTTCAACGATTCGAACGTAACTCTTCACTATTTCCTTCACTACCCACAATTTCATTTGTCCAATGTCTTCCATTAATTTTTATTATTATCATTATTATTATTATTTTTTGGTCACCATTCGTTCATCTTGACTGTGTCTTTGTTGGGAGGACTATTCTGGGGTTCCATTTTGCTAAACAATGGGGAATGCGTCTAGGTGTATCGTTCTCGCTGACTGAGTCAATTAGCGAAACACCTTTATACAGTTACAGCCTGTCTCTCTCTCTCTCTCTCTCTCTCTCTCTCTCTCTCTCTCTCTCTCTCTCTCTCTTCCTCACACACACACACACACACACACACACACACACACACACACACACACGTATTTATCTTGCAGTCGACAGCCAAAGTAACCGACAGATGGAATGTGCACGACATAGTCTTGTGCCCCACGATGCAACTCGCTTTGTTACAGTATATGTCGTCTATGTTCATATATATGTATTTATATATATATTAGGGTGGTCCTTTTTTGAGGTCAAACAATTTTTTTTTTGGGAGAAGAATAAAATCTTATTGAATCTTTTTCGTAGAGAATTCAATTTTCTACAAAAAAGATTATTTGCATTACCGTCGTATCTCACATAGTTTCCGAGTTATTATGAAATTTATCGAAGCTTTTGAGAAACAAGCTATCTTAACTCGCCGATTCCCCGCCGAATTCAATCACTGGAAAATGTTTGAAATTGGCATCGAAGACCTACGACCCTAAGTGAAAAATGTGCGGAGTTTCGGATTTTTCGGTGCAATACTGCGGAAGGAAAAAAATATAAACTATCGGGTGCCAAAAACCCTATGTTAATCGAATGGCGAAAATTGGATGGCTTTGGGGAGGTACTTGGAATTAGTCTCGTAGGCTGGACCTTCGGCTACGTTGAAATTTATTTTTTTCGAGACTTTTAAGCCCATGGGAGGACCGAAAAATGTTTTGACTCCAAATAAGGACCACCCTAATATATATATATACATGTGTGTGTGTTCATATATATTATATATGTGTGTGTGTGAGTGTATGTGTGTGTGTACTACGAAAGGACTGAGCTTTGCCACTGAGTTATATCAGAGAGACTGTGCACGATGACGAGCTTTTCTCCCCCCTCCCCCCCTTCCACCCCCCGCCCCTTCCCCTCCACCTCGAAACGCGACCCATCCGTCACCCTCTTTGTACCCCACGCTCATCCCGTCACTGACACACATCCCACAAATACTACGTACAATATGAAGCGCACACACACACACACACGTCGTCGTGTTATTTCATCTCTCACACACATATATATAATAAACATGTACCACAAAAGTTTTTTTCTCAAAGAAGTCGCGAAACGAAAGTCCTCAACGTGTATAGTTGCAAACATTTATACGTTCGTGACTGTTATCACACAATGTTTTTTTTTTTTGTTTTTTTTTTTTTTTTCAGAGTTGTAGGTGTATAACTTTTTTGTTATTTTCTTTATTCTTAATGAAGATGTTTGCTGTCGCGTGGGTGTGACGAATGAAAAGTTATGACGATATCATTATTGCTGGAAATGGTTTTTATCATTCAGGGAGGGGGGGGGGGGGTGGAATTTCAATGGGGTGGAATATTCAACGGAGTTGTTTGCAGTGAAAGGTTGAAACTTTGTATCTTGCGGATTGAGCTTTGGCATTGAACATCTTTGAGGGGGGGGGGGGGGGGGAGTAAGGTTAAATTCGGTGAAAAAGAAGCATGTTTTTGAGATTTTTCTTCTGGCGATTACGAATAGTGTGTAAATTTATTCGATAAATTTTCATACGATGATACAACGTTTGAACAATATTTTCTTAAATTTTCATTTTCGAAATATTGTAAATCAGGCGCATCACAGTGAATTTCCGGAGTCTCCTTCGGATCTCCATCTGAAACAAAAAAAAAATCATAATTCATTCGTAAGAGACGAATTTTTTTCCGAGGTAATCACGAGGGGATTTTTTTTGTTGGTGATTTTTGATTTTTTCGTAGCAATTGGAAGCAAAAAAACGAATTTTTGCTATAAAAATCAGCTAATTTCTTCCTGTAAAATTAATAATTAAAAAATTTTGCTCCAATCTACTTGAAACATTGACACAATTTTCTTGAGATAGATTATGCATTCAATTGGGAAAATAAAATGAAAATGCAATAACAAAAATTTCAATACCCCGCCCTTAAAGACGATATAAAAAAAAATTGCTGAAAAAAATGGAAATAATGCAGTTTGAGATCAAATGCAATTCGCATTAAAGAATTCAACTCTGGTAAGTAATGCGATGCAACTTTGTTTTTCGGCGATTGAAATTCCGTTTCATCTTGTGAACAACGCTTAGGAATCGAACATTTTTGTTCTCGAATAAGGAATTGAAAAAAAAAAAAAAATGGCGAAACAGCAAAATACGATGGACTTTGTCAATATCATGAAATTTGCATTTGGGTAACTGATTGTGAGCTTTGGCGCATAATGCGATTAGACTTTGTTTGTTCATCGACACAAATTTATAACGATCGAATTTGAAAGCACGTTATAATATATTTATCTTGATTCGGTTGAACGTCGCGGTTGATTCGACAATCCTGTTAGTGGATTAACGAAAAAAAAAAAAAAAAAAAAAAAAAAACCCGGATTTTCCGTATTGCGATTACATTTTAATTGTAATTCGGCTTACGTTTCCACGAACACGAATGAATCATGCTTTTGCTGCATTATTCCGCGAGCTTTTGATGGGACTGCGCGTGAGCCAAACGTGATTCAAACACATTTTCCAGCTGATGCATACCGGTTTGGCTGCACGAACTTTATGACCCCGTGAAATTAATCATGACGTGATTTCGCAGCTCGGGGCAATAAATATTCGACTAAACCCTTTACAAATATCCATCCCAACACCCCGAGCACTTTGTTATTTGAAAAAAAAAAAAAAAAGAATCACGATCACGGATTTACGTTCGAAATTGCAATCGAAACGTTACCAGCTTCGTTAATCCATTTTTACTTTCACTCGATGATCGAAAGAAAATTCAATTTTAAGAGAATAACATTCAATTCCAAGCAAAATTGTGTTTTTTTTTTTTTTTGAATTTTAATTTTTCTGGAATTATTTAATTTCAAATGAAAATGAAAAAAATCATTCATGTTCGGGGAAAATACGATTTTGAATTCGTGACTAATTTTATAACATAAGAAGAAGAAAAAAAAGAGGGCACGAAAATGAGGGAATTGAAAATGAGTTTGTAAAATTAATTTCTAGAAATCTATGAAACCTAGGACCTTTGGTATAATTTTTCGGTAAAGTTCAAGTGAGGCTTTATATTCCCTGATTTTTTGAAAATTTTCGGATCACCAGTTTCGGAACTAAGGGGGGAGGGGGTAACGCTCTATTTTCGCATATTTTTCAGCATATCTTCTTAAACATGCTTTTCAAAATTCTAAAAAAAATATTTTCCTATTCCACATAGCCAGCCCTTTCAAACGATACCCCACATGATACATGAAATGAACTGTTTTTTTTTTTTCGAGTACCTTATTTGCCCACTCTTCGAGTCTCATATGAATATTTCGAAGTGTCAACTAGTGCAAGATATTCGCGTCAATGAGATGTGATTACCATGGCAAATTTCAAATTTCCACGTTGCATAGTTTCTGAGAAAATTCGGCTGTGACAGACGGACAGACAGACAAGCACGAGTGATCTCATAAGTTTTCCGTTTTTTCCAGTTGAGGTACGGAATCCTGAAAATAAATGAAAAATTGCAACGATCGATCGAATGGAGTCCTCGAAAGAGGTCCAACGTCGATAAGGAAGAAAATCCGAGTAAGCCAAAGGGGATGAGCCTGTCGTAGGCATTCACCGATAAATTTCGATGTCGAAACGAGAACGTTGTATCTCATTCTCTTGACAAAATTCACGTGCAGATATCCCCATGGCCATTATATGCCACACACGATTCGTTCGGTGAGCAAAAATCCGGGCTTTTACTTCACGAAGAGCCTGACGAATGATCTCGGCTGCATGTGGTGTCTTCTCGACTACGTGGAAATAACGTTCGGGGATCTCCATTGACGTTGAAACATTGAATAACGTATGAATTCATTTTACCCAACACCAGTCCAAGATATCAGAATATGTCAGGATAAAATTGTATTAGCATCTCTTTCACAAAATTATCAATTCTGATGATGAAATTTTAATAAAACAAAGAAAAAAATACAATGATGTGAAAACAATAGTAACTTCATATGCGTATTTTGAATAATAATTGTAATAAATTTACAAGTTTAATGGTAGATCATTAATAATTCAAATTTTGCTAATTAATTCGGGTCGCACCATTTTTTTTTTTTTTTGATAATCAAGTATCAAAATACTGCATTTTTTTGGTAATGTTCGATATTTTCGCTATGTGAGCAACGAATGACTCGAGACGGAAATGCATATTTGGCTGAATTTAGATGTCGCTTACAGGAGCACCGCGCCTCCTCCTGATCTCATATCGATCTCCTCCCGATATATTCCTGATCTCTACCCGATCATCTCCTGTTGACTTCACCTTCTGATCTTTATTTTGATAGTCTGCTGATAGTTTCCATATCTCTTCGTGATCATTTTTTGATCATATTCTGATCTTATCCTGGTCTTATTCTGATTTTATTCTGATCTTATTCTGATCTTATTCTGATATTCGATCTTACTCCGATCTTATTCTGATCTTATTTTGATCTTATTCGGATTTTATTTTGATCTTATTTCGTTCCTATTCTGATCTTATTTTTATATTATGATGATTTTATTATGATCTTATCCTGATCATATTCTGATCTTATCCTGATCATATTCTGATCTTATTCCGATCTTATCCTGATCTTGTTCGGATCTAATTCTGATCTTATTCAGATCATATTCGAATCTTATTCTGATCTAATTCTGATATTATTCTGATCTTATTCTGATCTTATTCTGATCTTATTCTGATCTTGTTCTGATCTTATTCTGATCTTATTCTGATCTTATTCTGATTTTATTCTGATCCTATCTTGATCTTTGACTGATCTTCATCTTTTCTTCTGATCTGTTCTTTATCTTTTCGTGATCTCCGCGTGATCTCACACCGATTCAATCGATATATCTTTATCACGTGAATTTTCGTAATTTCAATGGAATATCAAGCGACTTTCGTTTGATTCAATTCCAACGTGGCTGGAATGATTTCACGAGTGAATGGGCCTCTCCCGGCATTGAATAACGCTCGAATCCACCCTTAACCCGGGTTACCCTCATTGTGGCCGCCCGTCGAGCTTTTCTGCTTTACCGGTGAATGAAACCCTCACGGAGATACGGGGAAAACGAGCGTGGGGCAACATTCTACCTCTCACGGTAATCTATATATCTCACTCCTTTTCTCGCGCTCATTGAAAAACGCGGGTCAAAAGCGATATGCACAATTCTCAAGCGATAAAGATTCTAGAATCGCACTGAGCCATCCGTTGCAACGATTTTCGCGAACTTGTATCTGTGTGTGTGTGTGTATGTGTGTGTGTGTCTCATCGTCGATGGTTGCCAAGAAGAGGACCTCGAAGAATTTGAATCGGTCGGGAAGTTGGTCCGGACTCGAGATACAACGTTTGACGGGGTTGGAAAAATGGCCGAGCGAAGGGTTTAAATAGCGAAAAAATAAAAGAATGAAAAAAAAAAAATATATATATATATAGGAGGACCCCGAAAAATGGAATAAAGAGTGTCCGGATCGTGCGAAGCGTCCAGGATTACGACTTGACTCCGGTGGTTCATGAATTGCAAAGTGCCTGTGGCGTTTTATATTCAAACATTCTCACCTACGGAAAAATCTTATATTTTGCTTTCTTATATATTATATATAATATACATATATATGTATATGTATTTCGGGACAATGTCTAAAGGGGTTCGAACAAAAAAAAAAAATAATAAAAAATACAATACAATATGCAAATGCTCGAGTCTGTGTTAAATTTTGCTTTTTTTATTATTTCGCCGCTTTTGTCGCTTTATCGATAGCCAACCCACGGCACAATGGCACGGATGACCGTCGTGATATTTAATCGAGAACGGTCACAAATGCTTCTGATTGTGTTCTCCGTGAGCCCTTGATCGGTTTTGCTCGTCACAAAAGTCGTCAAATGATATTTCCAGCCCTTGAACCCCTCACTGTGGGTCCACCAGACCCCACGTCTCTTCTTCGTCTTTTTCCCCTCTGTGTAACTTTTATTATTTTGTTGACTACTTATTTATTCGATTATTTATAGTTAATAATGTTTTTTTTATTATAATTACACAAATTGTTTTTGGATAGAACATTTCTAGATATCTTTTCGTTGGTGCTAATGCGCTCTGAGCTTGGGAAAAAAAGAAATTCATGACGTGAAATATTTCAAATTTGCTGATTTTTATTTTTTGACAAGAAAAAAAATAGATTTTTCCGAATTAATCGAGGAAAGTCTTGAAGTACCAGTTGAAGTACAAGACCTTTCGATTTTTTTCAACAATTAAGTTCATTCGTGTTATTGCGCAGTGTAGATATGTAACATTGAAAAAAAAAACGTGATTTTGAAATTAAGGGCGGGCTTTTTTTTTTGCATTTGTTAAATATTTTTTCAACTGAATGCATAATGTATCTCAAGAATATTGTGTCAATGTTTCAAGTCGATTGTAAAATTTTGAAAAAAAAAGAAAAAAAAAAATTGAAGAACTTGAATTTAGAACTAATGTTCATGGTGCATTGCTTCGAGGATTTTCGTGGGCGAAGATGTGAAAGCTTGGAAGTTATGACGAAGGAATGCAAACGTTGGTGGGGAGAAGGGACGATAGCTCACACCTACCCTTGCACCCCCTCCCCCTTCAACCCTCTCGGGGGGTGAACGTGCGAGGGGTTGAAAGTGCGCTATAGACAAAAGTGGCTAATTGGTCGAACGGAATAACGCGTCGGATTCATCGCTGTGTAATCAGTGGAGACCGAAAAATTTCATTTCACCCCATAAATACGTCAAAGTGTATATATATATATATATATATCACCGCAACGGGTGTGATTGGGAATTCCGCCATTGTTCGTGAAAACCTAACTATCACACACGACGAATATATCTGCCACAATCGTTGATAATAATTCGTGCGAATTTTACCGACGATCGGACAAATTTTTCACGTGACGATAATTTTTTACATTGCGATAGTTTTTTTTTTTTTTTGGTTTTTTCACGAAAGCTCGAACGAAACAATGACCCCGTGGTATGATGAAACTGCATAATGGAATGATTGCCGAATTCTTTGACGCGTACGAAAAAAAAAAGGTTTTTACTTGAAAATTGTTCGAAAACAATTTTTTTGAGGTTAGGTTAATTCGGTGAGAAAGAAGCATGTTTTTAAGATTTTTTTTTTCTGGCGTTAAAAATAGTTTAAATTTGTTCAATCAATTTCCATATGATAAGACAACATTTGAACAATATTTTCCTAAATTAGCTATATCAACTAAATAACAAGCTAATATCTTGCTGTAAAATTAATAAAACAATATATAGTCTTATCAGACAAATAATTGCTGAATTATTTTGTGCAGTGGAAAATAATATTCCGAATTTTTCAGTTTTGAGCTACACCCCCCCCCCTCCTCCCCCATCCGAGATGCGAGCAAAACATCGTGATGCACCGACGAATACAAAGCCGGAATGAGAAAAAAATAATGACAAGAGAACGGAAAAACAATGGAAAAATATTAATTCCGAAAAAATATGTTGGCTCGTTGAATAAACGAAAAAAAAATAAATTCATTCATGAAGCTGCAGAATGTGACGAGACTTTTGTGCGATTCAAAGAAATTCCAAAAAAATTCTGATGAAAAGAAAAAAAAATCACTATTCACAGATATATATTTCGCATACAATTTTTTTTTTCAAACTATTTTCAACTTTCATAGTGAATGAAAAAAAAAAAAAAAAACAAAAAAACAAAAAAAATCCATCAAGAAATGCAACATTGCGATAGCGTTCGGCGTTTCGATAAATACAGTCTACGTGTGTAATTGGCTGATAAATATATATATTTTTTTATAATAGGAAGAAAAAAAACGGGGAAAAAAAAAATTTCCAATCGGATTATTTTGCCCAACTGTTGCACCTGCCGTCGGTGCAAAAGTAATGCGGCTCTTGTATGTAACGACGTGTATGTGTGTGTGTGTGTTGGTAACGAACATGAAAAGAAAATAATTAATATCGAGATGGGACGATGAAAGCTTTTTTTTTTTTTTCGCGCGGTTTGTCGAACGAAATAACACGATGGGTCCACGTGTATCAGCTATCACGGGACGATTTTCATCGGATGGTGCACGTGACGCGAATGCAGATGGAAAAATGCAGCTTGCGATAGTCGGAGCTTTTATGCGTGTAGTCGTCGTCGTATATATATATATATATAGTTTTCTCTGTCTGCGGATAACCGCGCGCGATTCAACGGCGGTTTCTGATCGCAGATATATGTATATATACATAATATATAGATATGGTATTTGTTGGATCACACTCTGGCATGTATAATGAATATTATATACATTAAGGTGTCCCTTGATATGGGACTTTTTTTTTCATGTTCGACTTTTTATGCTCTCGCCCTCTAGAACCATCCGACATATATGAAAAAAAATGTGGACGAAAATGCGAACCTCTGGCCCATCGCTAACTCGTGCCCCAAACCCTTCAAAATATCCCATTCAAGTGACGATGGATTATTTTGTTTTAATTGTGTTTCGAAGGTTTTTTTTTTTTTTTTTGCGGTTTAGAATTATTACCGGCTGACCGACGAATCATGTGATCATGGGTTGAATCATTCAATGTTATAAATTCCAAATTGTATGTAACAATTTATTTTATATTATATAAAATATTTATTCAATAACCATTAAAACAATGATAATTATTTTTTCTTTGGGCTGAAGGTCTCGGGTCGATGGCCTGTTGGCAATATGTATATAACTACTATGTTGTTAATAAAAAAACTATTACTACTGCTATTTTTTATATTATTCAAATCGAGCATTTAGATATTATATCACAGACTTGTATTCAAATTAGTTTCTATAAATCGTTTTATATTTATTTATACATAATAAATTTATTTTATATAATTAAATAAAAATTTTATATTTATTCGTATATTATTCAATTTATTATGTATAAAAAAAATATGAAATATAAGAATTCGTCGTTTTCCAAAACCATTTCTTTTTTAAACACATAATAATGTATATGAATACTTAAAAAAAAAATATTCTGTTGAAACAAATGTATGTATTAATCACGTGTATTTATGTATAGACATGTGTAGATGTGGAAATAAATGTGGAGTATTGGTGGAACTGCGTACAAGTGAGGGGTGGGTATCACGTACATGATTTTATGGCGAACGCACGTTCGAACGCAGCTGGCCAATATATTTCGTCGCCTCGTCTATCGGCTTGGATTTCTTTCGTTCTCATCTATACATACATGTATATCCAATACTACCGGATATCCGAGCTTTGAAGCCACATATATATGTATTAGGGTGTTTAAAATTTTTTTTATTAGGGTGTTTAAAATTTTTGTTTTATTTTTATTTTCCAACGAGTCGAACCTGAAATACTTAGGTTTGATGAAAGTAAAAATTCTAGCAAAATGTGGGCATTCTACGTTGAGTTTTGGATCCCCCGTCATTTGACTTTTGATTATTTTTTTTTTCCTTCTTTTGAATTTAAGACAGATTATTTTGTTAGCAAAATATTTTTTTCATGCCTACAGCTGCCAGGAGATCAGCTCGTGTCTCAAAAAAGATTCTCTTAAAATTTTAACTCTTCAGTTGAATTTAATGTTTAATGTGAATTAAAATTTTTATGCACAAGAAAAAAAATGTTTGGTAACGATAATCCGTCTTAAATTCAAAAGAAGGATAAAAAAATAATGAAAAGTCAAATATAAGGGGAATCTAGAACTCAATCTAGAATGCTCATCTTTTGCCAGATTATTTTTTTTTTCTATCCAAAACTAAATATTTCAGGTTCGGCCCATTGGAAAATCGAAAAACAATTTTTTTTTCAAACACCCTAATATATAAATACATATATATGTATATATGAGCGTTTTTGATGTTTTCGACAAGCCGTAGCAAAGTTTCTCGCTTATTGCACGAGTGGCTGAGTAATATTGAGAAGTCGTCTATTAAAAGGGTTTTTTTTGCCCGCAGTCAAATTAAACTTTCATGCTCAAATGTGAAAGTTATATTACCACGCTTGGTATTGTACGCTTCGTCATGAATATGCTTAGTAGTTCAGAGGGCGGAAAAAAAATAAAAAAATAAACGAACACGGCCGTACGGACTTTAACGTCTGTGAGGTGAACGCTGCTGCAAGAGTTTCCAGACTTTTTTACCATTTTTTTTTCTTTCATTTTTTAATATATATATGTATATATATAGGTTTTTTTTTCTTTCTGCAAGATTTTTCAAAGTACCAGTCCACTCGTAGTTACAGCTAGTTTTTTTTAATTGCACGGGCTGTCGAATACTTGCTTCGAAAAAATATATATATTTCGATTAGAAATGTGTTTTTGCAAAGAAATTTTTTTGAAAAAATTCGTTCGAAATATGTATTTTTTCATTAGTGTATTATCACGATGCGTTATGATAACGAATTTTTTATTTGTTTATTTTTGTTTATTGAACTCATTTTCAGACGAATTATTTTATATAAAATTATCTCATAAATATATGTTTGACATATAAACAAAATACAAACACACACACGTTTATTCCATTTATTTCACACGAAAAGGAAAACATTCTACGCTCAGCTATTTCACAATCATTTTTACTTTTTTTTTCAAGGTTATCACCGAACGGATAAAAATTTGATGGAAACAAAACGTAACATCCAACATTTATCTTATCATTTTGATGCAACTTGCTAGAAGTAGAATCAAAAAAAAAAATTCCGCTCTATCAAACCGTGAGCTGGAAATGAATTGGAAAAAAAAAAACAAAACAAAAAAAAAAATAAAACAAAACACAACAAATCATTGAACTTTGACTTTGTAACTCACCGGAATTGTCGTATCCCCGATTGGCGGCGAGTACGAAAGCTCCGGAGTTGAAAAGACGAAAAGAATGAAAAAAAAAAAAAACAACAACAAAAAAAAAGAAAAAAAAAGGAAACAAAAAAAAAAAAGAATCAGCGTCGCTGCGACAGTTGAAATTCACTCTCGTACCGGCACAGCACGGATGTCCCCGCGAAAGCTCGAAAGCTCGAACGCTTCGTGAATATTTCCGACACCGCGAAACCACACGAAACGACTCCGTAGATCGACGACGATCCACCGATTCGGATCCACCGAGTTCACGGAAACTTTATTCAAACGATAATTTGATTCGAAAAAAAAAAAAGCTTCGTCAAAATCGTCGATAACACAAAATAAATATCGACGGATAAACAAATCTTTCGCACGGAACAAATGAAAAAAAAAAACTACACACACACACACAAGTACACTTGAAGCCAAATTTTCAATTACAAAAAAAATATTACAGAACTGAACATTTTTTGTTCTTCTTCAGTAGCAAAAGTTCATGACGAAAAAAAAAAAATGCAACGATCGACAGAACGAAATGAAAAAAAAATGTACAAAACAATTGTTCAATGAATGAATGAACAAAAATATAAACGAACAAACGAACAAATATCACTTCACTGCAAATCACCAATTGCAACAAAATTTCGAGAACACAATGAAAAATGTTTGTCCTTAATTGAGAAACCTTCGAAATCTTTCAATATGCAAACGTTATATTGCGAATCATTGAATTCAATGATAAGCAAACACTCGTGACAAACTTTCAATCGAAACGAAACATTTCAAAGCCCACCATCAATTGTAATCATCCGAAAATGGAAATAAATATTATCCAAAACAATTGTCGAATAAATACAAAATAATTAGAAAAATGAAAAACAAACAAACAAACAAACAAACAAAAAAAAATCACTCACTGCAAGCAACTAACAAAAAAATCCAGCATAAACTCGAAAGCTTTCAAGATACATGAATTCAATGAACAACAAAAAACACTTGTCATCAAACATTCAAACAAAACAAAACAAATTTCTCAAAGCCCTTCGAAAATGTCACTCTCCCAAAAACAGCAAACCCCCCCGGAAAACAAAGCAAAAACAATGAAACATTCATAAATCGAAATCTTTCAAGATACGCAACCGATATTGCTGATCATTGAATTCAATGAACAACGAAAAAACTTGTCATCAAACTTTCAAAACAAAACAAAACAAATTTCTCAAAGTCCTTCAAAAATGTCACTCTCCCAAAAACAGCAAACCCAAAGAACAAAGCAAAAAAAAAAAAAAACCAATCAAAGATTCATCAAATCATCAAAACAAAAACAAAAACAAAGAAACAAACAATAAAATAAAAAATGATTAAGAGTTATGAAAATTTCAAGCACAATATAAGCGAAGTGATAACAAGATGTATACAAAAGTTGCGGAAGTTTGTAGTGTCCCCGGGTCGGACGATGGGGATGATGGGGGTGGGGAGTCGTCGGGGGGTGAATTGTCGGAAGTAACCGGTGTACGAGGCTATTGTTTCGATTGCGCACGAAGCGTTTGAAGCGAGCGCGCGGGGGAAGCTGCCTCAGCGAGGCGGTGAATACGACTGCCGGACGACGCCCGCCTAGTTCGTCGCAACGCCCGCGCAACCTGACAACCCCCTTTCCGCTACCCTTAGCCGCACTCGGCGCGAATCCGCGCGCGCGCGCGCGCCACCCCCGCATCCTTCGAAGCGTGCTCCCTCTCCCCTTTCCCGCTCGCCCTTCGACGAGAAAACCAGGATCGAGGCGCCACCTGCGCGCACACATTGCACCATATCGCACGGCTTACGTAACGTCGCCGTGTGTGCGGACGGTGCGACGTGCACGACGCACGAGCCGGCGTTTAAGGTGGCCCGACACCGTCTCGAAGTCTTCGAAATTCCAAGCTTCGAGTTGGCGATTTTTTTTCTCCGCAACCGGACGGTGAAAGTGATTCACGATTTAGGGAGCTGTTCCGGAGGGTTTTCACTGCGTGATGTGAAAATTTCGTTCGATTTCATGGAAAATTGTGGCCGGTGGAAAAATTTTTCCGAAGCACCGTTTATTCTGCACTTGTTGACGGGCGCTGCGCTCGTTGCAGCGCGTACAGTCCGATATCGGGGAACAATTTTTTTTCGTGCTCACAAGGATGATAGCTGGAGCTTGGCATAGCGGTTTTTCCATTTTCCTTCAAAATTGTGAAAATCTGCTCGGTTGAAAGGATCGTTATAAATGTACTGAAGAAAATCGATACATTTTTATATTTACGTCCAAACGCTGACTTAACAACGCTTTATAGACCAAAAGCTTGCATGAACAATGTTGTGGAGAATTGAATTTCCCACGAAAAAGTCCACGACGGCATACATCTAACATTGATAGTTTACGCGTGGGAA
This sequence comes from Diplazon laetatorius, assembly GCA_963662125.1. Taxonomy (NCBI): domain Eukaryota; kingdom Metazoa; phylum Arthropoda; class Insecta; order Hymenoptera; family Ichneumonidae; genus Diplazon; species Diplazon laetatorius. Next base: position 11,945,428 of record OY759154.1, read on the forward strand.
AGCTCGAAAGTCGGGCAATGTGGTCTCGCGATCGAGTCTAGTCACCAAATGACAAATGGAAAACAAATTGCCATCCAGAAACGGACCGACAGAATCAACAAATTCTACGCTAGGTTGTAGAAAATCTACTTCACCGTGTCGGTACGAAATTTCAAGTCGATCGGACCGTTAGTTCCGGATTTACAGTGCCCTCCCTACTTGAAATTCGATAGAAACGAAAATTTGTCGAAGAAATAATTTCCTTTTTTTTCGCTGTTGTTCAAATTGCACGGTGTAATGATCCCTTGAGGGTTTGCGCGCCTTACAAAGATAGTTAGCCGGGGGTTCGCTGCGTTTCCGGGCCCCTATTTATCGCGGGCGAAGCTCCGCAGGGGGAGGGGAGAGTGCAAGCGCATACCTCGAAGATGCAGCAAGTTGGGGCTGTTTCCACGTTGCGTAGTTTCCATGGCTTATATGCAATAATGCTAACCATATACACAGATATATATATATATATATATATATATATATATATATATATATATATATGTATATATATATATATATTTAAATGTATGTAGGATGAACTCGCGTGCGGTCGTTACTATTATTATGCTACGTATTTCAAGCAAGATGTAGGAGCCTAATGTATACGTATCTCTGGGCGAGGGGGGGGGGGGGGGGCGGCTGCGGGAAGGGGAGGGGGGGGGGGGAGAAGAGAGGCCGCGAAGAGGAGGAGTTGGTATTTGCACGGGTTAGACGAGTTCGAATATCTATGTTTTTGGGGGGTGAAATTAAATTTCGGTAATTAGCGGTATTAACCAGGTGATTTATTGTCATTAGTTGAATATCCGTGGGCCGTGAATATATATATGTATATATATATATATATATGTATCATCGTTAGTGCGATAACAATAATCCACTGGCTTTATCTGTTTGCGAATTGAATTAGAGTTGAATTTTGAAAAAAACAAAAAAAACAGAAAAAAAACAACAAATTATAATTGTCCCGATTATTACATCATGACGTACAAAAGTAGAATAGTACAGATATATGTACTAGTTTTGACCATTACATACATGTGGGCTTTACTCTTATGTAATTATTCTTGTTATATTAATCTTATTATTTATTATAATTGTCTGAGACTTGCAATTGGTGTCTGATGGTGAGCAGACGAACTCTGTGTTGTAATTGTGTAATTTTACTGTTCAATTATTGTTATTATATTAAATATAATAATATGATATAACAATAAACATGAATTTATTTTTATGGAAAAGATTCAAAACTTGGATTGATCATGTCACGGAAAAAAAAAAGTTTTTGTTCCAATGTTTCAATGGAAACTCACCCCCCTTAATAACACGACAAACATGATTTTCAAAAAATATTCGACTCGTATATAAAATTTGTAACAAAATTGGAAAAGTAAAATGGTTTTCAAACGAAATTGGGACACGTTGGAATTGCGAGAGGTTTGTACGAATAGCACGAAGTACCTGAGGGCAGAAATGGAAAATAGAACGGAGGGTTGCTGCGAGCTCTGTCAGCAGGACCGTCACTCACCATAGTCCACCCCCCGCTCTCGTCCCTTTTTTCACATTCCGCGCCTCGGTCGCGTGGTTTTTCGGGGCTTCGGAGTCAACGACGCGTACACTCGTTTAATTGATTTCATTATATGGCACCGTCGATGCCATCGAGACAAGAAGACCATTTTAACGGGACGTTTGGCAAGCCCTTTTCGACGTTGGCCGAGAGTAAATTAAAACCGTCCGCTCAGACCGGAAACGTAATTGGATCGATTCCGGTCGAAGAATCGACAGTTTTTTTTTTTGTTTTTTTTTGCACGCCGAGGACTGTCGAGCCACTGATAAGAACTTTTCGTCGAAACGAAAAAATGAAAAAAAAATGTTAAAAAAAGGAAACCTAATTTATAAGGTCGTGATATTTGCAACGAATATGGTTATGGTATTTTCTTCTCTTTTCCGTATAATTACATATATAACAAGGTCGATTCGTCAAAGCACGTTATTAACATCATATTACGAAAATAGTATATTATGACACTAGTACGAAAAAAAAAAAAAATTTCTGACGAGTGTGAGTTTGCAGAACGAGCCGAAGGCGAGTATTTCAATCACACGAGTCCAGAAAACGTTTTTCGTACGAGTGTTGTACGAATTTTTATGTCACAAGGTCCGTAAATGCGGTTTGAAGCGAACGAAGTAAGCGTAAAACCGCACTTTTACGGACAGCGCGACATAAAGACTTTTTATTGCCATAGTTTTTCGTAAACTACTTTTGCTACAGTGTTTGTTATAATTTTCATCGATGTACTAATTAAAAGCTACATTCTGGAATTTACTAAAGATTTTTTTTAATTGACAGTTCAGAAATTAGAGGGGGGACCACTCCGATGACGACTTCGAAAGCGAATGTCTCATGACTGAAGGGTTAAAATGAAAAAAGGTCTCGGAATATTTTGAATTGCATTCGAGGAGACCCATCGAAAGATACCCCACTCGATAGGGTGAGCAAAAAAAAAATTCGAGTTCACTTTTTAATCTGTGAGAGAGGAGTAAAAAAAAGTTTTTTTATTTAATTTTTTCATCGTTTTTGTGTTTGGGTCATCGATTTGCGCCTGTGTGCAAAATTTCACCTCAATCTCTACATAAATGGTAGGTTAAGGTAAATTTCTACAAAACCCTAAAAATGAGACCTTCGTATCTACGTAAGCCATAACACCCCCCCCCCCCTTCCCACCCCCGAAGACAAAATCTTTCCTCATCAACGCGATAATCCGCGGCCAATCCCACGACCACGTGACGCATGACGCGATTGAAGAACAAAAAAAACAAGCCAAAAGAAAAAAATCAATTCTAAAAAAAGAAAAATTGATGACGCAAGGATGCTGAGCGCGACGAGCGCGGAGGGGTTAAATAAAGAAAGCTCATCTGCGTAATCCGTCAGCGGGTTCTTTTTAAAACGTTCGTTCGTCGTACGTCACGTGAGCGCTAAAGCACAGAGATAGGTGACCACTTTAATTTCATCGCCATCCGGTACAATACGCTTGCGTCTTTGTTCGTGCACGGGGCGCGCGCGATGATTTCTCTCACATGCATTCCCCCCCACCGGGTCGGCCTGACGATCGCAAGTCTCTCTCAGGCGGCAGTGGCGTCTTCCCCCCACTCTCCTGCTCGTAGCGTGTGTCCTACTCGCTCGCCCGTCTCGCACGTATATGACCCATGACGTTCCCCCACCAACGCCGCCGCGCCGCGCCACTCGTGCGTCTCCGTCGCCCGCGAACGGGGCCGATCGGCGACCTTGCGCCGCGTCTCTCTCGCTCCGTCTCTCTCTCGCTCTTACGTGACGCCCGCGCCTCGCGGACTCTCTCGGACGACTGTGTCATGTTCCCCACTCTTCATTCTATTTTTCCCCTTTCGCGGTCACGCTTGCCTTCACGCTCGCTCTCTCACTCTCTCTCTCTTTCTCTTTACGGCGCACCTCGCTCTATCTCTCTCTCTCTCTCTTTCTCTTTACGGCGCACCTCGCTCTATCTCTCTCGCTCTTCCGTGACGCGCGCCTTCTTGCCAACATCTCGGACTCTCTCGCACGACTGTCTCATGCCCTCACTCTTTATTCTTCTTTTTCCCTTCTCTCGCTCTCTCTCTCTCTCTCTGCGCCGCGTCACTCGTTCTATCTCTCTCGCTCTTCCGTGACGCGCGCCTTCTCGCGCCAACATCTCGGACTCTGTCGGACGACTGTGTCATGTCCCACTCTTCATTATTTTATTTCCACTCCTGCGATCTCTCTCTCTCTCTCTCTCTCTCTCTCTCTCTCTCTCTCTGTGTCTCTCTCGCACTCATCTTAACCGTTTTTCTCACGTACTCGTGTGGATGCCGCGCGCTCCCGCGCTCGGGTAGCCATACTGAATTTTCACCGGACAAACTACTACTTCGGATCACACGGGGCAATGCTGGCATCAGTGTCGCAGTAACTTCCCAGTGGAATGGATCGCTGCTACAGCGCGACTATAAACAACGGCCTGGTACGTACACCACGCACTTTTCTTCACAACTCGTTCGTCAATTTAATTCGCAATTACGTTACGGACTGTCTTGTGGACTTTCGACGAAAAAATCCTTTCCCCACTCTTCCCGAAAAAACACGTTTCTAATCCTCGACGGTGGCGCCTGTTGGACGCCAAATTATTATTTCCAACATATATATTCATCACGAACGTTGGAATATATATATATGTTGGATACTGGACTTCGTTGGCGGCTACTTCGCAGTTTGCGGATTATTATTTTTTTTTATCTTGATGTTGGAGCGGAGCAAAGAGTTGCGCCGTGTTGTTGGGATCTCGCTCCACGAGGTCTTCCATCTTGATTGACCGTGGGTTTTAATTGTCCATGTATAGCCACTACGGACTACTACGACGTCCCTCGAACGCTTCTCACGTGCTCCTGTATACATATATATATATATATATATATATATATATATATATATATTATATATACGTGTCTGTTTGTATATATATATATGTGTGTGTACCCTAACTATTCTAATAATTTGATAATGCACGCTCGATTAGCCACGAATTATCGACTGGCCATTCACTAACCGACAACCAACTAACATCGCCAAACTAACTTGTTAATTAATTAATTATTCACTTAATCAATATATTATCCTCCATTGAAAAAATAAAAGATAACGTATGTATGGATATTGAAAGATATCTATATATTTATCGATTGCTAATTATATTTTGTCAATTGAATAACGCATGCTCGGATCAGCCTCAAACAATAAATATTGTCCATGGACCGCAAAACCAATATCCCCAAATTAATTCGTTCATCGATCGGCTAATCGATCAACGAATGTCAAATGAACCTGACAAATCGTCGAAATAATGTGAGAAATATTTTCCAGGTTGAGAAAAAAAAAAAAAAAAGAAAAAAAGAAAAACAAATTTTAATTGAAAATGCATCAGCCACGTTGGAAACTCGAATGTCCGTGACTAATATGCGTTGTTTGCACATCGATGACGTATCAACGTGACACACCGACTCGTTCTTTATATTGTTTTTTTTTTTTTTTTTTTTTTTTTTTTAAATCGGGATTTCGTTGCATTGTCCGTGAAGTCGAGCACACGAAAGTTAACTTCGTTAATGGTGAGCGATGGATGAACGGTCGAAACACGTGAGAGAGAGAGACAGACAGAGAGAGAGAGAGAGACACCCGAAAAAACATTGGAAAGAGAATTTTTTTTTTTTGTTCGGTACATCGGATTACTACGAAATTCGCGAAATATTTCGCGAATAAAAGTACGAAGATGAAAACGTGAAACGCGATATGGAAAAGTTTCGACGTTAGTTAGTAAGTTTCCGAGCTTCTCAAGCTCCAAGGATCGTTGATTATCGAATCGCGCGAGGCTTTTTCCGGGCGACGATCCACGTGTTCGAGACGTGTGTTGCGTCGTTTGAAATTCAAATTGACGGGTTTTGATTGGACATGATTGGATCGTTTGGAGTGATCGCAGTGAACGCAATTTGTAATGACGTTGGTTTGCGGATAACAGTGAAGAGTGGTGTCCGTGTCTTCGGCGGTTTCAAGTGTGACGCCGCAGCCAATCGGTGAGCTCGCTGGGAAGAGTTCGGGCTCGGGCGAGTTCGCTCATTGGCCGAGTCAGCCTCGGACTGCGAAAGACTCGGAAAACCTCTCTTTCTTACTTTTGTCAGTGCAACTTTTTCCCAGTCTTACTTTTTCCGGTCCAAATTTGTCCGAGTCTATCTTTTTTTTCAGTCCAATCGTTTCCAAGTCTAACTTTTTTTCTTGTTAACTTTTTTCCAGTCCAACTTTTTCTCAGTCTGACTTTTCTCTGGTCCAACTTTTTCCCAGTTTAACCTTTTCCAGTTCAACTACCTTCCATTCTGATTCTTATTCAGTCCAACTTTACTCTGGTGCAACTTTTTCGAAGTCTAACTTTTCTCCAGTCCCACTTTTTCCTAGTCTAACTTTTCTCTGGTCCCAGTTTAAACTTTTTCCAGTTCAACTATTTCCCAGTCTGATTTTTATACAGTCTAACTTTTTTCTCTTCCATTTTTTCCCAGTCTAACTTTTCTTCGGTCCAACTTTTTCCTAGTCTGACTCTTCATGGGTCCAACTATTTTCCAGTCTGATTTTTATTCCATCCAATTTTTCTATGGTCCAACTTTTTCCCAGTCTGACTTTTCTCTGGTCCAAATTTTTTCCCTCTTCCTCTCCCAGTTCAACTATTCACCAGTCTGATTTTACATTTAAAAAAATTGATAATATTGGATTCGTAGTTTTTTCAAAATTAATTCAAGCAAATAAAAAAAAAATACACAGGCACTCACACATCTATTAACGAATAATCGTCGTGTTATTGCATGGCGATCGTATACGGTGGCTCGTGCATTGCGCGGATGATTAAAACGTTGAGAAGGTTGTGAACGTTTTTTTTTTTTTTTTTTTTACGGAGCATTTGGTCGAGCACGAAGACCTCTGCGTCTCTCGATGAACCCGCAAAGCCGAGAAGTTGGACGAAAAGCTTTTGGTTAGGAGCGGGGGAAGGGGGGGGAGGGGGAAGAGAAATTCATTACCGGAGCTCGAAGTGCCCTCAAAGTTTCTCAGTTTGCTGTACCTTGCAGCACGAGCTTTAATCGCCATACAATATACACACCCATATATATATATATATAAATAAATATATATATATATATATATACACGCGCATGTATACCGGAAGCCCTCAATGATCGTTCGCGATAGTGCGCGTGCGCGGCATTCAAATTCTCGTCATTGCCAAAGCGTTTTAGCGTGCAATGCGAAATAGTTTTGAGAGAGACGGACAGACGTGGAGAACCGAAAGAACGTGGGCGATGCAAAAAAAAAATATATATATATATATATATATATGTGTATATGAGCGATTTCACGTGACTTCAGCCACTAAAAAAAAATTTTCCAGAAATAATTTTAAGAAATTGAGTTATTTTATTGTAATTCATCGAGTGCCGATTTTTTTAAAATTTTTCTGACGGTTTTATCGTTAATTAACTTTTTTAAAATTTTTCTATTCAAATGGCTGTATCTCTGGCAGGATTCGACGTATTTACATTTGTGAAAAACGAAAATGTGCGTCTTTTTATGGCCTTCCAGAAAAAAATTACTCTAGATTTTATTGAGCAAGTTGAACGTTCGTTTCAGGGCAAAATATGCAAAAATATGTTTTTTTCTCAAAAAATGCACTCGCTACTTTGGTTTTCAAAATTTCGCCAAATTCTGAATACGAAAAAAAGAATTTTTCGTGTTTTCCATATCGTAGGATCGGTAATCGGTAATACGTAATTTTACCGAATTTATATAATAGCTTTTTTTCATTCGGATTTTTTTTTCTTGCATTTGAGAAAATTTTTAAAAATTTCGGCGCTCGGTGAATATATTTCATTAAAATAATTCAATTTTGAAAAATTATTTGTAGAATTTTTTGCAACTGGCTGGAGTGATGTGGAATGCCTCGTATATAAATGAATAAAATAAAATGAAAATTAATTCGTCGCGATATTTCGATGGTAGAAATTAAATCAGGCGTTGACTGGAAGGCCGAGTGAGTTCCTTGGACAATCGTCAAGGATATTTCTCGTATCGAACAGCAAAAATTCTCAAGGCACACTCTTTTTTTTTGTAATTCTTTTTTTATCTCATCTCCGCTAAATAGCACGAGAAGAAAAAAAAAAGGTGACACATTATGTTGACGACTGTTTGGTCCAGATTACAAATACATTGAGATTTAAAAAGAAAAAAATACGTTTTTTTTTCTTTATTCTCGTTCTTCATGGCTCATTAGAGTCGAATGGAGATTGTGACGAAAATAAATGTCCCACGTATTTCCGACGTTTCTTCGGGACTTGAAAAAGGGGAAAATCAATTCCGAGAAATAGTCAATTCTGGAGCATCGAAGGTTTTTTATTTCACCGTTACAGTCGATCAGTGGATTATTTTTAGCAGTCTGCTTTTGGTAGTTCTTATTAATACATTTTGCTTATTAATAATGTTATATCGACATCTTACGAAGTAGAATGAACTTTGAGATGAAATTATATTGAGTTTTGTTCGTATTACTCTTGACGAATTGAGTATTTCTCATTTTCGTGTAATTGTTTTTTTTTTCCTTTGCATTTTAATAGTTTTTGTGGTAATGTAACCTTTTTTCTCATAAAAGTTGGATCCATTGTGAAAAAAATTTGTTACTAAAAAAAAAAAAAATAAACGAATCACATAAAGTTGTTGCGTTATACAATGTTGTCCACAATTCTGGACAAATATAGACACTATTAAATGTATGAATATATGAGGACATGATTATATTTCATACAATATGAAATATCAAACGAAAAATGCATCAATTCAAATAATTTCGTCTGACCCAGCAATAAAATCCTTTATTCGCTCTTCAAACTCATCTTCGATCCACAAACCCCACGATTCATCGTTATCAACTTGTCAAATTTTTATTTTCACGAAAAATGTTCATATTCATCGATTTCTGATCCGACGAAAATTTCACATTTTTTATTATGAATTTTTCTGTTACAGACAATGAAGACGCAAATTTTACGAACCGTGGTGTTCGGTCTTTTGGTCACGTGCGTTGCACAGGTCAATGGATATTCGAGTAAGTAAAATTTTTCTTTTCGCGACAACCTTCCCCATAAAGCTGTCTTTATGAGGGAGCAAAAAAACATTCCAACCTCCCTTCACCTTCCAATTTGGACTTGAAAGGTGAAATAAGTTTGACTATAAGGTGAAAATTTCGACTCGAAAATGCACGACGATAGTGAATGAGCTTCTTGATCAGCTTCTAGTATCCCTTCGCTTGCGATCCATTCTGGCAACCCTTCGACCACAACATGCAAGCACAATAATTGTACTTGCAGCTCGAGTATACAAACGCACTCGAAGGGTTTCGGTCGCCACTTCGTGGTTCGTTCGAATGTTCGTGACTTCCAACCCTTTGCCAACTGTCCACTTCATTTTCGCACAATGAAAGCTGCTCTTGCTGATGTTGCCCGTGCGAGACGAGCTTTCGACTGTGCCACTGAAACTTAGTTGCCATGAATAATTGGCGATCTTGAAGCCTTTCCCCCGCTGGCTCCGCGGTGGCCAATTAAAATCATCAGACGTCGTCGTAACGACTCGACGACGATTTTCAGACCGGTTATTCTCATCGTCTTTGTTTTTGTTTTTCTTGCTTCAACTTGTGCTAGAGCCTCCCACAACGAGCGTTGTTAGGTGACTCGACCAAAATGCTTTAATCGTGAAAATATTATCGTTAACTGTGGAACAAGTAACTGGGGTTATAAGTAACCCCCACTCGAAATTCAAAATACAGCCCTAGATCAGTCGGATTACCATTCTAATTAATCATAATACTTTTTTTTATTTTTTATTAAGAAACAAAAATACATGTGAGTGATTGCACGTGACTTCAGCCACTAAAAAAAAAATGTTCCACCAATAATTCTAAAAAATTGAGTTATTTTATTGCAATATATTCACCGAATGCCGATTTTTTAAAAAATTTCTAACGGTTTTATCGTTAATTAACTTTTTTATTTATTTTTAGATTCAAATCGCTGTATCTTTGGAAGGATTTGACGTATTTACATTTGCAAAAAACGAAAATGTGCGTCTTTTTATGGCCTTCCGGAAAAAAATTACTTCAGATTTTATTGAGCAAGTTGAACGTCCGTTTCACGGCAAAATATGCAAAAATATATTTTGTTTTCTCAAAAAATACACTCGCTATTTTGGTTTACAAAATTTTCCCAAATTCAGAATACGAGAAAGTAATTTTTGGTATTATTTATATCGTGGGATCGGTAATCGGTAATGCGTAATTTTACCGATCTTATTAAATAGATTTTTTTTCAGTCCGATTTTTATTTTTCATGTGCTCCGGTCACTTTACGCGAGTTTAGAAGCCTCCTTGAAAGGGAAATCAATGACAATCAATGCTCGTTGAATAGCGTAAAGCGACTGGAGCACATGAAAAAAAAAAAAAAAAAAAAAAAAAAATCAAACTGAAAAAAATCTATCAATAATCGGTTAAATCTACGCATTACCTGGATTGGTTCGTATAAAATAATCAAAATTACACAAATTTTCGTCCATAAAAATATAATGTAAAAAAAAAAATAATGAATTTAAAAAAAAAAACAACACAATTCGCATTGATAACGAAACACGCGATCCCCCCATTTTTTTTCCCATGACAATTTTGTTATTTGTTCGTTGATAACAGTGTCCCAGCGACACAGCACAGCACAATTATGACCAAAGAAGATAAATTTTTTCCCACGGTTACTCGTTAATCGTCATCCTTCTAGGTCAACCCAAGACTGTTTTGTTCTTCGCTTCGCGTACGAGTTTCGTGGCACTCTCGATTGCAACAAACGTACAACGCCGTTGTTGTTTTTTTTTTATTTTTTTTTATTCTTTTTCTTTTTTCCGGTATTCAGGGTCATTCTCAAACGACGCGATTAAAACGTTACCGACGAACACGCGTGTGCATATAATTCCGTCGTCGGGCTCGTTGCCGCGTGAATTAACTGGCTTTTGTGTTCAACGTGAAAAAAAAAAAAACTCGGATCTCGATTGCGAATGCGGTTTGGCGCGGAAATTTTTTTTTTTTCCAACGACACTGTTGACAACGCAATCGACCACCCGAAACGCTGCGATTTAAGGTAGTATCCTAGATACTGTAAGAGTCGAAGCAAGCCTAAGACATACCATCTCCTGATTGAGGTACGTAGTACTTTGATGTGGCAACGTCGCGTGTTATGATGTCGATCAGAGAGAGAGAGAGAGAGAGAGAGAAGATGGGAAACAAACGCGCAACGTTGCCATGTCTGCTGGATCACGACCAACTCCTCATATAAACTGTATTTTCCCGATGTTTATTTGCTTATTATCATCATCACAGTCTCCTGATCTCTACCTTCAAGTGCCCAAAATGTTCTCCGAATATTCAACTTGCGGCTCAAGTGTTTTCATTAAAATCCGACGAGGACTTTTTGTGTTATATCAAATTGAGCGTGATTTTCCATAAGGCTCCATGTTAAACGTGTGAAAATAAAAGTGTTGATATATTTTTTCTCGCGCTCTGGAAAGCCATGAAAATTTAACTGATCCTTTTTCTTATCAATACCTATAAGTATGCGAAGTTTTATGAAAATCTGACGAGGAATTAGATAGATGACGAGGACATACCCCCGATATCCGCCAAATTTCATATATACAACACAACTGAATCATGTTCTTCAGTTTTGGAAAGTTCGAGCTCAATCGGTCAAAGTTGACGTGAGTTATATCAATAAATTTGATTTTTCGAATAATTCGAAAATATCATAAAATCTAATCGTGAACAACTTTTTCGACGAATATCTCAAAATTTGCCATCGCTATAGTGCTAAACTCTTTTTTCTTGGAATTCGATTTGATTATTCGTGCAAAGATAAAATTTATAAACATTATTGCAATATAATTGTCGAAAAAAAAAAAACAACAACATCATTTCAGAGTTTTTATCAGTTTTTATCAGTTACGAAGCAAGATTATTGAATATAGCGGTGGAAAAAAGGTATAAAAAGGTATAAAATAAATATTTTTTAGAGTTTTTATCAAAGTTACGAAGCAAGATTATTGAATATAGTGTGGCAAAAAAAAAAAACGTACTTCGAATGCATTTTTATTGAACGAATGGCCATTCGTGATGTCGAACGTTTCGTCGACATCCGGACGTCTCGGGCGCTGTGGACATTAGCGACGGGGGGCGGGGGTGGGGGGGGGGGGGTAACGATGTCAGGCGAAACCGTGGCTACCGATAATTACATTGAGAATCGATGGAGTCTGAAGCCGGGCTGCTGGGCTCTCCCAACGATCTTCCCAACCCTTCTCCCGACCCTCCAATGGAATTACGATTAGTCGCGTTCAGGGGCTAACGATGTAACCCTATTGCCCATGCACACACACACACACACACACACACACACACACATACACACACACACACACACACACACATAAATTTACCTCATCGTGCTTCAGTATGGATTTTTACAATAAATTCGTTTCAATACTTCATCCATAAATAAATCACATATTTGACGAAATAAAAAAAAAATAAAAAATCACAAAATTGTTTAAAAAATATTTCAGTAAAAATATTTTGAGACACAGGACTACTCGTAAATGCCTCACACACACAAACGTTTACCTTATCGTCTTCTGGCATAGATTTTTCAATAATAAATACGTTTCGATACTTTATCCTTAAATAAATAAAGTATTTAACGAAACAACAAACAAAATTGATAAAGAAATATTTTTAATAAAATATTTTTACGCACAATGCCACTCACAAATTCCGGACACACACACACACACACAAACACAAACACATTTACATCATTTTTTCTCCAGCAATAATTGTTTCCAATAAATACTTTTCAATACTTCAACCGTAAACAAAAAATAATATTCAACGAAATAATAAAAAAAAAAAAAAAGAAATTAGCAGATAAAAATTCGATTAAAAAAAATTTTAAGCCACGATGCCACCGAAATTCCCCACCCACACTCACTCACAAACTCAATGATACCTTCATCATCACCCAAGATAATTATCATTAAATTTGTCAATTTTTCATCCCTCGTCATAAACAAAAAATAAACAAAAACAAAAAAATACATCTCGCAAAAATAATTTTCCACCCCATCCCGAACGTTTTCGAAATTTTATTAAAAAAAAAAAAAAATAAAAAAAAAAAAAAGTTTTTCCATCGTTATTTCATTCGAGGGTGCAAATAAAAAAAAAAAAAAAAAAAGGTGGTTGATCACGTGGGCGACGGATCACGGTTAAACGCGCGATATAACCCGTTGCTGCTGTTGTCCCTTCAGCGATCGATGCACGCGAAATAAACACACACACACATATATATATATATATATGTATAGTGATGTATATGTATATTTTTAGATGGTTCGCCAGACGTGAATGAGAAAAGGCCAACGTCGGGGGCAGGGGAGGGGGGGGGGGTTGGGTGTCGATGATAAAATGGCAAGAGGTGACGGTTTGCATACAGTGTCGACGCATTTATATATACCCTCATATATATATATACCCTCCGTGGATTCATCCCTCGCGCGCCTTCAACCTTCTCGCGTCAACCAACCCCCCTCTTCCGTCCCTAACCTCTCTCCCCGAGGCTTCCCCCATTTCGTGAAGCTGCTCGCTTCCCTTCCAAAGTGCATAATGAGCCCTGGTTCTTGTCATTCCACTTCCGTCTGCACTTCATTCGCGACTCGAGACTCGAGCGACTACTTCAACGTCGGGTGATATCCCCCCTTCACCCCCCCCCGTACCCCTGACCCCACTCGAACCCTCTCGCCCCTCACCTCACTCGGCATTTTTTATCACCCACATCTGTGACACCCCGTCCCAACGAAATGACGAAGGCTACCAATTTTCTTTCCCCACGTATAAACAGGGATGGGCAACCCCCCCCCCCCCGTTCAATGAAAATGTATATTTAACCCTCTAGTGCCTTATTTTCCTAATTTGCGTCGATAAATCAGTATAGACTGATATTTAACACACAAAGAACGAATCTGAAGTCTGTTTTCCAATTTGGTGAAGCTGACGCCCTGTACGAGTAAAAATAGGCATATCGCGGGCGAAAGCGAACTCAAATGTTTTATAGAAGAATCATTGAAAGTCTGAAATCTGGTTCGCCATTCGATAGAACACACTTCTATCAACTCATCTATTTTTTTTTTTTTAACCGATTCGACCAAAATTACTATTTTATCCGTCAAAATTACTATTTACACGCGTAAATCGTGTTTGGAGAAAAATATTTATTTTCGTGGTTTACGCGGTGAATTTTGGTCTTTGAATTGAAGTTGCTCGGAAACGTAACGCGCCTGGGACAACGCGACAAACGCCAAAAGTAACACTGATCCTTCGACCATAAGCAGGGCTGAGCAGTTTCCGATGAAAAATGGTACCGACGCGTGTAATGACTCGTAAGGTGTACCCCGCTTGGAGGTGGTCAGAGGCATTAGAGGGTTAAAATACGTTTTTTAAATAAACAACTGTGATTAATTATCATGCGAGGATCAATATTTTCACATTCCCGTGATAATTGTGACGGATTTACGTGAATTATTATCATACAACGAATTAGTTTTGGGAATTCGAGAAATTGCGATTATTATTATTATTATTATTATTATTTTTTTTTGAAATTTACTTTTCGTATTCTCGGATTGTGAATTTGTGAATCGTTGATCGATCATTGGAACGATCAGCATTGTTACCACAAAGTTTTTCGAGGATTTCGCGTATTATTATCGCGAAAATCCGAGAATCCGTTAGCCGTTTAATATCAATCTGAATGCCACTGAGAGAATATTTAACTCGTTATGGGATATGATGCAATTAGCGAAAAACTTGAACTTCATTAAATTGCTAATAAACTTAATTGACTCGCGAGACTCAAGGGACCGCTCGACGTCGCGGAGATAGGCCACTTCAGTCCTTCCGCACCTTCAGACACTCAGCTTTTTTTTTTTTTCAAATTTATTTTTTATCATCCAAAAAAAGGTTGACGAGCTCGTGACGGAATTTCGAAGACTGTAAAATTATCGTACCAATGCAATTTCAATCAAAATTTTTTGGCCACCCTTGGCACTATATACAAATTTTTTGAAAAAAAAAAAAAAAAAAAAAAAAAAATATTATTTGAAAAAAAAAAACATTTTTTTTTCTAGCTTTATTTCTAGCTTTATGGGGCATATTATAATTGGCAATGAATCTTTGCTTATACAGATCAGCTCAGTATTTATAATTATAATATCGGATGAAAAGGGTAATCGATATCAACAAACGAGGGACCCCTCCCCCCTCCCCCCCCTTCGCCCCCGACGTAACCGTATTTCCTAACGAGAAGATGAGGCACCGCGACGTGATACGCGAGACACACGAACATAGATAGACAAAAGCACGACGATAAAATGGCAAGAGGCACACTAACACACACACTAACACACACACGGACAAACTTACACAAGCTGGCTCGATTAAACGCCCACGTTTTGCTCGCTACCAACGCAAAACGTTTGAAGTACGTAATGAGCCTTCAGCTAGTCATCCTCCCACTGTTTTCGTGGACAAAAGAAGAGCCAGGCTCATCGCAAAAAGGTGAAATGGATCTCTCACGAGGGGGCCCAGGCAGTCGACGAATGGGCACTTTGCAAAAATTTCCCTTGTTACTCAACATTCCACGTATAAACTTGTTATTCACGTGTTAAAAAAAATTTTTTACGAGCTCATCCCCCACCCCCCCCCCCTTCTGGTTCACACTGACACGTTGTGCTCTTTTGTCTTTTTTTTTATTACCCTCTTTTCTTTTTTTACCTTATCTTGTTTTTTTTTTTGCATGGAAAAATCACGAGTGGAAAAATGAAACTGGAACTTGATCAGTAAGCTTGAATTAGTGAGGGCCCTGAAATTCGATAATTTTTTCTGACCAAACGGATAAAGATATTGACGATTTTTTTTTTCGTGTTTAGTACATTCATTGAAGAAGCTACAATATGATTTTCGAGTGAAAATCTGAGAAAACAAATTTTTGGGCGAAAGACAGGTTTTTGTCACGTTTTTGACCCTATTTTTTTCGTTAGTTTTTTTATAGATAAAACGAGAGCAACATGTTTTTTTTTTCTTTCAAAAAAGCTTTCCTTACTCTCGAGAGAATGATTTGTCACAGAAGCTTTCAAAATTTTTATTTTATCGATTTTATCAATAGATTTTTTTAGTTTCGTTTTTTTTTTTTTTTTTTCATGTGCTCCAGTCAATTTACGTGAGTTCAGAAGCCTCCTTGGAAGGGAAATTAATGACAATCAATGCTCGTTGAATCGCGTGAAGCGATTGGAGCACATGAAAAAAAAAAAAAAAAAAAATCAAACTGAAAAAAAATCTATCAATAAAATCGGTAAAATTACGCATTACCGATTTACCGATCCCACGATATGAAAAATACCAAAAATTCTTTTTTTCGTATTCAGCATTTGGGGAAATTTTAAAAACCAAAATAGCGAGTGCATTTTTTTAGAAAAAAAATATTTTTGTAGATTTTTCCCGGAAACGAACGTTCAACTTGCTCAATAAAATCTAAAGTAATTTTTTTCTGGAAGGCCATAAAAAGACGCACATTTTCGTTTTTTTGCAAATGTAAATACGTCAAATCCTGTCGAAGATACAGCCATTTGAATGGAAAAATAAAAAAAAAAACGTTAATTAACGATAAAACCGTCGGAAAAATTTAAAAAAATCGGCACTCGGTGAATATATTGCAACAAAATAACTCAATTTTTTTTAAATTATTTGTGGAAATTTTTTTTTAGTGGCTAAAGTCACGTGGAAACGCTCATATAAATAGATGATATATATATACTCAATCCCATATATAGTTTGTATACAGTTTGTTTGCTAGTGGGCCAAGAGAAACACACACACACACAGATTCACAGAGTCGTGTATCGAGACCTAACGTGAATTTTCCAAACTTTCGTAACACGCGTTTCAGAATACGGACGATCGTGCAAGGACATTGGTTGTCTGAGCAACGAGGTTTGCGTAATGGCCGAGGATCCGTGCAGTCTATACAGATCCAAGGATTGTGGAAGTTATCCGAAATGTCAGCGTAGACAAGACGTCGTCGGTGAGTTTTAGAGACAACAATAGTCGCGTCGTTATTTATTTATTATTATTTTTTTTTTCTCTATAACGACGCAACGTCAACGATTGTCCTTTATAAGGCTTTGGCTTCTCCTCGATGCTTTTCCATCCACGATTCACTGCAATTTTTTATTTAGCCTTTTTTTTCGTCACAAACTCGCACGAGATTCTACTGCGTAGGTGCAACCAAAAATTATATATATATATATATATATATATATATATATATATATATTAAAAAACGAAAGACAAATATTTTGCTACATTACGAGCTTATCGCGATGGTCAAAGGTCAACGTGATTCATTTCGGTCGAGCCATAACGAGTGTCGAGTCGTCGTGCTAAATTTTCTCCGACTGTTCACCGAGTAAAATTTATAATAATATTCAATGGAAATTAATAAATTTATTTTTGTTCGTTTATAATTTTCGTTTTCTTTCGTTTTTTTTTTTAATATAATAAAATAATAATTTAACAATGGGTAGTCGATATAATATTTCACAGCTTCAATGTCTCTCACACGTAGTTTCAATATATATATATATATATATATATATATATATATATATATATATATATATATATATACATATATATTAGACTGGTTCTTAGCAGGGATTATTTTTGAATAAAAATAAAAATAAAAATTTATATATTTTTATTGAAGTTTTCCTTCATTTTATTTGTATTTCTATATTCAATTGATAATAAGCTCATTGAATGCAATTCTCACGATTTTATATTGCACGACGCGCTTGACCGTACAACGAAATAATAATTTTCCTCGACGACGTGTGAACGATCACGTGACCTGATTTCACACGACGTAGAATCTCTGCGACCCTTTGAAAAAAAAAAAATGCAAACAAAATTGTTTTACACGTTTTAACAAAATTATTTCGTTTTTTTTTCTTTATTTTGTCCGTTAATTTTCGAAAAAAAATTATTTCAATATTTGAAAAAATACTGTTATGGTCCAACCGATGGTTGGACACTTGTGCATCCGCGGGCCAAAAGCACTTCTAACTTTCTCACACTGCACGCATTTTTTTTTTCGCTGATGGGTTTTCGCACCCTCCACGTTTCTCTATTTTTGCTTCTTTTTTTTTTATTTTCTATATTTTGTGTTCCCTTTATTTTAAAAAATTTAAAAAAAAAATTCAACAACCCCGTTGCATTTTTTTTCCTACTTTCTTTGTTTCTTTTTCTTCTTTTTTTCTTTTTTTGCACAACGATAAAAAGTTTCACGTCAAAACCCCCAGTTTGGTTAGGGGTGTCGAACGATAAAAACCGTTGCTCACGGAGGTGTTCGCACCACACATATGGTGTTTATCCGTAAAAAAAGCTTATGTGGAAACGGTCATTCGGTCTCGGAGCCTGCGAACGGTCATGGGCAGCGACGCGTTGCCCACTTTCCTTCGTGCATCGCGTTCTCCCGTGTATCCACGTTAGGTGCTTTTTTTTTTTTTTTTTTTTTTTTTTTTTTTTTTTTTTTTTTTCACTACGTAGCACCGGCACGAACAATTCGCTGACATACTTCTCACGTGGTGGCCCACTTGTTTTTTTTTTTTTTTTGAATTTATTTTTTCAAACTTTTATTATTATTATTTTTGTTTCACCTTTGGCATTTTTTTTTGTTTTTTTTTTTTAATATTTTTTTTTCGCCGGCTTTTTCACCATTTTGTTGGGTATTTCGTTGGAAAATATTGTCGTTGAGCAGAAGACCATGTGTGGGGCTTGAAAAATGCACCGTGGATGAAATGGGATGGGAAATGGTTGGATGGGACATGATGGTTGTGGAATGAAAATTTTGAGAATTAGGTGAACGAGGAATTATAATTGTCACGACGATTTTTTTTGTTTGTACGTTTGTTTTTTATTCTAAATTGGTACTTGAAAGTATGTATATATATATATATATATATATATATATATATATATATATATATATGACGAGAGAGAGAGAGAGAGAGAGAGAAAAATAGGTGAATCTAACAAAAATAGGTGAAAATTAAGGCGATCCCGAAACTTTTGCATTCGCCACGAGTGCGAAAGTTTCTGGGTCACCTTAACCAAACAGACAATGATCGGCACTACTAATACGAAAGTAATCATTTTTTTATCGTTGAATTGTTCATAATGAATTTACCCAATCGGAAAAAAATAGAAAAAAGAAAACGAAATATTTGGTCTGATGAAAAATTGAAAAAAAAAAAAAAAAAAAAAAAAAATACAATTCTGTCTTTCTTAATTGTACCGAAAAAATTACTCGCGTGGACAATCGCTCGAATTTCAATTGAGTCTCACAATCATGTGGGTATCGTAATTATGCAAGCACGTATTTTTTTTGTTTTCCCTACCATCATCGTGGTGTACGTGTCGTTCCAAAAAAATTTCCAACGATTGGCGCAACGTTAGTTGTATTTTTTTTTCTTTTTTTTTTTTTGTTCTTTTCACGCTGAGCAATCTCTGAGTCGTGAAAGTGAATTCGTAGCATCTGAGGCACCGATCCCCAGGTGCGGATTGAGAATCCTCCGAAGAATCCGACTGAAAAACTTTTTTTCTGCACCAAAAAAAAAAAAAAAAATGAAAAAAAATAGACAAAAAAAGTTCGGGCTTTAAATTCGCAGATCTTCTTCCGACATTCGTTCTGTGGTTGTATTTCGAAAGCTCTCGACGACTCTCGAGGCCCTTGGCCCACGTATGTCTTTTCTGTATGTGTGTAAGTGATCCTGAGACCTACGAACGTGTGCCACGACCCTCCATGAGCTCTCCAGGCTCCATTGATATCGTGTGCTTATATATATATATAACCACATATTAGACTCTTTTACTTTGCTTTATTTGTCTTATTTGTTTCAAATTTTTTTGTTCGATTTCTTTTCACTTAGGTATTTATTTATATATTTTTTCAAATTAATTTCATACAGCTTTATATTTCGTTTATCTCGCGCTTTCTAAAAATCGTTCACTTTTGTTTATTTGTTTAAAATTTTTTATTGTTCGATTTTTTTTTGTTTAAGTATTCATTCATATATTTTGTTAAATTTATTTCTTACAGCTTTATATTTAGTTTATCTCGCGCTTTCTAGAATCTTTGACTTTTCTTTATTTGTTTCAAAATTTTTTTCTGTCGTTTCGGTATTTATTGATATATTTTTCAAATTTATTTCTCACAGCTTTATATACATTTCGTTTTTTTTTCACGTTTTCTTCTTCTCCGATTCGTTCGTAATGCGAACTAAATTTCATCCCCCGTACTCGACCACTTGGATTCCCGTTCAACCCCTTCCTCCCCCCTCTCCCACAAGCTGCGAAGCTTGTCTACTCCTTTCTCGCGTAAATTTACCTCCGCTTCTCCTATATTCATCTACTTACCTACTTTGCGAATCCCATTTCTCTTCCACCCCGCTTGTACACGTTACACCCTTCAACTCAAACCTTTTGAATACATTTTTTTTTTTCTTAAATTTATTTTTTGATTTCGTTTTTTTTTTTTTTTTTTTTTGGTTTTCCGCGATTCATTCGCGTTTTCGTTTGAAATCTTTTTCAACCGAGCCATTCTCGACGTGAGGATTCAAAGTTGTTCGAAGCTCTTGAAGATTTCATTGAAGTCAGTTTGAAGAAAATTATCGTCGAATTTTCTCAGTTTTATTATTATTATTATTTATTATTATTATTTTTAATTTCTTCAAATATGAGTTTCGTGGAGCATTGTGCGATCGAATGTTGAAAAATTGTGATTTTTCGTGGGGAATGGTGGAATGGGGAATGGTATGATATAACGATATATAATAGCTGCAGCAGTGAGTTTGAAAAAAAGCTTGAATGGTCGTTAATAATTGCATTTTAAATCGCTTTCGTTTTTTTCTTTTTTTGCATTCGCTTTTCTCGCTTCTCGCTTTTCGTAACACGTAATAATATATTGATGCACGTATTCGAAACAAGCCATACAACCAATTGTCAAATTTTTGAATCGACAGCTGAGTATATAGGTATATTCCACAAGGATAAAGTCGAATCAAGCTCAGGCTTTCAACTTTACGATGTAATTTTCAAACGCGAACTTTCCACTGGTGTCGAATCGTCACTACGATACACCGATAGGGTTAACCGAAAAAAAAACAACCCCCCTCCAATCCCCCAAATTTTACAGAACGCACACGCAATTCACGCGGTGAACACGAAACCTCGAAAACAAACCACAAAATAAAAACTACGGCACATCGTCACACGTTGCACCCGAGTAAAAAAAGTCAACGATGTTATTTGTTATTAACCCTCCGATGGCGCACACATTTCGGACTGCATCATCTTGGCGCTCCAAGATGATGCAGTGAATACAGCCACCCATAATAATTCATCGAAACCATATATGATACCACCCATAATATTCATAAAACCATGTGAGGGGGTTGGGGTCGAAATTCGGAACGAGCAATGTCCGGAAAGGGCAAAATCCCGAACGCGCAATGCTTCGAATGACCACATGTCCCGATCGGTAAAAATCCCGAACGTGATTGTAGCGAACGTGCAATATGCCGAACGGCCTACCAGTCGGCGCAGTTTTTCAACATATCCCGACTTTCGGGCTTTCCCACGGGTAAATTATCAAAGTCAGATATATGCCGTCACCGACTTTTTTTTAGGAAATTCAATTCTCTACAACATTGTTTATGTGAACTTTTGGTCCATATAGCGTTGTTTAACCAGCGTTTTGACGGCAAGGTAAAAATCCATCGATTTTCTCACCGTTTTATTTTTTTTTCTTTCCAAACGCTGGATAAACAACGCTATATAGACAAAAAGTTCATATAAACAATGTTGTAGAGAATTAAATTTCCTATAAAAAAGTCCGCGACGGCATATATCTAACTTTGATAATTTACGCGTGGGAAGGCTCGAAAGTGGGGAAATGTTGAAAACCGCGCCGACTGGTAGGCGTTCGGCATGTTGTACGTTCGCTACAATCTCATTCGGGATTTTTACCGTTCGGGACATTGTCATTCGATGCATTGCGCGTTCGGGATTTCGCCCTTTCCGGACATATTGCTCTTTCTTCATTTCGACCCCAACCCACCCAGAAAAAAAAAAAAAACAAAACCATTGGCGATTATTGTTGAAAATCCGGGATGTTGTTGACCGAGGGCAACGATTTTCCCCCGCAGGATACGATTCGGCGGGTGCGTCATCGTCGAGCGGTCATCGAGTGCCATCTACCGGTGATCACGATTACGCGGCGACGAACTCGAATCCTTACGCCCACGCTAACGCCCCACCGGTCGAGGAGGATCACGACGAGGGTCATTATCCGTCGTCGCCGGGAACGAATTTGGGATATCCGGCTTATCCGAGCAACAACAATCCAAACGGCAACGGTCACAACGTCAATTCGGGATATCCGGGATATCCGTCTTCGGCGGGAACGAATTTCGGTTATCCGCCTTATCCGACGCAAAATCGCATGCCACTGCCCGGCCAAACCGGAATTTATCATCAACCACCGCCGAACGCGGGGGCCGGATATTATCCGGGTAACGTGGCATCCGGATATCCGGCTTATCCGGGCAATCAGTATCCCGGACAGTCGAATTATCCTTATCAGAGCCCAAAGTACAACACCAACAGTCATTATCCCGGACGTGGCGGTGCATCGTCCATCGGTGTTCAATCGGTCGCCATTTTGACGTTCGTTTCATTGACAATCGTCGCCGTTAACAATTATCTCACGTGACGCGATTAATTCTTTTTTTTTTTTTTTTTTTTTTTTTTATAACACAATCGCAAATGTGATTCGTTGGAATGTTTTTACGATGATACGGCGAAGGGTTTGAATTAT
The DNA here is from genome assembly GCA_963662125.1 of Diplazon laetatorius. Taxonomy (NCBI): domain Eukaryota; kingdom Metazoa; phylum Arthropoda; class Insecta; order Hymenoptera; family Ichneumonidae; genus Diplazon; species Diplazon laetatorius. Next base: position 11,968,096 of record OY759154.1, read on the forward strand.
CGTTGAATTAATTTTTTTTTTGTTTTTTTGTGGAATGAAATGTCGATGGAGGATGCGAATTGTTGTTGTTGTTGTGTTTGAGGGGTTGCGGAGGGGTGGAAATACTTTTTCAATCGGATTGTGTTCTGGGCATTAATTTTTTTCGAGTCCCTTGAATTTATTTATTTGTTCTTGGTTTTTTTTTTGTTTTTTTTTTCTTTTAACGATGACGATTCATCGACTGGGGATTGATTAGGATTGATCGATTGTTTTGTTTTGACAACACTTTTCCGTCGTTTGAAAATTCATTATATTTTTATATTAATTTTTTTTATGTGAATTATTTTTCAACGATCGAATCCGTCGAATCATTTTCAGTTCGATTCGGTTCATCGTCTCTACACCGACGATTCGTCGACTGGTGATTGATCAGGCATGGACAATTATAATCCGAAGCTTTGCATCTTTTAAAATGAATAATGCAAAATGGGGGGAAAAAAAAAGTTTTCTCATCCCAGCCTCATCTACGTTTTAAATTGGTCAAAATCGTTTCGTAAATTATTTTCAACAATCGATCGGTCGAATCATCGCACAATCCCGTTGTCGTCCTCTGATATTCAAATTTTTCGCCGAATCAAGTGAAAAAAAAAAAAAAAAAAGAAAACAAAAAAATTGGCAGCCGCCAAAAGTATTTCCACGGTTTTCCGAAAACTTTGTAAAAAAAAAAAAATTAAAAACAAAAAAAAAAAATTAAAAAAATCGACGATATACGAATTGCACACGAACACAAATAATACGTTGGGGGATGCACAATTGCGTTGACGAAATGTGCGCATGTCCGCGTAAATTCAGCGGTTTAATCTTTCGTGACCAAACGGAAATTGTGTATGAGCGAGAGAGAGAGAGAGAGAGAGAGAGAGAGAAAGAGAGATAGAGAGATAGAGATAAAAAAAAAGAATGAGAGAGAAAGAGAGAGAGAAAGTTGTGAGTAAGTGTAGGAAATGGCGAATAATAACGGGAATGAAAAATGTTGTCGACGTAACTCGAACCACGTTCTGAAACTACGGGGGATTATTCATCGAGAGCGAGACGAGATAACGAAAAGCGATTATTCGCTCAGCGCGAAACGCGCATTTTCAAAAGAAATTACAAAAAACACAAAAAAAAAAAATGGACAAAAAAAAGAAACAAAAAAAAAACAAAAAAATAACGTGCGGGTGTCCCTCACCTCATTTTCTCTCATATTTTTGTATCGACCCGGACCACATTCGTTCCACACACACACACACACACACACACACACACACACACACACACAGACAAAGCTGTATTGGTTGGTAGTCGACCGGAACGCAATTTCTTTTTTTTTTTTCAACTTCCAGCCGAAATATATCGCTGGCTATAAATAAATATATATAAATATATATATATATATATATATATATATATATATACGTCCTTTCGTCTCGCGAGCTATAGTGTTGCCCGCTGAGTCGCAAACGAACGAAATATGTGTCTTATTCGTGGGAATCAACATTGTATTATTATTTTTTATCTTCTTCCCTTATATTTTTTTAAATTATTTTACTGACTTTTGCATCGTCAAATGGTCGCGATATTACGGCCTTATTGGTCGACAGTTGTTTGATAAAAGTGCGAGATTTAAAAAAGAAACAAACAAGGAAAAAAAATATGTAAAATCGTTTCAATGGAAATTTTATTCCTTGGATGAATAATCGAGTCAATTTTTTTTTTTCTATTTCGATGTCACAAAATAATGAAAAACAAAAAAAAAAAAAAAAAAAACAAATTCGAAATTTTATTATTCAGTGTTGTTGCGATTTTATTGGAGACCGGTATTGGTCATTCGTTCGTCGAAAACTCGTATTTCTGTTTCGTAATTTTTTGCGAACACGAAAAATTATGAACAATTAGACATTCGACAAATATATTTACACTCACTGACAATTATTTTTAATAATTTTGTTGAACCATCCGTTTTTTTTTTGTTTTTTTTCGATGAATTTTGATTTTATCTATTTTATATTTTAATATCGTATCGATTATTCGACAAACGTTACAATTCACGATAATTCGATCATGAAATTATATATAAAAAAAAAATGCATTTTCATCGAATCAACGACCCCCATCCCAGGTCTCGATACTCGACCGAAGAATCTCTTTGTGGTGCTCTCTCAATCAATCAACGTTTCAAACGAGTTTCACGATTATCGTAAATTATTAATTACAATTACCATTAGCATCACACTTGAAAAAAAAAAAAAAAAAAAAAAAAAAATGTCCGTCCTCGGTGACTGCGTTCCCCCATAAAATAATAATAATAATAATAAATAAATAAATAAATAATAATGATAATTCTTCTATTTTTCGGGAGAGATACTTAAGAAGTTGTCATTCACTTATAAATTATAATAATGTGTAAACGTTTATTTATTTTTGTATATCTAAAATTATTCGTAATAAGCATACACACCCACACACCCACACACACACAAACATATATTATACATATATACATACATACACTATTAGTAATAATAATAATAATAATAATAATAATAATAATAATAATAATAATAGTGACATCTTGTGAGTGTACCAAAAAATGAAAATAAAATAATAATAATAATAATAACAACAGCGATAATAAAATAGTTCGCGTTTTACACACTTGACCCTCCTCATCGTGACAAAAAAAAAAAAAAAAAACAACCCAAAGAAATAACGCAATTTTTCACATTATTGCGTGACAGCTCGACGATGGATCGAGTTTCATGCTTTATTGGTTTTCAATCAGTTCTTCGGTCAGAATCGTTTTTCCCCCAACGTTTTCGCATTCCTCCGGAATTCGACCTTTTTGCGAATCTTTTTTCCACTTCCATTTGTTTTTTTTTTTTCTTCACAGTATCGATGAAATCCCACAACGACGATAAAAACTCGTCTGGATGAATTTTCACTTAAAAAAAAAAATGATGATGATGATGATGATAATAATAATAATAATAATAATAATAATAACAACTCGTTTTATTATCATTATTACTCCTTGCGAATGAAATAAATATAATAAAATCTAAGAATAACCCCTCAAAGAGACCTGCAATATTGTGAAGCGTAATTCTACACGTTGAAAAAAAAAAAAAAAAAATCGAAAAAAATTTTGCAATCTCGACTTTTTTTTTTTGCGAGTGACGAATAGAAATGACGAGAATGTTGTCGCAAACGCAACGCAGTTGACCCTCTTCGCTCGTACAACGCGTGAATAACGCCACGACGACGAGAGTCGGTGTTATCGGTCCGGTGTCAAAGCCCAATGTGACATCTGTACCCTTTGAACTTTTTTCCCCGTCCTGGCTTGTTTATCCCGCTGCCTTCCGTAATAATCGTAACACGATATACAGGGTGTCCCGTAATCGTCGAGTGTGGCGAGAACCGGTGTATTCCTTATTAAATTTCGAGACGAAAATCCATTTGCGAAATTTCAATCCGATCTGTAGTTTCCGGGAAAGATGGGTTACAAGGTGACCAATGAGAGGCGGGTCCGCCGCAAGCTTGTGCCTTGTATCATTGCTCTACGACTATTTTTGACTGCGTTACAGCCTTCTGAAAAAAAAAGAATGGTTGTTTACCTTGCAGTCCAGAGACGTCAGTTCATCTGACAGAGCGGCCCGAATGACAGATAACAGCTGACATCAAATTTCAATTCCATTGTTTTTTTTTTTCGCTGGTCGCGACCATTCAACAAAAAAATACGTATCGTCTGACGTTCGTTGGAAAGTTTGGCACGAATCTCAGAGCACTAGCTTCCGGCATACCCGCCTCTCATTGGTCCCCCATTGGTAACCCATTGTTCTCGGAAACTACTGATCGGATTGAAATTTCGCATAGGGATTTTCGTCTCGAAATTTAACACGGAATACACCGGTTCTCGCCACACTCGACGATTACGGGACACCCTGTATATGCCTCGCGGTTCACGCACGCGCAGCGACGAAAAACATTAACAAATTAACTCGTGGCAAATGAAATTGTTCAAATACAAAAAATAATAATAATCTAAATTTGTTGAAAATTGTGGTGAAAAAAAAAAAAAAAATGTAATGAATTATGCAGAGCATCTTGAAGAGCCAAAGTAATATTAAGGTGTAAAATTGAATGATTGATGGTGCTTCCGATAATTCGATTTTCAGGGTTCCGTAGCCAAAAAAAAAAAACAAAAAGAAAAAATCTTGACCCTCCTTCCGCAGATTAAAAAGTGAACTCGACATTCTTTTTTCGACTCGCCCCATCGAGTCAGGTGTGTTTCAATAGGTGTCCTCAAATGCAATTTCAAATGCCTTGAGACTTTTTACATTTCAACCCTTCAGTCACGAGAAATCAGAAAAAATTTCCGGATGTAGCTTTTCATTAGAAACATTCAATCGAAATTATAACGAACACTGTGGCATTAATAGTTTACGAAAAAATGAAAAAAATAAAAAAAAAATAAATAAAAAGTTTTCGTTAAGGGGGGAGTAAGGTTAATTCGATGAAAAAGGACCCGTGTTTTTGAGATTTTTTTCCGGTGATACAAATAGTGTAAATTCATTCGATAAATTTTCATACGATAATACAAGATTTAAACAATATTTTCTTAAATTTTCATTCGAAAATATTGAAAATTAAGCGGGTGACATTGAATCTTCGGAGGCGCCTCGAAAAAAAAGTTCGCTTCGCGGTTTTCATCGTAACTCGCAAAAGAATCATCTGAAATAATTTAAAAAAAATACAAAAAAAAAACATTTCATTTTTTTTTGTCTCCGCAACTCGTCTTCGACTTCCGGAAAACAAATTGAAACAAAGAAAATGAAAAAAAAAAAAAAAAAAAAAAAACAAAAAGACAAAACCGTATAATCGATATCGACAGTAGCGCCACCCCGGAGGACGGTTCACGTTCGAACAACGGTGCGTCCGACTGTACCACCGAGATCGTCGTCGTTTGGTTATGGCGGTCGTTACTCGGGCGGCAGATTCGGCAATACCATTGGAAATCGTGACTCTTTGGGATTCGGCGATCACAGAAATCGTCCGATCAATCGCAACCCATCGCGACCATCCCGACCGTCGCAGCCGTCGATCGACTCACCCAGTGGCGGAACGAATAATCATCACGTGACTCACACGTCGACCGATCGTCATGGTAATCGTCAGTGGACGTTTTCCCGATCGCACCGATGACAAACCAAACCGACGAGTCACACCGTTGCCGATATCCAACGAAATTTCGGCGATCGAAAAACAAAAATTTTTAACCGATCGTCTTAAGTCAAACGATTTCTACTTAACTGTACACATTTTTTTGATAATAATTATTGTGATGTTACTAAATAATCGTAACAATTTACTATCCAACGAAATTCCGACGATCGAAAATAAAAATTTAACCGATCGACTTAAGTCAAACGATTTCTACTTAACTATACACATTTTTTTTGATAATAATTATTGTGATGTTACTAAATAATCGTAACAATTTACTATCCAACGAAATTTTAAATAATCGAAACAAAAATTTAACCGATCGACTTAAGTCAAACGATTTCTACTTAACTGTACACATTTTTTTTTATATTAATTATTGTGATGTTGCTCAATAATCGTAACAATTTACTATCCAGCGGAATTTCGACGATCGAAAATAAAAATTTAACCGATCGACTTAAGTCAAACGATTTCGACTTAACTATACACATTTTTTTTTTATATTAATTATTGTGATGTTACTTAATAATCGTAAAAATTTACGATCGATTGGGCGAATCATGTGTCAAGAATACGAGTTATCGAACAAATAAAGCATTTAATGCAGAACGAACATTAAAAAAAAAAAAAATACCGTCTCACATCATTTTTGACGCAATGATGAATCTATGGCATGCTGCTTATCCACTAATTTATTGACAATGCAAATGTTTGGTCATCTACATTTGATTAACGATAATGTGCCTATAAACATCCAAACCCAAACACACACACACACACAAGTGTTTCCACGAATATCCAAAAATTCGAAACATCACTAATAAAATCGATTTTCAATCAATTATATTTTTTAAACTCATCAACATCACTCGTCGCATTCTTACATGCAGCATGATATGAAAAATTTCGCTGGAATGGCGTTTCATGGCCGTCATTGAGAAATTTAACGAAGTTGAAACTTGGCATGCTGAAATGGGGTATGTCACCATTGGCTGATATCTGATGTCCGCACGAAAAGAAAAAAAAAACGCATTTTGTGCAAACGTGGCAAAACTCTTTCTTTCCAGTTGATCAATATCCACCGGAATTGGACATTTTCGCAGAAAACAACGGTGGTGAGTTTAAGGAGATGTTTAGACGTCAGGATACGTCCGTCGATTCCGAACCCTCGACATCCGGTGCAAAAACATCGGGAACATCCGGTTCCGGATATCCCGTGGGTTCTGGTTATCCGTCGTCATCGGGAACATCCGGTTCTGGATATCCCGTTGGATCTGGTTATCCATCGTCATCGGCGAAATCCACCGGAACATCCGGATATCCAGCTGGTTCCGGATATCCTTCGAGCGGTTCTTCCAATGTCAATCCTTCCCGAGGTTCCAGCAATTATCCGGGTTCGGTTTACCCATCTGCCCCTCTAGAGTCCGAACCCACGAAAACCGGATCGACATCCCTGAATTCCGGATATCCCAGTTCCTCGGGCTATCCATCATCTTCTGGATATCCTACGGGAGGTTCCGGCAGTGGTTACCCAACTTCCTCCAACTACCCGAGTTCGGGCAGTCGTTATCCCACAGGCTCACGATATCCCTCTTCGAATTATCCTTCGCAAGGTAGTAGCGGATATCCCGCATCCTCGGGTTATCCATCGTCCTCCGACAGCACGGCCAGAAAAACCAGTTCCAGCGCCGTTAATTCCGGATATCCTTCGGGATCCGGATATCCGTCGGGATCGGGATATCCGTCGAGTGGAAGCGGATATCCCAGTTCCGGATATCCGTCGGCGGGTCCGGACGATTCGGTGCGGCGTTCCAGTGCCAGTTCGGTCAACGCTGGTTATCCGAGCTCGGGAAGTGGATATCCGGGTGCAGGCGGAGGATATCCGAGCTCGGGCAGCGGATATCCGAGTTCGGGCAGTGGGGGATATCCGAGCGCAGGCAGTGGAGGATATCCCGCCCAAGGTCAACCTCCGAGAAACAATTATCCCGTTCAGCCGGGTTATCCCGCTCCGGGAGGTTATCCGGGCCAATATAACGGTGGCCAGCCACAATATCCCGGATCCTACCAGCAGCCGGGTTATCAACAGCCCGGATATTACGATCCACGTTATCCCAACGGTTATCCGCCGAACGCTGCCGGTGGCTATCCGACCCAAAAACCCAAAAAACCCAGTACAACCGATCGAATAACGGAATACGTGCAAAACTTGGCTAAACAAGTTCTTACGAAAACTCTCATCGACAAAATATCCGGATAAATCCGATGTCTTATGATAAAATAGATTATTGTAATGAAATCGTCGTTGATCGACGGAAAAAATTGATTCAGAGATTACTATTTTTTATAACTCAACTGAGAATAATCGATTGCGAATAAATCCAACATTTTTTCATTTGTAATCGATATAACTCATAACGATAGCCACATCGATTGTGTGTATGTGTGTGAGTGTTAGATTTTCATCTGAATTTCGATAACAACGTGAATAAAGAAAACTTGGAAAAAAAACAAAAAAAAATGCATTTTATTTGTGCCGATAGAAAGGGGGTGAAATAAAGTTTTGGGTGCATCATTACAGAGCCAAACTGTTGAGGGGGGCTTACCGTAGTTGAGCAGAAGCAATCGTTATGCATGAACAATGTTCGTAAGTACTCGAGAAGGCAACGGCGAAGGGATTCGTTACGAAAGTTCGAACGAAGCTACGTGAAAAATATAAGGTCGACGAGTTTGGTTTGAAACGTTTTTTTTTTTTTTTTTTTTGTCTTTCTTCATATTCTTTCATCGAGAGAGTTTCCGTGTCTCGGATTACAGCGTTTCGGATTTATCCTTGTCATCGATTCCTCGGCAAAATGAATTCTCAAACACACGAAGAAGCCGCCCCCCCCCCGCCCCCTCCTACCCCTGGAGACTCTATAGACTGGAAGACGAAGATTGCCACGAAGGATCCCATCGGATAAGATTGCGAAACATCAACGTCGCGAGAGATGGATAAAATTGCGAAAAAAATATGACTCGTGAATGGTGAATGGTTGAGTGTTTGAGGAATTTAATTTCAGCACTCCGATGTCAATCGCCGATGGTAGATTCGTCTTCGTTCATCATAGGGCTGCTATCTCTGTCTCTCTCTCTCTCTCTCTCAGTCTGGCTTTGTCCTTGGGGCCAAGTCACTTTACAATCGAATTATTCCAATGGTAAGTTCTTCGCATTCGGAATTTCTTATTCAATCAATGGATCGTCCTGTCTGGAAGTGTCCTGTGCCTTTGAAGGTGGAACGACAAGGCTTCGTAGACGTAAAACTAAGTTAACAAACTACAGCGAGGTGGGGAGGGGGGGGGGGGCAAAGTTACGATCGTGCTTCAATAGTAGCACAATTTATCCGGCCGACAGTTCAAAGACCTCTGGTTCGTCCACGACTATTTATATACATATCTATTTACCTGGTTCTGGTCTCACACGCTGATAACGTTCGTTGTCCGACGGAAAATAATGAGCACGTGGAAACAATGGGGGAAAGGTTTTGCGGAATTGCACAGCTCGACGACGGCTCGGTCGTAATCTTCGCGATAATTCGAAATGGAATATTCAAGTCCAGTCGTTCCCTCCGTTTGTCCAGCGATACATCCACAGATTCGACGTTTTTTTTTATTATTGTAGAAATCTGCATTATTCACGGACGGTAACAACAATCGCGATGCATCGGCCTGGCGGATCTGTCCACCTACAGCGAATGACCCGACAAAAGATAAGTGAATAATGTTTTCGCAGAGATTTTTGTTACCAACAGTTGGAAAATTCGAGCTCGTTTGTTGAATGTTAGACAGTACCGTGATATCGAGGGAGGGTCTAACGACTTATGTGTGTGTTTACCCGGTACGGTCTCCCACGCTCGAATTGTACCGGACAATTTCTGATCAGGATAAATGATGGTTAGGTTCCTGCATTACTCACGGTCGGTACGATTATTACACGCCATGTTCGTCTGCGACGAGCTGCTCACATTATGTATGTGAGTCTTCGTTCACTATCTTCGAATCAGAGTAAGCAAATTCCGAGTCTCAACTTGCTGTGCTTGTTGCCTTACCGGCAGTCGGTAAGGTTGTGATTATTTTATTTATCCAGAGAGCTTACGGACAAGCTGCTCACATTATCGACGGTCAATCGTTCGGGCGCCCGACGGTAATCCAAGTAATAATTTCCCCGACAGATGGAGCTCACCGTAGGTGCGGATGAAATTCAACGAGGATACCACGCGGGTCCTCCCGTCTCGGCGCTGCGACGCTGCGCGAAGACGTCGTCGTTTGCGCGGCCCGTTCAAAGTTCGCCGGCAGTCTAGCCTTGAACACCAGCCGACCGCGTATCTATCCTTCAGAAACGTTTCGACGATCGCCAACGTCGGAACTGAATCCTCTCTCGGAGGCTTCGTCGTCTGTTATCCTCGATGCCGCGAACACGTGATCACACGCGATCCTCATGATCAAATTCCAATCTGTGCAAAAAACACATCACCATTGAGAAATTTACGACGAAATAAAAATATTTTACTAAAAATTATAATTTTATTTATGTTTTTATTTATTTATTCATTTATTTATTTTCATTATGAAAGATCGTGTTTCTTCGTTTCATGATTTTCACTAATTTATGATTTAGTTCCAATTCCGAATCATAAAACTTGATTCTGATTGCAATTCTAATAAAAATAACTTTAATTACGAGCAGCAACGAAGTTTTCCATTTTTATTTTTTCAATGTAAAACAAACAAATAAACGATAATTGACGAAAAGTGCGTCAAAATAATTTAATGTTTAAAAATTGAAAAATATAAAATTGAACGAACGATAAACGATATTTAGTGAATTGTACATTTTTTGTGGTTGGCATCGAATTCAAACAATTTTCAATCAATCATTAATTTATTTATTTTCATTATGAAAAATAGTGTTTCTTCGTTTCGTGATTTCCACACATTTATGATTTAGTCGCAATTCTAAATCATAAAACTTCTTATTGCAATTCTATTTAAAAAAAAAACATTAATTACGAGCAGCAACGAAGTTTTCTATTTTTTTAAACGTAAAACAAACAAAAAAAACGACAATCGACAAAAGTGCATAAAAATAATTGAATTTTGAAAAAATTGATAAATCTAAAATTGAACGAATGATAAATGATATCTGGCGAATTGTAAATTTTTGGTGGTTGGCATCGAATCTGAACAATTAATGAAAATTGGTGTCATCGAGACGTTGGATTATAACGAAAAAATCTGGACGAAGCAATTATTATATTAATTTACGATAAAGTTTGACTACTTTGTGCAGGGACACGTTGCTTCGTTGATTATCCACGATAATCCAACGTTAATCTTTCGCGAGGGTGGAAGAAAAGTTGGTTGTGGGGTGGTCGAGATTTTCCCTCGACGGTGAAATAATGAGAAAATCGAATTTTCAATAACGCAACCATGAAATCGAGTGGAAGAGGTAAAATGTCGGTTAACGAGTGTTTAACGAGTGCGAAAGCCAACGGGGGATCAGAAATAAACCACGCTAATCGTTCCGGGGATTTAATTGACAAATTTTTTTCACCCAACCATTCAACGTTTTAATGAGAAAAAAAAAAAACGAATAACCAAAGTTTGCGACTCGAGCTCGTGGGCTACCGTGTCTCGATCGAAATAAACGCTTTTACGCTCACGAGGTAATTAGTTTGCGTGTTTAACAATTTTTGCTTTTTTTTTTTTTTTGGGTTATTTGGCTAATCGAGGGAAAAATTATTTTATGGTTTTTTTTTTGTTAGATATATTTTTTTTTGTGTTACCGATCTCGGTCTTGACCTTTGAACTCGGAAGGCAGTCGATTTTCAGTATGATCGACGTTCTAAAAATATCGACGGTTCACAAAAGTCGATATAAACGAAATTTCGTTGAAATTCGTGGCAGAGACTTTTTTTTTTTTTTTTTTTTTTTTTCGTGCACCCACGCCTACCCTAAAAATATAAATATTTTTAAGGTAGGCGTGTATAATATATTTTAAACTTTCAAATTTTGGAGAGCTTCTGTAAAAATACATTCTCTTGAGAGTAAGCAAAGCTTTTTTGAAAGAAAATATTTTGTTCTCGTTTTATTTATAAAAAAACTAACGAAAAATGGAGTCCAAAAACTTCGAAAAAAACGTTCAAATACCTGCCATTCGCCCAAAAAAAAAACGAAAGAAAATTCCCTTCCTCACTCTCAAGATTAACTCTTTCAAAATGACATGCAATCACCCGTTTTGATTTGCAGACCCTTATTTTGGATTATATCGTGACTACCGCCAAAAAAAAAAAAATCCCCACCGAGAGAATCACTATAACTCCGCCATTTTGTGATATTTTTACTTCAAAATTTTATCAAAGCTTCTGTTAACGAATGCATTAAACACAAAAAAAAAAAAAAGAAATCGTCGAATATCTTTATTCGTTTGGTCAAACAACATTATTGAATTTTCAAACCGTCGCACCATACACGTCCCCTTAAGACGTGTTTTTAAATCATTCAGATTTTCCGCGGCCACCCTGTATAATGATATGTATATATATATATATATATATATATATATATATATATATATATATATATATATATATATATATATATATACGAAAATACCGGAATTATTAATGAAACGAAAGCTGAAAGCTCTTATCCCGATTTTTCCCACATTCGAGCTTTTTTAATCCTTCTCGGAAACGTATTTCTCATTCACCGTGTGTGTTATGATGCTTTTCGTGAAAGCTCTCACGAATAGTTGGCGCGAGTCATTGTTGTTAGCAAATGCGGTGGCTAATGCATCCCCATGTGTTACCATGCTAGTTGTTGTGTCGCATTGAGATCATCGTGACTGGTGAGAGCAATGCTGGAGAGGAGGGGGGGGGGAATGGTTGTGAAAAAGAAAGACCTTTTCCCAACCATTCCCCTTTTTCACGATTTAATTTTCATTGTATCAAGAACATCATCGATAGAAGAATATTGCTTCGTTAATTCTCACGAATTAACTGGGCAATTAATTTAAATGAAGAAAATATATGGAAAAACCGGGAAAAAAAATAATATCGGTAAAGTAGGGTTCTCTCGCTCTCACAACCAAGAGAGAAAAATAATCTTACGAAATAACATCTACAAGGTCGATTCGTCAAAGCACGTTATAAACATATAACGAAATATAAAAAATATACGACCAAAGCTTAAGCAAAGACTAACTTACAAAAAGAAAGACTGCCTGGAGAGAGTGAGTAAGAACGAGAGAGAGAGAGATAGAAAGTGGAGTCTCGTTAACACAAGTTCTCCTTCCATCATGAGCTGTATGTGTAATCTATCAACGTCACCCCCAACCCTTCACAGGGTGCATAGGCCCATTACGCTCCACTACTCTCCATTTCCACATTCGTTCGTGTTACGGGTTCACCATTCGCGATAAACCATGGAAACCCCATATTTATCGCACGATCAACAAAAAAACAATTTAATTCGTCAAGTGGGACATGAAGAACCGGCAAATACGTCGCAAAATATATTACAAAAACCCTCAATTATATTTATGTGCATAATTTGAGTTGCAATGAAATTGTATTTATCGCATTTGATGATTGTGGGGATAAAATTATTTCGATGAGAATCAGGAAATGTGTTTTAGGTTGTCCCAAACTGAAATAAAAAAAAAATTGACGACCATTTAATACCACAAATGAAATTCTCAACCCAAAATTGAATCCATGAAAAATGCATTTTCTAAAATTAATTCGAAAATTATTATTAGTTGTGGTAAATGACATTTATTGACAATTATGGCCTAAACATTTTCTCTTATTCCTGGTACTGTCGTATACATAATTTGTTTTTTTTTTCTTCTTATCGTATTACGAAAATTGTTTATTTCACATTTTTCAATTTGTATTCTGGTCGAAATAAATATATATTATATATATATATATTTTTTTTTTCATAAAAATGTTTGTCGAAGTAATTTTCATCGTCGATTGATTTGTTCGTTGAATCGTGAGAGTGCACTGGCTCGTTGCACTCTTGGCTCTTTCATCGAGTGCATTCGCGCGAATGTTGTAGATAACCGACGGATTGATCGATCGTCGTGGCCCAGACGAGAGCGAAAAAAATTTTCTTTCGCGAGTTCTTTTGTGCGTTGAATTTACGGTTGATCGACATTATTGTCGATTCACGATTTTATGTATATATATGTATTAGGGTGGTCCTTATTTGGGGTCAAAACATCTTTTGGCCCTCCCATGGGCTTGAATGTCTCGAAAAAAATAAATTTTAACGTAGCCGAAGGCCCAGCCTCGTAGACCAATTCTAAGTACCTCCCCAAAGCCATTCAATTTCCGCCATTTGATTAACACAGGGTTTTTGGCCCCTGATAGTTTATATTTTTTTCCTTTCGCAGTATTGCACGGAAAAATCCAGAACTCCGCACATTTCTCACTCAGGGTAATAGGTCTTCGATGCCAATTTTAAACGTTTTCCAGTGATTGAATTCGGCGGGGAATCGGCAGGTTGAGATAGCTTGTTTCTCAAAATCTTCGATAAATTTCATAATAACTCGAAAACTATGTGAGATACAACGATAATGCAAATAACCTTTTTTGTAGAAAATTAAATTATCTACGAAAAAGATTCAATAAGATTTTTTTCTTTTTCCAAAGTTTTTGAAATATTTGACAAAATGAAGCGCTTTTTTTTTTCCGAATATTTCAAAAACTATTCGAGGCTGGGCCTTCGACTACTTAAAAATTTATTTCTATTATATAATGAGGACCACCCTAATATATCTATATATATATATATATATATATATATGTGTGTGTGTGTGTGTGTGTGTGTTCATGCATGGATGAGTATGCAACGTGTGAGAATCTCGTGATCGGATTTTTCTCGAAAATTCTACGCCAGCATCCGCGTCGATTCAGCTGAAACATTTTTTTTCCCCAAATTCATGCAGGTACCCGAGTCGCCGTTGATCGACGTCGATCATTAATAATTCCAAAAAAGATTCCACATAATTTCGTTTTTCTTCTATTTTTCATTGTGCCAAATTTTCAATCATCAATGATAAAAAATAAAAAAACATTCTATTCGAATTTCTGAAAAATCATGATTAGTCCGCATTTTTAATGCCACAAAGCCATCGTGATTAATTACCATCCCCGATGGAAGTTTGGGTCAAATGAAATTTTCTCCAAAAATGGATTCCCGATGTTTTTTCAATAATTAACGTTAGTCATCACCTCACATTTCAATCTTTGTTGTTCCATCATCCAAAAAACAATAAGTAAAAGAATAGAAAAAAAAAAACTAATCTACATCAATGTTTTATATTTCCAGAAAAATTCGGCAAACCGCATTGGCGAGAGGGAAAATTCAGAAAAAAAAACAAACAAACAAACAAACACCCGGAAGACGAAATCTCGTTCACCTCGTTCTGGAAAATTGGACATCATTGGGTCGAAAACGTCGTGTCGACCATCATCCAACGAAAATCGATCGATCCTCGTCGTTCTTGAAAAACGAGAAAAAAAAAACAAAAACAAACACCGAATCACAAAAAAAAACCTCAACTCGTTGAAAACGCATCGAAGATTGATTCGCGATAATTAAAAATTCAAAAAAAAAAAAAAAAAAATGGCGTCCGATTACAATTGGAACGCGTCTTACGACGCGACTCACAATTCATCGACGATGTTCGACACGACAATGTTTTGCGACGCGTGCATCAACAACAACAACAACAACAGCAACATGTCCACGGAATCTACGTGCGTCGAAGAAGAATTATCGTGGGATCTCGAAGTGGTCGTGCGCGTTGTGCCTGTGATTGTTTCACTGTTCTTCGGTGCTATAGGTATAGTGGGCCTTGTTGGCAATTCGTTGGTTGTGATGGTCGTTATCGCGAATCCGCGTATGCGATCACCCACAAATATTTTGATAACGAATCTCGCGGTTGCCGATTTGTTGTTCGTGCTTTTTTGCATACCATTTACCGGTACGGATTTCGTGCTTCCCTATTGGCCGTTTGGCAATATTTGGTGCAAAATCGTGCAGTATCTCATCATCGTCACGGCTTGCGCCAGTGTTTGGACACTCGTGCTCATGAGCCTCGACAGGTTTGTTGATGTTTTTTTTTTTTTTTTTAAATTTATTCCAAACAATTTGTTGTTTCTTTCTCTCTTAGTGATCCGAGTTCAAAAAAATATATGAGCGATTCCACGTGACTTCAGCCACTCAAAAAAAAAAATTTCCACAAATAATTTTAAAAAATTGAGCCATTTTTTTGCAATATATTCACCGAGTGCCGATTTTAAAAAAATTTTTTTGACGGTTTTATCGTTAATTAACGTTTTATTGTGTTTTTCCATTCAAATGGCTGTATCTTTGGCAGGATTTGACGTATTTACATTTGTAAAAAACGAAAATGTGCGTCTTTTTAAGGCCTTCCAGAAAAAAATTACTTTAGATTCTATTTAGCAAGTTGCACGTCCGTTTCAGGGCAAAATATGCAAAAATATTTTTTTTCTCAAAAAATGCATTTTTAATTTTTTTTTTCAAAATTTCCTCAAATTCTGAATACGAAAAAAGAATTTTTGGTATTTTTTATATCGTGGGACCGGCAATCGGTAATGCGTAATTTTACCGATTTCATTAATAGTTTTTTTACAGTTTGATTTTTTTTGCTTTACGCGATTCAACGATCATTGATTATCATTAATTTCTCTTTCAAGGAGGCTTCTGAACTCGCCTAAAGCGACTGGAGCACATGAAAAAAAAAAAAATCAAACTGAAAAAAATCTATTAATGAAATCGGTAAAATTACGCATTACCGATTGCCGGTCCCACGATATAAAAAATACCAAAAATTCTTTTTTCGTATTCAGAATTTGGGGAAATTTTGAAAAAAAAAATTAAAAATGCATTTTTTGAGAAAAAAAATATTTTTGCATATTTTGCCCTGAAACGGACGTGCAACTTGCTAAATAGAATCTAAAGTAATTTTTTTCTGGAAGGCCTTAAAAAGACGCACATTTTCGTTTTTTACAAATGTAAATACGTCAAATCCTGCCAAAGATACAGCCATTTGAATGGAAAAATACAATAAAACGTTAATTAACGATAAAACCGTCAAAAAAATTTTTAAAAAATCGGCACTCGGTGAATATATTGCAAAAAAATAGCTCAATTTTTTAAAATTATTTGTGGAAAATTTTTTTTTTGAGTGGCTGAAGTCACGTGGAATCGCTCATATGTATAGGGGAGACCGGGGCAAAATGGTATAGCGGGGCGTAATGGGACCGGGGCAAAACGGGTTTGGGGCAAAATGGAATAGTGAAAATCAACGCTGCTGGGAAAAATACGTAATTGGGGCAAAACGGGAATGGGGCAAAATGGGCCGCGAGAAAATCAGGCTCCTCGGAAAGAGAGGCGGTTGGGGCAAAACGGGATCGGGGGCAAAATGGGACAGGAAAAATCGGAGACCACTAATTTTCACGAGAGGCTGCGACACTTCATTTTCGTGTCTCATATTTTGCCCCGATTCCCATTTTGCCCCCAATTTGATATTCCAATCCTCTCTGTCCCATTTTGCTAGATTGCTGCGGATGCTAGATGTGCTCCATCTAGCTTCCGCAATTTTCGAGATATCGGAGTCAAAATTGGTACAAAGTTTTTTTTTTGGATATTGATGTTATTAGAATAACTAGTCGAGTTACAATCAGGGACATCGCACCGTGGATAATTCGGCCATTGTTCAACAAGCTTGCCCGTTGAGCTGGTACACATATTGACGAACAATGACGCAAGAAACCTAATTTCAAACTCGAATTATTTCGCCCTGCCGATAATCAATCTCTTTTCATTGGGTCACACAATTAATTATCGACGATGATGATGCACCGTGCAAGGGATGATTTATTAATTACCGGATATTGTTCGTGGCACAAAATAACTTTACTTAATCGCTCCGATCGATCGCGTGATTCAACACACACACACACACACACACACACACACACACACAAGCTCACGAAATTTCAGTTTGCCATTTCGTTCGGAACGAATATTAATTTTTTTCATAAAACGCTGCAATATCGTTTCGATCAACGATAACGCATTACGAATTTCAATTTTCGTAATAACCACTCTGCTCATTCGTATACTCCCTTCCATGTCAGCAAAAACAGATTACAAGACAAAAAAAAAATTCTTCCAATCACTACAGACATTTTTTCTTCTGTATAAAAGAAAATAAAAAAAAAAAAATTATTCTGTTGCATGAATCATTATTATTGTTATTATCAGTTAATTGACTTCTCATCAAACGGTTCTGTCAGTATTATCTTAGAAACCTTAGGTCTAGATAAATTCATACTTTACTACATTGCTCATTATTATTATTATTATTATTATTATTATTATTATTATTATTATTATTATTATTATTATTATTATTATTATTATTACTTTTCAATTTTTGATGTCATGCGATTCGACTCTGTGGCATTTTAAAAAATATACCTTTATTTTTTTACGATTTAGTGACACGAAAAGCGGTATTGTGGCTAACTTGAATGACCAATGATTTATTATTATCATTATTTTTTTATTTATTTTTTTACATCGCACCGTGTCGCGACCCCTTGAGTGGCTGCCGAGGCTATTCAGATTACTCGCGAACAACTGAACCCTCCATCATCATCTTTCGCTTCCGCAGTTTCTTCCAGTATTATTAAACTCGCAAAACTTTGAAGTGCCGTTAAAGCACCAAGGCTCGAGAATATGAAAAAAGAAAAAAAACAACAATAAAAAATAAAAAATAAAAAATGGTGAAAAAAGAACGCGAACGTTGCTTGCGGCTCCGGACGTGAATTCTAAATGTATAGCGATTCACGTTTACGCGCAATTTATTATTTTCTCGTAAAAGAATTTACTTTGAGAATTCGCAAGAATTCACGGAGCCAGTGGAGTGCAATGGAGCATCAAACATTGCTTTGATGAAATTATATTGCCGCTCAAAATTATTGAAATAAACAATAAAATAATAATAACAATTTAATTTGACTGAAAATTCAATGAGAAAAAATAGGACCACAATTGAAAGAGGAGCGACTTGGAAGTGATTCAATTTTTTCACGACACATCTAGAAATTCTGTGAAGCACTTGGTCCAAATTGTTCAAACAATAATAATAATAATAATAATGATAAATCAAAAAAAATACTCGTGAGTAAAAAATAAAACTCAAATACAGAAGGCAAGAGCTTTCGTTTTATCTTTGATGAACTCATCTTGCATTAAGACCAAACCAAATACACTCTAAAATTTTTTCCAAACGAAACGATCAAATGAAATTTTTGCATATCGGAATTAAATAATAATTTTCATCGATCCACTTACCGAATTCTATTTGTTTGAAAAACAAGGGTGCAAATTAGAACCTTGCACATTGCTTTCCCATAATTTTGTACCGTTTTTAAATCATTGAGATATGAAGTGGAACCTTGGTCATGGCTTCCTTATCATTTTACACATTTGCCAAATTTGCCTCTATGAGGAACCATGTGTCGATCAATTTTGGCTTCCTCATTGAGAAAGCTTTTGCAAATGTGTAAAATGATAAGGAAGCCATGAGCAAGGTTCCACTTCACATCTCAATAATTTAAAAACGGTACAAAATTATGAGGAAGCAATGTGCAAGGTTCTAATTTGCACCCTCGTTCACTTTTGTGACGTTCAGAGCTCCTTGTGAGTGTGATGTAAGTCGAAATCAATATACATGGGGCAATTCATGTGAAATTTGAAAAATTTTAATTCGCATAAAATCTGAACTCCTTGTTAGATTTTGTCCAAATTCAATACTAAACCTCTTTCGATGGTGGTGCAACTTCGTACTGGATTTCAGCCAGATATCTCAAAAATTATGGAAGCTAGAGCACTTACATTGATTTTTCGAAAAATTTCAAAACGCCATAAAATCTGAACGTCTCGTTGGATTTCGGCCAAATTCAATAGGTCATGTCTTTCGATAATATCGCAACTTCGTACCAAATTTGATTTCGATATCTCAGAAATTACGCCAGCTAGAGTGTAAACACCGTTTTTTTTCACATTTAAAAATGCTTTAAAACTATGAGGAAGGAAAATGAAGAATAAAATGATTAAAACAATTCAAACGAGAAATTATAATAAAGACTTACGTAACTCGAAAGCTCATCGTGCCAGACTTTTATCGTATTTACGGTCCACCGGGTTTTTTATATTTTATTTTTTATTTCAAACATTTCATTTTCATCTTGTTTAACGTTGTCATCATCGACTGTTTCCCATTTTCAATGAAAAAAATATTTGTGTTCGACAGGTGTCTCGCGGTCGTACATCCGGTTGCATCGAGATCCGTGAGAACGGATTTTCACGCGTTTCTCGCGATATGCATTGCTTGGGGCGTGATACTAACCGCCTCGGTACCGACGCTTATCATTCACGGCGAGGTGAGCTTTCATGGAAAAGAATTTTATCGCCCCCCCCCTGCCCCCTCTCCTCGTCGCCCGGCGCTTATTCTTTCGTTCTTCATTGCTTCACGTGCAATCTACAGTGCCCATACGTTACCATATGGGACATTCCGTGCGGCGTCGATCGATGTCCCGACATTTTTGTTTTTTCCCACGTAATTCACAGTTTTTTTCGATGACATCATTTTCAATGATATATCGCTGTTCGAAAGTTCTGAAAACGCATGTAACGTTTTTTTTTTTTTGCGATTCTCCGATTTTTCATTTACTGCGATATTTTTTTTTTTCTAAATTTATTTATTTATTTTTTTTTACAAATTAATGAAAAATCGATATCGGGGGAATTTTTCGTTTTCCGCGTGGTCCACAGTTTTCCAATTACGTCTTTATTGCCGTTCGAAAGTTTTAAAACCGTTTGTACCATTTTATTTATTTATTTTTTTTGATTCTCCGATTTTTTAGTTACTGCTGGAATTTTCTTATTTCTTTTACAAATGAATTAAAACCATTTTTCGTACTTTTTTCATTGTCAATATTTTTTAATACTCAATTTATCTCGTTGCATCAGCCGCGTATAATGTTCATTTTAGATTAAAAAAAAAAAATACAATGAGTCTTTCAATCTTTTGTGGATAAAATTATATCGCCAATGGGATGCGTTGAATCGCGTAAAGCGAAAAAATCAAACTGAAAAAAGATCTATTAATGAAATCAGGCGAAATTACGTATTAGCGATTAGCGATTCCACGATATAAAAAATACGATAAACTCTTTTATCGTATTCAGAATTTGGCGGAAATTTTGAAAACCAAAATAGCGATTGCATTTTTTGAGAAAAAAAATATTTTTGCATATTTTGCCGTGAAACGGACGTTCAACTTGCTCAATAAAATCTGAAGTAATTTTTTTCTGGAAGGCCATAAAAATACGCACATTTTCGTTTTTTTTACAAATGTAAATACGTCAAATCCTGACAAAGATACAGTCATTTGAATGAAAAAATAAAGAAAAAACGTTAATTAACGATAAAACCGTCAGGAAAATTAAAAAAAAAAAAAAAAGGCACTCGGTGAATATATTGCAATAAAATAACTCAATTTTTTCAAAATTATTTGTGGACCTTCTTTTTGTTCATATGTACACATATGTATCAAGCTCGTGAGCATACATGGCCAACTGTAGCATATAACGCGTAGGTGGTAAACACGCGAGCCGGGAATAAAAGCTCCATCGGGTTCAGCTTCACACGCGAGCGTCTCCGAGAACTGTGGCAACACAGTACAATACTTTAAAAAAAAAAAAAAAAAAAAAAGTATCACGCACCATTCCTCTTTGTCCCCGTGGACGCATTTGCTTCGCGCACAGATTTTCCACCCACCGCACATAGACACAAAGCTCCGTCGTTTCGAGCCAACGTCCCTCCAATGGAAAATTGTGGAAAATTCAACCGAGTTTAATAAAGATCGAAACTGAATTTTTTCAAGTTTTTTACGAATAAAACGAGTCGAACGAATTTTACGAAAAACAAAAAAAAAAAAAAAGAAAAACAAAAATGAAAAAATTGGGAAAAATTATATTTCCAATAAAATTTCAACGAATCAAGACAATCACGATTTCGAGAGAGAGAGTGAGAGTGAGAGAGAGAGAAGAAAAAAACCTGCTCCAACATTCCTCCCGAGAATAAGCGTCGAGTTGTCAAATTTTCCCGCCGAAAAAACAAAAAAACAAAAAAAAAATTCTAACCTAAAAATCTGTGTGTGTGTTTTTCGAACGCAGAGTTATGAGCTTTTGGGGAACGGAAATTGTTCGCTGCCCGAACTTTTGCCAGCCTGTAGAATTTTGAGCGAGGACGATTGGCCGGTATTTCAAATAACATTCTTTCTCGTGAGTTACGTCGTACCTCTGACTCTCATATGCGGCTTGTACATATGCATGCTCATGAGATTGTGGCGAGGAGCGCGAACTGGCGCCACCGGCAGACGCAGCAAGAGAAGAGCCACGAGATTGGTCATCGTCGTCGTTGGAGTATTCGCCATTTGCTGGTGTCCACTTCAGGTGATTATCATCGAAGTTTGGAAAAAAAAAAAAAAAAACTCGTTACATTATTTCCATTACTCTCGATTATCACATGAAAATTATTTCTGGCAATGAATTTTCTTGAAATTTTCTCAATGCAACTTAAGGTAGTATCCTAGATACTGTAAGAGTCAAAGCAAGCCTAAGATATACCATCTTCTGATTGAGGTACGTTAGTACTTTGATGTGGCAACGTCGCGTGTTATGATGTCGATTAGGGAGAGAGAGAGAGAGAGAGCGAAGATGGGAAACAACCGCGCAACGTTGCTATGTCTACTGGATCACGACCAACTCCTCATATAAACTGTATTTTCCCAATGTTTATTTGCTTATTATCATCATCACAGTCTCCTGATCTCTACCTTCAAGTGCCCAAAATGTTCTCTGAATATTCAACTTGCAGTTCAAGTGTTTTCATTAAAATCTGACGAGGACTTTTTGTATTATATCAAATTGAGCGTGATTTTCCATAAGACTCCGTGTTAAACGTGTGAAAATAAAAGTGTTGATATGTTTTTTCTCGCGCTCCGGAAAGCCATGAAAACTTTAACTGAACCTTTTTCTCATCAATGCCTATAAGTATGCCAAGTTTCATGAAAATCTGACGAGGAACTCTCTTAACGAGGGTACTACTTCAAATGGGTGTGGGAATTTGTGATGCGAGGTAAAATGAACTCCGTACCTCAGGAGATGGTATATCTTATGCTTCCTTCGACTCTTACAGTATCTAGGAGTACTACCTTAAGATCGTAGTCTGTTACGAACAAAATAAGACGTCAGAATTGAAAAAAATCCGTCGATTCCTATGATCCAAAAACTACGACAAGTGCAAAAATTTTGTGATAAATCTCACAGCGTTCAAATGCTTCATACATCCATGAAAAAAACCTGAAATCATAGCTGAATATAGATATTTCAAAATCGTAAAATCGGTTTAAATTTCGCTCGATCATGTGACGAAGGAAAAAAAACAAAAAAAAACATTTTAGCTGACCCAGCCCCCTCAAAACACATATGCGATAACGACCCTCCGACAAATGTGCCACATTGTTAAAACAAAAATTCTTCAACACATGTACGGTAATGCACGTTAATTATTCGACAGGTTATACTCGTGATAAAATCACTGAATTGGTATCCGCAAAATTCCGCAACGATAATCATCCAGATAGCCAGTCACGTGTTGGCCTACACGAACAGCTGCGTCAATCCGATTCTATACGCTTTTCTTTGCGACAATTTTCGCAAAGCCTTTCGCAAGATAACGTATTTCAAACCCAAGGAAGAGGCTCAACAGAGGCTGGGACCACAGACGCGTACCACGAGGGCGGCCAGCAGCGGAGACGTACTCTAGGTTTGTAATTTTATTCATCCCACGTCTGTGTGTGTGTGTTTGTGTGAGCAGATTATTTACAGATAACACCGTAAAATCCATACAATGTTGTAATAAATCACTCGATGTGTGTATATCGGTTTTATCTCTTGGCTTGGACGTGCTTTTCCAATCCCTCCCCGACGGCCAACCGTTTCGAGCTTTTGCGTCATTGCCAGATCGTGGGTGTGTGTGTGTGTGTGTGTGTGTGTGTGTGTGTGTGTGTGTGTGTGTGTGTGTGTGTGATGTAAGTATCGAAACGTTGAGACAAGACCCACGCGAAATTCGGCTACATCAGCTACACCCCACAGTCCCGTCGGTCACTACGCCAACTTTCTCACAGTCATCGTGGCACTCTTTTTTTTCTTTATTTTTCTTTTTATTTTTATTTTTTTTTTATTTTTTTTTTTTTCATGCATCATACGTATTCGCCCAAACTTTTGCGCATCCGTGATGCCTCAGAATATTTATGTTTTGTTATGTTTTTTGTTTTTTGTTTTTTTTTTTTGTCATCCCGGAAAAGAGAGACATTGGGAAAAGTATAAAGTTTGCCGAAAAACTTTCATGAATCCACGAAACTCACGGAAACTCGTTCGGAATGTTATAGTTTGGTGGGTTTTTCTTTTGGTTTTTTTTTTTAAAGCCCCCGATGGAAAAATCGTACGTCGTTGCTTGTCATTTATGTGTGTGTGTGTGTGTGTGTGTACTTTTTTGTTGGTTTATTGGCGTCGTGGGAAATTGTGATTGACAGATGGGAAATGACTCTTTGGGCCATTTTCGGAGCGCCACGCCACCGTTGGAATTCCATTATTTTTGTTTATGCTTGGTTTTTTTTTAATTGTTTTCTTTTTTTTTTTTTTACGTATTTTTTCCATCCAAAAAGTGCTACGAGAGTGGTCGCTCGGGAAATATTTTCATGCGGAAAAAAAAATTCGTGAAATATAAATGGTAAAAATAAGACAAAAAAATGTTGATTGTGAAAAAAAGAACAAAAAAATTAAAAATGCATTTACCACGGCCGTGGCAATTCCACGAGCATCGTTATCATCTCGTGTCGATCATTGACGATATGAACTTTCCCAGCTAGATGTGAAAAAAAAAAAGAAATTAAACAAATGAATAGAAATAGAAGAAAAAAAACTGTATCATAAATTAAAAATAATGTTTATTTCTATTATTATTATTTTTTTTTTAATTTTCTAATTATGGAACACCGTCGTGGCAACTGATAACGAGCATCGTTATCGTGTGGCGTTTTCTCGATAACGACGAAAATAGAATCGGCGACAGCGACAATATTATTCGATAAAAAAAAGGGAATTATTTTTTTTTTTTTCAAACCAAAAGACATGTGAAATAACAACGAGACTCGAGATTTTATTGTTTTTTTCTAAATTATTATTTTTGGTATAATAAAAAAAAAACAATAAAATCTCGAGTCTCGTTGTTATTTCACATGTTAATTATTCATTGGAACATCACAAGGCTCGGAAACGCGCCGAGGACGCAAAAATTAGGAATGCCAGAGACAACCAAACGATTGCTCCGAGGCACCCTTTTTCCGCCCTTCTACAATGAATATTAATACGAAAGAAAAAAAAACAGGAAAAAAATGAATTAAAAAAAAAAATGCTGGCTCAACGAACTGCTGCAGTCTCGACCCTCGGACTGGCAACCGCCGCAAGCTATCGGCTCCTTCTTTCTTCCCTCCAGTCACCGGCTCGTTCTCTCAAAAAACTCTCGCTAAAATTTTC
Organism: Diplazon laetatorius; assembly: GCA_963662125.1. Lineage (NCBI taxonomy): Eukaryota > Metazoa > Arthropoda > Insecta > Hymenoptera > Ichneumonidae > Diplazon > Diplazon laetatorius. Next base: position 11,993,090 of record OY759154.1, read on the forward strand.
ACGTGCTTCGGAATAACATTGAAATAAACTTTTCAACAAAATTATTATTTTTTTTTTTTTTTTTCAAAAGAATACATTTTTAACCCGTAATGGTCACACCTCCAACAAATTACGCAACGGTCACACTGGGTCCAGCGGACCCTATGCAGAAAAACAGTTGCCATTTGCGTTATTTTTCGTGTATCGATTGAAATTTTGCACGAGAGAAAGAAGTTCAAGACTTCCTCTGTAATCCAATTGTTTTTTTTTTCTTTTTCAATAATTTGTTTTTTACAAACAATTGCGAGAATATATTTTTTTTTTTGGTAAAATTAGTCATTTTTGTAGAGTCACTTTACCTTAGTCATTTTTGGAGGGATTATTGTCAAGACTATAAAGTTCACGAAAATTTCAAAAATTGAAAAATTCGGAGATAACTTTTTAAAAACAGGCGAATCTTCCCTTAAGCTTTCACTTTTTCTCACTCTCTCTCTCTCTCACTGTGCTCAAACGTGGCGATAATAAAGATAACGACCGATCTACGTTACACTTACGGAATAATGTGTAATAACGTTCGGCACGATTCGACCACCATCTCGAATGGTGATTTTCCATTCGGCAAGGGGGTCTTGGGTTTCGAGTTACGAGCCGAAGAAACGGAATCTCGTGATTCGCGAAAGAGCCTCTCGTGGGAGCCGTAACAACGGAAACAATTCCGGAAAATGATTGGCTATTAGTCATCGCGCCCTTTTTTTTTTTTTTTATTTCCCCTCGGTCCCTCGACCGTGAACGTCGTGCGTCCGGGGTTAATCCCACTTTATTCGGAATGATACGGTTCGTTCATCGTCGTGTGCTGGTTTAGTTGGGTCGGTGAATAAATATAACGATACGATTATATCGAGAGAAACACGTTTGTCAGTTTATCATTTTTGTAGGATCTGTGTATCGTGTGTCGGTATCCATCATTGTGAATGATCAATCAATGAAATACAAACAAATATAAAAGAAAAGAATCATTTTTCGTTTTTTTTTCGTTTTTTAACAAATCGCACGGTGTCATGACACCTTAATGGAAAATCGTTAATTCCCCCGGACGAGGTTTCCGGTGGTTAAATGAGGCCGGATCTATCGAATTCCTGTGTCGGATTCGCGGTTAGACCGAATATTCATCGTCGTTCGAATTACCGTCCGGATTTATTTTCAATCAATCGAACGCGCCCGGCCTCTCGATCGGTAAAGACGGAATTACCGATGCACGGAATGTTAAATCAGAAAGTCGATCCAATCGAGAAAATTCGGTTTTCATCGGTATTCAACGAAGAATGAATCGAGTTTAATTAAACGAGACGTCGCTCCGTGAATATTCCACGAATTCGATAATCCCGATGCCGGAATTCCCTATTTACTTTTTTTTAAAGTTTGTTTTTCGTCTTCCATAGTTTCTGCGAATTGAAAGTCCTACAACTTTTCATGGATATATGTATATATATCTGTATATATAGCGCCCGCTTGTGTGTGTGTGTGTGTGTTATTCGACCAAGTGACCGGAACATTTACTGGCGTCTCTCGAACCTCACAACATTCGTTCACCTCACGACCTTGTCGTGTTTTCGGGCTCTATTCGACCGTGCCGCAGCCGGTCTAAGCGATAGCTGAATGTCAACAAACAGCCGCACAGCTATACCAGTCGTAGTTCGTATACGTCTTGACATCCGAACGTTGTTCCCGAATCGCTCATCGTCGCCCAAGTAAAGAAAATTATATACCGTCGATACTGTCGATAAGTGACTTTATTTATTCTACCTTCAAACGCATGACTGGGGGTCCGAACGCACCCCACGCTTTTCTTCATCATATCACCGGTCCTATGCTGATAAACGGACTTTCTCGAACTTTGTTTCGTTCGTTTTTTTTTTTTTTTTTTTCATAAGAAGAGGATGATGTACGAGAAATCGGATTCAATAACATTGAGTTTATGAAAAAAACTCACTTGAAGACTGAAAAACCGAAGGAATATCAGCAAAAAGCTATAATTTTTGTAATAGTTCGCGAGGGGTGCGTTTGGACCCCAGTCACGAGTTCTAGGGTTAATTTTATTGTTAATTAAATAGGATAAGGTCGTAGACTTTTTTTAAAGAACATTTGATTATCCACAACATTGTTTACATGTGCTTTGAGAATAGAAAAAAGAAAATTGTTTCGACTCAGTCAATTCCACGGTGCAACATGACGACGACACGCCGTTTATCGACGGCAATACATACCCCCGTTTTTTTTTTGCTTCTTCGTTGAACCTCTCCATTTCCATTTCCACTATCTCTCGTGTCGCGTCGACACACATTCCCGAGCGATGTATCTTGCTCGAAACGTGGAACACGGAGATTTGCTCGAGCTAGAAATAAAACGATCATCGTCCTGTCACCGAGCTTGCCACCAAACGAGCTTGCTCCTCCTGTCTTCCATTCTTCTTCCTTGTCCGTCGAGAAGAAAAAAAAAAACGTCCTCGCCTTGTCTACCGCGTTCCTGCCCGTCACTCCCATTGCGGCCACGTCAATTTCCACGGGCTTTTCCGTTTGGCCGTTTGGCGCTCGCGACGAACGTTCGTGCTTATATCCGTTTCCTCCCGAGAGATGGCGATTCCCACGGGGAAAACCCCATTGCTCTGTTAGTGAGAGCACTTGTGGGAGGTTGTAAATCACGAAAATCAGACAAGCCGAACAAACTAGTCGCGGAAAACAAGATTGCTGCGCGCTGCTTATTACACACAGCGACTTGTACACGTTGTGGGTTGATTTTTGTTATGTTCAACACAAAAATATTTTTTTGATAATTTTGAAAAGCATATTCAGGAAGATATTCGGAAAAACATTCGGAAAAGGGGGAACTCCTTCCCCTCCCCCGCCATCCCGTTCCTTCCGTTACTTCCGATACTACTGGTCCTAAAGTTTCTAAAGGTCCTAAAAAAAACCATCAGGGAACTTAACGCCTTACTCAAAGATTGCCGGAAACGTGTAGTAATGAACATCCGTGGGTCTTATAGATTTCTAAAAATTAATTTTACCAACTTATTTTTTTTTTGTTTTTTGGACAAAAATCTGAAAAAGTGGAATTGGAAAAAAAATTATTTAAAAAAGCTGGGAATCATTGTCAGAACTGCATCAAGCAGTAGTCTGAGCCATCGGTGTCCGGAGAACGACTTATCCCGCGAAACGGGTCGGTCATTAAGAAGATGAAAGACGCTCGAGAATCTGCTACGAATGGAAGACTTCGCGGGCTGTTGAAAAAAAAAAAACGAAACACAAAAATAAAAAGAATTCGAGCCGAGGCATCTTGAGTTCCACTGCACTTTTGTCGAGAGATTTTCCATTTCCCGGTCCGGACGCACGTTCGACTATGTCCCACGTATATACGATAATCAAACAGTGTTTCCTTGACAACGATGGCGGCTGGAACATGAAATAAAATTAAAATAAAATAAAAATAAAATAAAAATATATATTATATATTTAATGTTGTAATAATTTCAGATTTCCTTATTATATTTAATGTTGTAATAATTTCAGATATTTAAGATTTTCCAGAGATTAATGCTGTAGTGGCTATTATCAAAATAGAGCAGTCCAATCGATCGATATAGCCCTCGCCTCTCTCCTCTCTCTCTCTCTTTTTTTTCTGTCTCTGTCTGATCGGTCTTCCTCTACGCCCATAACCGCGACCCCTCATCGAGAGATTGAGAAGCAATAAGCAGAGTCAACTCACCCTGACTATTCCTTTTTTTTTTTTTTTTCGTTCCGTTCCATCTTTTCCGTTCCAATTCCGTTTACTCCGGTTCGCTTCTTCCGCACACGTTCGAAACTTTTTTCATTAAACGAACACCCCCACACTGTCGTTCTTTGCGATTACGATTACCCAGACTCGAGATTGACAGTCACGAATCGTTCTACACAGTTCCGGTTGAATCTCACGCATTCACGGTTATCAACAAAGACGTTTGCACACTGTGTGGAAAACTTTGCACCCTCGGTTATCATCGAGCCTCCCCTAGATTCAATGCCAAAACTTCCCGTTTGCCATTGTGAACACGTGGTGTTACGAAAGAGAAAATAAAAACAACAGCCTAAGCTACGCGAACGAAAAGAGAAAGAAAAAAAACAGGTTTCCAAATTGTTGGAACGAGGAAAGTGAGAGCCTTCGAGGTTCTCACCTTCATTAGTTGGCTCTCTGTGCGTTCCCGTCCTTGCAAGTCAGTCGCTCTGTCGCGAACGAGGTGAACTAAAAATAATGTGGAACAATGGAGCTGCGAGGATGGACTTGAACAGCACTTGTGTGCAACACAGACATAAAAATAATAACACAAAAAAAAAAAATTGAAGGAGTTTTCGGAACCTCATCGCTCGCCGATCAATATTGAAATATCAAAACAAGCTGCAAGTTGGTGATCGCCTCATTTTCTTTCTCCGTATAGTACGAAGTACAGTCTGTTCCACAATAAATGGTACGCATTTTCTCCGGAAGTTTTGAAAATTTCTTTTCCTTTCTTTTTGAGCCTGATTCTACACGTTCGAAGGCCTACAGCGAAATTACCAATTCGTTTGAGTCTCGTTCGAAGTGTCGCATATTGCACAAACATTGAGCAATTAGTGCCATCTACGCTAAAAGTTTTTCTTCGCACCAATACGCACATGGACCACGTATTTCATACTCAGCTGTTGCTAAATTCTTGGTCCGGTAGAATTTTTTTCCGATGAAGCTTCTTTCTGGGCACGGTTTCCCATAAAAGGTGCCTGGTCTGCCACTGGTGAGCGTTTCCTCCAGCGAACTGTTGAACACCCCATAAAGATCCATGTTTGGGGGTCGCTCCTCATAGCGTGGTTTTGGTTGTTCAGAGCTTTTTACAGAGAACCTCAACGCTCAAAAAGTGGTCAAAATTTACGAACGTGGTCTTCTGAAGTCTACGGAGAAGATGTTTGGAACCAACAATGAGGATTGGAGCCCTCAAGAGGACAACGACCCCAAATATCGCAGTCGTTGCCTCTGCACGAGCTGGAAAGCGGAAAATGGCATTACGACTTTAGACTAGCCTTCACAATCTCCTGATGCGAATTCAATTGAAAATGTGTGGAGCGTCGTAAAGAGGAAACTTGCGGGAAGGCGTGTATTCACCCTGAAGCAGCTCTCTCGAAGAATTAGGGAGGTACGGCGCTCTCTAAGTTCAGAATATGCGGAAAAACTGATCGAAAGCATGCCCCGGAAGGTGCCCGGCCATAATCCAGAACAAAGGCGATTGGACGGTTTATTAAGTGGAGTCCGCCCTGATGTTCGAAGCGGGCTTTCGTGATAAAAAAGAAAAATGGGATTTTCTTTGATACTTTTCGAGAAAACGCGCACCCTTTTTTTCGTGAAATAGACTGTAAACAATGCTTCTCGCATGAGGTGCGAGAGAGAGAGAGAGCATTTGCACTTTCAACCCTGGCACGTTGTATATCGATTGTATCACCAACGGGGGACAAACTACCCGAATTGCCACGTGAATTTGCAAAACTGCGACCGAGTTTCGACACCGTCGAAATCTCGGTCGAGAAAGAGGGGCAGCCGTTTTTTTTTCTCTTTTTTTTTTCTCCTCTCTCACTCTATCCTCGTTTTGAGATGGAAAATTGGGTTGGAGGCCATTGTTACATCTTCCTTGCGGCTGCGTACGAAACCGGGGAAAAAGTGGATGGGGTTGTACACAAAAGACCTTGACTCCGTGACAGCCGTGAAAGGGACAGCGGCGCAACTGGTACAGCCCAAACCGCGCCATTGTCACGAGGCTCCGATCTTTCTCTCTCTTCCTCTTTCTCTCTCTCTCTCTCTCTCTCTCTCTCTCTCTCTCTCTCTCTCTCTCTTTTCCTCTTTGTGTGTGTGTGTGTGTGTGTGTCTTTATATTTCCGGGACATCTGTAGGAATTGTCGGCGAATGTGAAGTGCGTTTTAAGTTACGTTGACGCCGGTTCCATCCAAAAATAACGTCATTCGTGTTGTATAATTTCTCGCGTGTCGGGAATCTCATAATGCAACAAATAAAACGAATAACGATGCAAAATTGAATACGTGGAAAGCCACGCGCTAGTTGTGACACTTCTTCGGTTAAACAACGCTCTCACGGAAAAAAAAAAAATTAATTTTCAAATTTTTTAGGTGACTCAGTCCCCTCAAATTAGCAGGTCGCAACTTGAAAAATATAAATATTCAAAGGAGTTGCGGACTGATGAAGATGGCGACGCGTCTCACGCATTGCTTCCGTTTAACCACGATTCTAGTGATAGTCATCGAATGCTTGGACAAATGTGATGATGACGTTGCTAAAAAAAATAGCATATTTCCCCCTTACCCCCTCTTTAAACTCAAAGCCATAGAGGAATGCCAATAGAACCGAATGACCGGGCTTGTTGGAGTGACGTGACTTTGATTGGTAATTTCGTAAGTGCACATGTTCCTCGCATTGCTTCCCACTATTTCCCTCCCCCCCCCCCTCTCTGTCTCTCTCACTGCCTCGCTCTTATTGTTTGTGTCCATATATCTGCAGAATAAATGTATATATGTACAACTTGTAGCCAACAATTCGCAGTGAAAAGGGAATGACTTGTATTCGTGAATCGTAGATGCGAAACGCTACGAGATACGACTCGATAAAACATCGAACAAAAGATACAAATGTAGGTCGCTAATTTTCTGAGTGCAGTTGCCTTTCCATTAAAAAAAAAAAAAAAACGGAAAACAAAATCAATTTTGTCGATAAAAAATGCTCAGACTTGTCAATACTGTACACAGATTTTTTTTTAAGACCTCCTCGCTACTTACCAATGAAACACTGATGCAAATTTTTGTTATAAATTCGTTTTTTTTTTCTTCTTCTTTTTTTTCTCAAGTCTGTTACAGGGCAGACGGAGCTGTAATGACCTGTAGATAATTGTGGAAACGAATTCGAGGACGATGTAGGATGTCACTAAGCCGTTGGAACTTCAATGAAGCACCGATTATCACGTGTGTATGTACGTGCGTGAGTTGGATATTAATAACGTACTATTTATTTAAATATATATATATATATATATAGATATATATATATATATATTAGAGTTGTCCTTAGCAAGTGTCATTTTTTAATTTAAATTGCGTAACTACTCGCATAGGTTTCGAATAATTGAAAGAATAAGCCCGCCCCCCCCTCCCCCCGAACCTGTCTGAATATTTCCCTGCCTATGGAATTACAATTTTTTTTAAAATCATGTACAATCAAATGATTATCGAGTTTATTTATCACAACTAAAGTTTCAACGTATGAAAAAAAATGCTCATTATGTTTTTTTTTATCATAAAGATTCGTACTTCACTTAAAAAATATTCTAATCCCCATAAAAAAATGTACGAATCTGCGGAAAAATGACGAAATGAATTTTCCGATGAAGAAAGCATATTGATGTAATTTTTTTGTTTATGCGTGATATTTTAGCTATGACGAGTAAACTCGATGAACATTGGTATATAATTTTGAAAAAAAAAAAACATCTCATGGTATATAATTTCCGGAAAATTAAAATTTCACAGGCATGGGCAGTATTGAGATAAGTTCGACGGAGTTTACAAACTTTTTTTTTTTTTTTTTGGAATTATTCGGAAGCTATGCGGTAGCTTGCGCAATTTTAATTTAAAAAAAATACCCTTGCTAACGATACAACTCTTTATGTCGGAGTGGGGAAAGGCGTCAATGGTCCGCAAATTTGTTTGCCTCTGGGCAATGTACCGTACGGCCGCCAGGTGGCTTTGCGTGGGACGTCAGACACGCGCAGGTTCGGACTATTCCGACGTGTTTTAATCCGCAGCGAAGCACTCTCAAACTTATCCGGCACGTCGGTTCAATAAAAAAATTCACAAAGTCGACGGCATTTAAAACCCATCCAAAGCTTTACCAATCACGAGACCGAGATCGACAAAATTTTTAATTTTTAAAAATTTTTTTTTTAATAATTTCTAATTTTTCGTATCAGCTCTTTTTTTTTACTTTTTTGGGTGTTCGAGAGAGATATATATATTTCTGAACTTGCTCGTGTTGTGTATTGGTTCGCGTGAAAGACACGTTTGAGGAGCGGAAGCCGGGGGTGGTTCGCGAAGGGTTGGGGACGGGGGTGTTGAACGGAGCTGGGGGAAAACGAGGGCAGGTTGGAATGGGGGGCTCTGGATGCTCGGAGACTCAAAAGAGCGAGGTCCGAGGGCATCTTGGAAGTCCCTGAGAGGATCGTACACGAAGCTCGTGACTTTCTCTCTCTTCACCCCTCCGGATGTTTGAGTGCCTGCTCAAACTTCGGAGCGTATAAGGTGGCGGGAACCCTCTCGGTTACTCGCCGACGAAACATCCCGAGAATCGTCTTGTCCATGGCTTCGTCGTGTCGCTCGAATCACGACGAATACGTCGACTCGGCTCAAACTTTTTTCACCGTCGACTGCAGATTTTTTTTTTTATTTTTATATTCTTATTTTATTTTCATTCGAGTTTCTTTCTTTAATTCATAAAATTGAATTACAGGTATATGTATATAGGGGGTGTCCCATTTTAATCTTACACCGGATTTATTTCGATGAATACTAACTCCGATGAATTATCGAGTAGGGTAAGATGGGGTTAAATCGCCATTTTTTCACTTTTCACGCTGTGCAACCTGCATTCATCAAAATATTCTCAAACATCAATTTTTTTCCGAAAGTATAAACCTTTGGCTACAAAATTTATCTGGTGAATTTCGATGTAACTCTTATTCGTTATTGAGCACCTACATTTGAAAAAAAAAACGTTCACAGTGGTTTTCTCACCCCACCCGGTGGGGTAGTAAAAAAATTCGCATTTTCTCGCTGCCTGGTGCCCTTAAATCAATACATTAAAAAAAAAAATCAAATTCCATTCGCTCATATAATTTCAAAAAAAAATAACAATTCCCATAAAAACAGAAATGCACATAAAATATTAATACACTTTAGAAATAAACCTTTTTTTTTTCAAATTACAAAATATTGTGATAGCCGGTGGAAAAGTTTGCGACGAGAGTGTGATAAAGTTCCGAAAGATAAAAAAAAACGCGAGTACCGAAGCAATACGGTAGTAGAGTAGGATTGAGGTTAGAACCTGAGACGTTTCGAGAAAAGCCTCAAGACGATTCTCTCTCATCGTCAATCTTCTTCTCCTGCCCCACCTCCCCCCCCCCCCCCTTCATCCTCGTTTTCCACCTCAGCCAGAGCCATCGTCGAAACAGTTGCACCGAGCTTTCCAAATCCTCGACTCACCGACCACACAGAATGCCTCGTTTCGTCGTGTTGCGAAGTTAGAACCGGTGATTATCGGTCTTTAGAGTTGCTACGTGTTGCTATTTCGAAACGTGACCGAAACCGCTCACTACCCACCAGACACACGCTCGTAAACATCGATGGTGGATCGCATTGTCGTAGATATTCCGCGTTCGAAGTGCAACTGAAACGCAGATGGAACGAGAAACGTGAAAAGCAGCTTTTCCGCGGTATTGTTTTCCCCGAAAGCTCCCCCATTAAACGTATTTCAGCCAAACAGGGTGTGCGGTGCATCAATTGCCGATTGTTACGAAACTCGTAATACCCGATACTCCCGTACAAAGTGTTTTACTGGATTCACAGCCCATATGTATATGAGGCATTCCACTTCAGCCAGTAAAAAAAAAAATGAATTCCACAAATAATTTTGCAACATTGAATTATTTTATTGAAAAATATTCATCGAGTGCCGAAATTTTTTTCTAATTTTTCTCACGTTTTTTCTCGTTGATTAACCTTTTTTTTTTTTTTCAACTTTTTTATTCAAATGGCTGTATCTTTAGCAGGATTTGATGTATTTGCATTTGTGAAAAACAAAAATCTGCGTCTTTTTATGGTCTTCCGGAAAATTTTTTATTTAGATTTTATTCGACAAGTTGAACGTCCGTTTCAGGGCAGAATATGCAAAAATATTTTTTTCTCTCAAAAATTGCACTTACGAAAAATAATTTTTTTAGTATTTTTTATATCGTGGGATTCCTAAACACCGAGAAGTAGAAGCTATTTTTTAATTGCTCGATAGACGAGAGATTGAAAAAAAAAATTACTTCTCATTATTTTGCCAAATACTGAATATTCCCTTGAATATTCCGAGGGAAAAAAAATGTTAAAGAACATTCATTCAGATGAATTCGAATATTTTAGCTTACTCATTTTTATCGTCGTTCCTGGTAATCGTAAAGAAAGATTAATTTATTTTATCACGCAGTGTTTTTTTATCTGTTTTTGAGAAATATTTTAGGGTGCAAAAAATTGTTGAGAGGTGCATTTGAAGCTTTGATCCTTTCAATTTGGGTCGACAAAAACGAATATTGATATCATGCAACAAAGTTACAAATGAAAATTAACATAAAACTCAATAAATCGAACAACGAACGAAATAATCAATAATGTATATGAATCTTCATTTTCCACAAGTGGACCTCATAATGGGTTTCAAAATAATCACCCACACAAATATCATTCAAAACAAATGTATTAAAAACGATTATCACAAATACAGTCATTAAACTCGTGTGTGTACACGTGTCGCTCATACTTCCGAGCATCGAATATGCACGGAATAACCTCAGCAGTCACGAAATAATCGGTCACGCCCACATCGAGAAACATGACACTGGATTTTTTTATCTTTCTGCATTATACGTTACGCGATTATCATGCGAGATTTCGAATCAAGAGCTTTCCAAAATTAACGAAAGATTGAAATTCCGGTGGTTTGCATTTTTTTTTTTTTTTTGTCTTTCATTCATCCCGAGTCACGTTCGCGATTGGGTCCCAATCACATGAATCCAGGTGATTCCGATCGATCCGGTCAATTGGTCCTATATACGGTTCGGATAACAAGGGTCGGTGTGGGTTGATGATAAGAGATATAAAAAAAAAAGTTTCGGGTTTCCGATATAGGTCCGATGTCGTACATTAGTAGCTTTTGCCCTCTCGTGCAAGTAAAATGTGCCGGAAGTTTAGTCAACGAAGAGTCTTTGGGGAGGGAAAGAAGAGTGATTCGTCACCGTAAGAAAATTAGTTTCCCTCAAGCCCTTGGCACGTGTAGGCCCTTCCGGCACTCGAGTTTTCACGTCCGCTTTCGACCCTCTTATTTTTTTTTTTTTTTTTATTCCATTTCATTCTTCCGATAAAAATGAAATCACGTGAAATATTCGATTTTTCGATAATCTACGAAATTTTCATCGCCCAATTCGAGACACGATTGACGATTTGAAAAGCTAGGTGGGCCATTTGAACCAAACGTATTGTATTTCACGTTACGTCGTTTCAATTTACTTTTTTTTTTTCGTCGACTCGTTTTTCGAGTGTTATGACAGCATGACATTGTGAACATGTACAAAAAAAGCTTGCAGGTTGTCCATATGTTTTTTTTTTTTTTTAATTAATTGAGCATAATTTGATGTATGAGGAAAATTTTGTTCAGAAACAAAAAAAAATGGATTGAAAAACTTTTTTCTTTTCGAACTTCACATTGTCAAGACCCCTTAATCTTGACGAGGGAATTTTACGACTTTCCACGTTGATTCTCACGTTTTAACACTTCATATCGTGATCGAATTGAGCCTTTTACGTATTCCCGAACGATTGTACGACAATTTTTCATTTCAATGGATATTTAAATTGATACACATAAATATATATATATATATATATATATATATATATATATATATATATGTATGAATATATGTTCGGGTGGGTCTCGAAGCTTCGAATTTTAATGTTTCGAAAGCTCATAGGTTCGAATTTTTTTTATTCGAATTTTAATTTATCGAAAAATCAAATCTTCGAATTTTTTTATTTCGACTGGCCATGCAACAGAATTTAAAAAATTCGAACGACCAAATATCCGACCGGTCAACATATCGAAATCTCAACGATTCGAAAAAAAATGTTTCGACTCACCAATGTTTCGAACGGGCAATCCTTCGACGGATCAAAAGTTCGAAACGTATATATAGGTATAGTGGCGTAGCACCTCGTTCAACCGCTTGAAGATTGCAGCTCTTGCAATCTTTACTCCACTATACCTATATATACGTTTCGAACTTTTGGTCCGTCGAAACATTGAATCGTCGAAACATTGGCGAGTCGAATCCGTGACCCGTCGAAAAATTGCGCTTTCGATACATTGCATTTCGAATTTTTTTTTTTCGAAACTCTGACCGCTCGAATCTTTGTTCATTCGGATCCATGGACTTTCGATACCGTGAACGGTCGAAACATTTAAATTCGAATAAAAAAAATTCGAAACTTTGGACCTTCGAAACATGGAAATTCGAAACTTCGAGACCCACCCATATGTTCCATTTGGAAATGATATTTCAATAACATTTTTCTCATCCACGAAACTCCCTCATAACTTATGGCAAGCTGCGAGTTGAAACTTACAAATTGCAGAACGAAATTTTTTTCGAAATCACCATTTTTTTGCTCGAGACTTTGCGAAAAAAAATATATATAAATATATATAAATATATATAAATATATATATATATATATATATATATATATCTGAATCGCACTCTGCCGTCCCGACGTTGATAAGAGTGAGGGTGACGAGCGCGCGTGAAAGACCCGGAACTCGAGTAGGGAGTCCGGTTACTCACAAGCTGGAAGCGTTGGTGAAGAATGCGAGTAAAGCTCACTCGCGAAGATCACGAAAATCTGTCTCGTCCGGGCCAACCCCCGACTTTCGTCATTTGACGTCGTCTTTGAGCCTTCCCCCACTCCTCGAAAGCCGCGAGGAATAAAGAAAAAGAAAAGAAAGAACGAACGAACGAACGAACGAACGAAAAAAAAAAAAAAAAAAAAAACCCGAGTGCTCCACTTTTTTCCACGGCGACGAATTATCGATCCAGACGGTTCCATCAATCCGGTCGGAGGCCGTGAACCCTCACCCTCGACCCCTCCTCCAACCTTTTACCAATAGTCACACCGGTGCATAAGGCTAACTGGCAAAAAAAAAAAAAAAAAAAAAAAAAAAAAAAAAAAAAACAAGGAAAAATCTCCTTATCACAAATTTGTAAATAGAAGAAGAAAAAAAACGGGGAGAAGCAAAGAAAGAAAGTGTAAGATAAATGAAGATATCATTTTATTTGTATATCAGATGCGTAAATTAAAAATTGTACATTCATCATATTAATTATAGTTTCATAGTCGATAAATTATGTACGAAGCAGATAATTATGATAACGAACGAAAGAACTCTCTCCCTTTACAAATTATCACGTGTTGTGATAATCTTCATATGTAAAATCTTCATGGATATGAAATATGTAAAATCTTCGTACATAACTGTGGTGGAAAAGTAATGAGACTGATTTTTGTTTTTTTTTTTCGTTGCAACAATCACCTATCATTTGGGTTTTCATTTATCAACGAAAATAATTTTGCAGCGACGACTAGCAGAAACGCCTCGGCTGAGGTATCTATATATATATAGCTGCCGAATTAATCGAATTGAATTGAAAATTTAATTGCATTGTTGCAATAAAAAAAAAATTGATCTCATTAATTTTTAACACACCTCATAGTGTGTTGAAAAAATTAGAAATAGAAATAGAATACGAAAAAAAAAAGCGTGATGGTTTTTCCGGTAGATGGGAGTGTCATTTACGGTTGATACCGCTACGTATTTTTTTTTTTTTTTTTCTCGAATAACAACTTGGTAATAAGATACGAGAGAGAGAGATTGGAGACCGAGCGGTTTTGTATTGATGCGGGGAATCGTATTGTGCGGTTGATGGCACATGAGCCCCCGTGCCTCTTCCGCACCATTCATGTCCCGACTTATTACGCGTTGAAAGAAAATAATATAACAAACAAAAAAATATATGTATATAGACAGAGATATATATATATATATAATTATTTTAGACTGACCGTTAAAAATAGATTTTTCAATTTTTCTTTGGAAATCGTAAGTTGAACTCGTAGAACTAAAGTTATCTTAATTTGAGCACTTTATCTCAATGCTAATGGGTGCCTATATCGTTTATTATTATTTATACGGACTTTTTAATCTGAAATTTGTTTTAAATTTAATTGAGCAATTTGAAGTTGATTTCAAAGAGAACAAGTTTTACAAATTTCAGCTCTCTTGTTAACTTTTTTATCAAACTTTTTTTTTTTCAATTATTTTTCAATAAATTTTGAAAAACCTCCGGCGAAAAAAAATCGAAAATCTTTTTTTTTAACGGCCAGTCTAATATATGTGTATATAAAAAACAAAGATATTTATACAAAAGAAGAATGTCGAAGATTTTACGTTTGACTCATGCTTATGAATAAATATATGTTACATATATATATATATATATATATATAATATTGTGAATGGTGTTGCAGATGAACCGTGAAAATTTTACGTCGATAATCATTCAAATGTATATGCTTGTATCAAATTTTATCAAAAAATACGAATATGTTATATTTATACACGTGATTGGTTTTTATTGAGATATATATATATATAGATACACATAGTCTAACATATATCCCGGGGAGTAATTAACGTCGGTCCTCAGTATACGCTTGTATTAAATTATAATAAATAAACATGAAAATAATATGTATATGTACATTTCGTACTCGTGTAAAGTTAGCTATAGGTTGTACGTTTGTCGATATTAGATAGATAAAAGAAAAATTTTATTGCCGTCGATATAACGGAAAAAAAAAAAAAAAAAAAAAATTGTCAGGCAGTAATTATGCAATTAGTGAGCATTGCAATTTCATCGTGCTGAACGAGATAACAAAGAAAGAATATCAACTTTGTTCGTCGTTGCGTAAAACGATTTATGCATCTCCATGTGAAACTATCAAATAAATCAATGGTTGGTGTCAAATATTTCGGCAATATTTATTCATTTTAGATTTTCCGATGAAATAATGTTTCATTATTTTTCCCCAACCCTCTGATGCTTTATTTATTTCATTTGAATCAATATATATTCGTATAGACTAATATTAAAACGATAATAACGTACATACCTGAGGTAAGTTTTTCAATTTTCTGACGATTGACAACTTTTACGGTCAAGATTAAGCGATACCGCAAAAGTACGCAAACTCGAAAAACAAATTTATTCGAAAAAACCATTAAAAATCCAAAACCTCGTTTATCTTACGACGAAAAACACTTTTATCTACTCACCAATATATATATATATATATATATATATATATATATATATATATATATATTTTTCGCATCAGACTCCGATCAATATTCATAATTTTTTTTTTATTCGATTTACCTTTACGAAAATCGTGTTTGAAGAAAACTATTTATTTGTTTCGATAAATAATAAATTATATCGATTGAAAGTTTTGATAAAAAAGTAGTCAAGTAGCTTGTTGGGCACGCTCATGATAAGGTTCCAGATGCATTCTGTAGTAGTCATTGATGTTAAAAAAAAAATAATACAATTTCAAAATTTCAATTTTGGGAAAAAATGTTTTTTTTTTTTTGTTTCTTTCCAAAAATATTATCTCTGTTTTTAGATGACCGATCTGCGTCTGTGTACGAAATTTTCTCTCAAAACCTCTCTCCCATAGGCGGTCGGATGACATTAGACAGTTATAATTTTTTTTCATATTGTTCATATTGTTTTTTTTTTTTGTTGTTGCACTTTGGCAATTGCTCGGGGAGTTTCATCACCTTTCGTTGCTCCGCATTGGTTATTCTTCCGTTCGCTATACTCGCGAATATAGTTTTTCGCAACGAAAAAGGTTTCCCGCCACGACGTTGTCGCGTGAGTGGGTCTCGCGGTGTGACGTCCCGATACGTCGTCTACGTCCGAGGACGTAAAACTAAATAGCCACGACGGTTTTTACGACGCTGTAAAATATTGACGACCGCGGCGACGTTATCGATGGCCCGAGACGGGAGTCGCGAACTATTTTCCTCGAGCGAAGCCACGTGGACCAGACGAAGAAAAACGGAAAATTAAACGCAAAATAAAATAACTCAGGTAAGGGAAACAACTCAGAGTCCAGTCCGACACCTGAAGTGCTCGAGGAAAGTTTTTATTTTTTTTCAATATTTTTCTTTTTTTTTTGTTCGATTCGCATAACGCATTAAAATTACGTTTATGGGACAATATTCCATATATTTTCAGGTATCATTCGTTTATGCATTTTGTCATATATTGCACATGCGATCGAACGTGCAAACAAATTATTTTACAAAATAATAACTCGGAATTTTTTTTTTCTTTTTTATATAGTTTTTTTTTTTTTCATTGAAAATATGTAAGGAGCATGTGAAAATATGGGTTATCCGTTGAGATGTATGTGTGTATCTGTACATCATCGAATTATTTTTACCGAGATTCCAACCGGTTAATAATTGAATCTATTAACATGCGAAATAAAAATATTTCTTGAAATTTGTTTTTATAACAATTTTTTTTTAATTATCTTGTTGAAAGGTTCATCCGCGGGAGTGTAATATCTGAGATTGTCAGTTTGCAATGTAATCGCGATGATTGATGCGCCTTGAAATTTTATCGAGTGCGCGTGCCGTCCTCGAGCGATTCGCCGGAAATTGCAAATGAGATTGTGGAATAAAACGGTCTAAGTCGAGTGAGTTATGTTCAACGAATGGTGGTTCAATCGTTAAAAACCTGCGACGAAACGTTATTCCGTTTTAAACGAGATGGAGAAAATCATCCGAAGAGAAAAGCGTTGGAAAAACAAATTTTTTCCATTGTACGAAGCCCTCGGGTTACGAAATTTCATTCTTTGTGTTTTTTTTTTTTTCGATGAATGAAATCTTTGAATACGGAATTTTTGTGAATGCGAAGAATGGTGATAAGACGTTGAGATTAATTTTCTTGAAAGGCACTGTGGAAACTGGATTTCTCGAAAAATTGTTGGAAAAAACTTTTCTCGAGATTCTCGGATCCTCAAAAAGAAAAAAAATTACATGATTTTCTTTGAAATGCTAAAATTATCTTGAAACGATAAAATTAAAAAAATATATATTTTTTTTAAGTTCATCATCGACGATTCATCGTCTTTCAATACATATTGAATTTTTCATTCTTATGCAACTTGATTGCATCGACTATTCATGATTCACACGTAATATTTCTGATCGTCGACCTGAGACCATCGCTTCGTCGAATTTCTATAGATGAATTTTTTTAATTTTTCGAAGTGAATACTACTTGAGGTAGAACCCTCGTTAAGAGAGTTCCTCGTCAGATTTTTATAAAACACTTGAACTGTAAGTTGAATATTCAGAGAACATTTTGGGCACTTGAAGCTAGAGATCAGGAGACTGTGATGATGATAATAAGCAAATAAACATCGGGAAAATACGATTTATATAAGGAGTTGGTCGTGATCCAGTAGACATGGCAACGTTGCGCGTTTGTTTCCCATCTTCGCTCTCTCTCTCTCTCTCTCTCTCTGATCGACATCATAACACGCGACGTTGCCACATCAAAGTACTACGTACCTCAATCAGGAGATGGTATATCTTGGCTTGCTTTGACTCTTACAGTATGTAGGATACTACGTTAAGCCCACCTTGAATCAACTCACGTACCGATATAACTGCACGATCATCATTGACTATACATTTCGTGAAAAATAATCATTGAAATAATCCAAATGGCGATATCAATAATTATGTCAATTATTCATGAATAACGAAATTAATTATCCTGCTCACCAACGTTCATTAGTGCTCTTTTAATGATCATTCGTTCATTAATTTTCTGGAACTGCGTTCGCTCGTGTTTTATCGATCCCCGACTCGTGGGAAACGGGAAAATTCAATCCATCACATTCGTGGAAAAAATAAAATCTGAAAACTGGAATTCCGTCGAAATGTTGTTCGACTTTCGATAACGAGCATATCCATTAGCTGATAACGCGAATGAAAAGAAAAAAAATTCTGCACGATGACTTTCATGCAGAATGTTGCGTTTCGTTTTTTGGATTGTCTCAATGCTGATTTCAATATCTCGAAAAAAAAAAAAAACGTCAAAGTAAATGACGTTCGTACGTCAATTTTTTTTACGTACGAGAAAAAAAAAATAGTTGGAGACCCGAGTTTAAGGGGGGAGTAAGGTTAATTCGATGAAAAAGAAGCTTGTTTTCAACTTTTTTTTCTGGCGATGCAAATCCTGTAAATTTATTCAATCAATTTCCATATAATAATACAACATTTAAACAATATTTCACTAAATTTTCATTCGAAAATTAAGCGGGTGACAGTGAATCTCAAAAAAAAAAAATGTTTATACCTTACGCCGCCCTTAATGCCCAGTGCATAACGGATATAAAAAATTCCACTATCGTTCCACATCCTTTCATATGAAGTTTCGGTTCGCGCTTCAATGCGACAGCAGTGTACACTTTTTGCTCCACACGTCTCCACTTCACGTCCAATATTCCTCTCCGGCACGTACCGCGCTGATACGGCGCGGAAAAAATAAAAACAAAAACAAATCTGACGTTTTTCCGTTTGTCGATTCACACGTCGTGTGCATAAAAAAAAATCCATCCTTAGGAGGCTCAACGTTTTGTTCCTGTTTTCATTTTTTTCATTTGAATCAATATTTTACATCGATATTGTTTTGTTTCCATTCTGCGTTGTAAACATTCGGATTGTTTATTGATTTTTCGTTATTTGACGACATTTTTTAACCGGAATGCTGTAAATGAGGGTCTGTTCGACCCAGACCAAAATTTGAATCGTTCAACATTCACACAAAAAAGTTATGTAGCAATATATGCATATAAAAAATTGTTTTTCAATTTTCGATGAAAGGTAGACTGTTGAGCTTGATTTCAAGCTTTGAATCACAAAATTTTTCCGTGCTTTTCGAAAGTCATGAATTATTATAATTTTCAAAGAATTTTTTTCACGAGTATATGTTTAATTATTGAAATTAATTATTGATGAAATTAATTTGTTGGTGAATATTATATTTCATAATTTCATAACGAATCAAGTGCTTTTGATAAAATTAATTATGGCAAATATTTGCCATGGAAAATTTCCAAAAGAATTTTTAAAGGCAATGTGAAAAATTGATGAAAGTAAAAAGCTCAATGCATAATCGGAGGGAAAATTTGCTATTTCCGTCGGCTTAAATCGTGCGATCCAGAATGTTTCATTGAGACCGACGAGTTTCTGCGATAATTGAAGCTTTTGGCTTCCGAGTCGACGAAACGCCGGAAGCCCTCGGGGGTTCGGGGCGTAAGCTCGGTCGACGCAGCAGGGTCGTGCTTCAGACGGTATTAATAACGATGCCCGGGCGCTTCGTTGATAAAGCATTCCGCTCCTATTAATGAATCCTCACTGTCGTGACACGAGCATTATTATAATTTTTCGTTCAAAATTTGTACTTTTGTAAAAAAAAAAAAAAACTGTCCAAAACAATAATTGTAAAACTGGTATTAGTTTTTAAATGATTGAATCGTCGTTGTTTGTAAAATACACAATATTTTTTATGCATTGAAGAAATTAGTAAGAAAAAATTAATAAATACAAATTTAGAATAATATCTCATTTGAATTTTGTAAACTCGATAGAAACAATTAATCGAGTCTTCAAATCACAAAATCTCATCGATTTCGATGCTTAATTTTTAATATTTTACTTACTGAAAAAAAAAGGTTTCATTCCTAAAATTATTGAATTGCCGTTGTTTCTGAAATATTTTGTATTTGTTCTGAATCAAACAGAATGGCAAAAAAAAAAATAAATTATAACTCAATGACTTAATATTGATTCTAAGTTTTAATTTTGTAAACTCGATAGAAAATTTATTCGATTCTCGAAATTAAAAAAATCTCGTCGTCCATGAAAAGATAAAAAAGAAATCAGCAGAGAATTATTGTAACAATTCATAAATTCTACTGTCAACGTACAACCTAATTAATTAACCCGAAAAAAATATGAAAGCTCAATTTTCAATATTTCGCTTAGCACGAAAAAAAAAACAAAAATTATCAGGTATTTTAATTTTCGAATTATAAAATTCCCGTAATCGGTGAAAAATTTTTTTCGTAAAAAATTGAGTCACTCCGTTACGTCGTCCGTGCATTTCCGCGCAACGTATTTCTCTTACTTCGCAAGCCCTTTACCGTAATTGGTGTCATTTTCATTTTCATTTTCATATTTTTTTTTTTTTTCAGAAAGAGACACTTCGACCCTGTTCGTCGCGGCCGTTACAACAGTGCACAGCTCGGTTTCAACATAAATTAAGCTAACGCGACGAAATTGCAACCATCCGCACGGTCCTTTCGCGTTAATTCAACTGGCAAGAAAAGAGCTTGCGACTAACGCGGCTCATCTTATTTATTCGAATAATTACGGAAAATGCGAGACCGTATATACTCCGAGAGCTCGGTGGCCGGTACAACGGAAAAACTGTAATTTAATTTTCCCCCATGGTTCTCGGACGTTACTCGGTTGTGGCGCTCGAGGCACGACCGAGTCGCGAACGGATGGATAAAAAATGAACCGAATTCGCTTCGGTGCGCAAAAAAAAAAAAAAATAAAATAAATAAATAAAAAAAGGATCCGACTACTTCCGAAAAATGTAACTACAGTTTTTGATGTCAACCGTGGTACATCCCATATAAATGTATATATACTCGAATATCCAGAAAAATAATCAATGTAACGATAAAAATATATATCCTTCAATAAACATAAAAATAAGTCCTGACACTTGTTTTATTATTTTCGTTTTTTCAAAATTTCAAAATAATTATTTTCAATGAAATCATAAATCAAATAGAATTATCATAACGTAATTTTGAACGAAAATTGAATTAAATTTCAATGGTCTATAGTGAAATAAAAAAATCACTTGAAATAATCGCTTCAAACATGAATAAATTCAAAATTTTAATATCAATTATTTTTAATGAAATTATAAATCATATACAATTATCATAACGTAATTTTCAACGAAAATTGTATTAAATTTCAATGGTCTATTGTGAAATAAACAAATCACTTGAAATAATTGCCTCAAACATGAATAAATTCAAAATTTCAATATCAATTATTTTTAATGAAATTATAAATCATATACAATTATCATGACGTAATTTTCAACGAAAATTGAATTAAATTCCAATGGTCTATAGTGAAATAAACAAATCACACGAAATGGTCGCCTCAGACGTGAATGCATTCAAAATTCCAAATTCAATTGATACAGAAAATCATGAATCGAATAAAATCATCGTGACGTGTTTTTTAACAAAAAATTTCATTACATTTCAATGGTACATAGTAAAATAAACATATAACATGAAAGAGAAACCTAGAACTTAAATAAATTGTACACAATGATTGCAGGAGACAAAAATGAAGCAAACCCGTATAATTAAACTTCCTTAGACTCAAAATGTCACGAAATTTAGTTCGTTATGTAGCTCCGGACGGAAAATGGACAATTTCCCTCGTGTCCGAATAGATCGGTTTCTGTAACTGTGTGTTAACATGGAAAATCTCATTTCCGTCCGTCACGTTGTTCGATATTTGCCGGGATATTCGAAATAATCGCATATCCGACCATCCGATCCACGGCGTCTGGTCCGTACTAACCGTATCTACTTCCCACGAGAATCAACGGTCAGCCGCACGCCGCTCTACCGAACATTCGGAATTTCGGGCCTAGGCCGACGTCATCGAAGTATCAATTGTCTGACCCATGATTATATTTGCGATATATCCTCGTTAACTGTTACAACCGATTCCACCGAATTTATTTAAATATTTTAATTCATTCTGAAATATTAATTTACGTAAATTGGTCATAATCATTACGAAAATATGAAAAGTCTGATGCGCTCGCGCCAAGGTAATATTCTCGGTTACATTACTATTTGAGGGTACCCTACATACTGTAAAAGTCAAAGCAAGCCTAAGATATACCATCTCCTGATTAAGGTACGTCGTACTTTGATGTGGCAACGTCGCGTGTTATGATGTCGATCAGAGAGAAAGAGAGAGAGAGAGAAGATGGGAAACAAACGCACAACGTTGCCATGTCTACTGGATCACGACCAACTCCTCATATAAACTGTATTTTCCCAATGTTTATTTGCTTATTATCATCATCACAGTCTCCTGATCTCTACCTTCAAGTGCCCAAAACGTTCTCCGAATATTCAACTTACAGTTCAAGTGTTTTCATTAAAATCTGACGAGGACTTTTTGCATTACATCAAAATGAGCGTGATTTTCCACAAGGCTCCATGTTAAACGTATGAAAATAAAAGTGTTGATATATTTTTTCTCGCGCTCCGGAAACCCATAAAAATTTAACCGAACCTTTTTCTCATCAATACCCACAAGTATGCCAAGTTTCATGAAAATCTGACGAGTAACTCTCTCAACGAGGGTACTCAAATGCCTCACCCGGTATGTGTTTAAGTGACCGAGTGTCAACATTTACAAATATTACACCGACCAATTCTATTTCCAATGACGACGCGCCTGCGCGTGTTAAATTAATCGTTGCATGTGTGCTTTCTGGAAATTGCGAACATTCAACGAGATGTGCTCCACATCGTGTACCATTATTCCGTTTGGAATTCATTATCGCCCGTACCCCCCCCCCCCCCCGGACAAAGCTGCACGCAGCACTGTCACTCGGACGTACCGCCAATATCTGGATTGCCCATTCACGTTGCATGGCTGTGGTATGTGGCGCATGTGGCGCGAGAGCCAACGGCGTCACAAACGCGTGTTAGATTGTATCGCGTCGAACAACGTATATAACCTTAACGTACGTACGCAGACGGAAGCTGCAACGGGAGATTTGCAAACGCAAACAGTGATCCGTCTATTGCAAACGATCCCTCCCCCTCCCCCACGACCACGTCGAGTACCAATTTATGGCATTGACAATGGTCAATAGCACGATTGTTGTATCAAGCACCGGACACCTCACGTTCGCCCACTAAATTATGCACTTATATTCAACAATTTAGAAGATTATTTTTTTTTTATTTTCCAGCAATTAACGATAGAAATTAATACATTTATTCATTAACGTCATTGATAAATAGATATTTATTTGAGAAATTTATTTTATTGCAATGATTATTTTTATATCATTGAGTATTGAAAAAAAAAAAAAAAAAACACAGGAAGAACAAAAGTAAATGCAAGAAAAGTGACGAAATTTTGAGCAATTGAACACAATAATAATGATTAACGATCAAAGTTAATAAATTGATTTGTATAAAAGATATATTTAATTGAGTTATTGTACATTAAATTATATCGTTTATGTTATTACGTGATATAAAATAGATATTGATGATTAAAAAAAATTATACAAATATATATATTATACAATCTTATACAAAGTACAATTTAAATATTTATCGAGTATTGAAAAAAAAGAGAAGAAATAGCGTTTTTACAAAAACAAAAACCACCGAAAAATAAATAGAAAACGAGAAAATTACGAAAGAAAAACCAGCGGATTTTTATCATGTTTCCAGGTGCTTCTTCAGTTCCCCAGCTGCTTTTCCCCCAGTCCAAAAACTTCACCGAGTAAATAAACAAAAACTGCAAGCAATCCGAAAAAAATATTTTTGTTGATCTTAAATTTTAGGCTCATCGAGAAAAACGACTTTACAATGATTCTTCGCGTTTTTCAGTGCTTATCCGAAGTCGAATTGGATCGGCGATATTTTCATTGAA
Organism: Diplazon laetatorius; assembly: GCA_963662125.1. Classification (NCBI taxonomy): domain Eukaryota; kingdom Metazoa; phylum Arthropoda; class Insecta; order Hymenoptera; family Ichneumonidae; genus Diplazon; species Diplazon laetatorius. The sequence continues at coordinate 12,016,874 of OY759154.1, forward strand.
AAGCTGAGACATTTTTACCAAAAAAAAAAAAAAAAAAAAAAATTATCACGTCTGGAATTTTTTTTCCAACGTTGATGTGCCGAAAAAATTAATGTATAAGTTAAACATTTGAAAAAAATGCCTAAAGACCAATGACTAACCGGAGAAAATTTCATTCTGTCAATTTCACACGTCGAGACAACTCCATATCTAACATTCGAACAATTCGACGAATTAAATCCAACGAATTTTATTTTTTTATCACTTATTCTGGATTCTTGCATTAACAATTTTTTTTTTCTGTTTCAAATTGCAAGCCCGTAATAGTCGTCGCTTCAATGAAAAAAAAAAAAAAAACCCTCGGGCTTGGCTTTGGTGTCAAAGATTAATGGACGAATGTCGGTAAGATTGGGTCACGAGTGCGCGATGTCAATTTGAAGGAACGACGATTGAGTTTTCCGAGCGAACTAAATGCGAGACTCCGTGCTCGATATATTACATCCTTGGAACGTGCGGGGATCACGTACGGTGGCTTCGCACCACTGCCATCACCGTCACCGCACAATCGCAATCCTTGATAGTCGCTCGATCACGCTTCCGGCTCTGTAATTATACCTCAAAGCTACCTCGTCAGTTAGAATTCGAAAAGCTTCGAAATGGTTTCTGGCCCCGATGCGATTTCGCGATTCTTTTGGGTTGGGATTTAAATGCAGTACGAGCAATGTCCGGAAAGTTAAAAATCCCCAAACGCCGATCAATGATACGAATGGAAATTTTCCGAACAGTCGTGGCCCAGAATGAAATTGCTTCGAATGATTAAAATCCCGAATGAGATTGTAGCGAACGTACAATGTGCCGAACGCCTATCGGTCGCCGCGGTTTTCAACATTTCCCGACTTCCGAGCTTTCCCACGCGCAAACTATCAATGTTAGATATATGCCGTCGCGGACTTTTTTATCGGAAATTTAATTCTCTACAACATTGTTTATGTGAACTTTTGGTCTATATAGCGTTGTTTATCCAGCATTTGGTTTTATCCAGCGGATGAGAAGGTGAAAATAAGAAACTAGTAGTGCCCATGGTTAGTAGTGCCCATGGCTCGTAATGCCCATAGCTATTCACGTTTATCTTGTATGTGACCCTTTACGGGCCCCACAAGTAACTTTACGATTCGCGAGTATGAATTTGTTCGAGATTTTCCAAATTTGGGGGGGCGATGAACATTTTTTTAAGTCCCCACAACTTTTTTTCAGTTATACTAAAAATGAAAATTCGTTAACTACAAGAGAGAGAGAGAGAGAGAGAGAGAGAGAGAGAGAGAGAGAGAGAACAAAATAATTGATTTCGCAAAAATTCATTATTTATAATAATAATAATAAAATATTAATATATATTAAAATTCGCGGTTTGGGTGATTCGAACTCGCGAGTATTCGACTGGCGAGCGATACGTTTGAAATTCATCGTCGTGATTATCGTCACAACGGAGATGAGTTTTTTAATATGAAAAACAACGTTCTAGCCTCGGGCGATGAAAAGTGTTTGCACATTTAACGGATAACGGAAGCAAACCCACCCCCCCCCCCGCCCCCCTCGGCCGCCCATTTTTTGCACTGACGTATTTACACTCACGTGAAATTTCGAGGAAACATTTTTTTTTCATTTTTATCTTCGGTATCTCGAGGCTCTCGGTTTATTCACAGTTATTAAAAAAAAACATACCGACCGTAAATTGTAATATTCGTTTGAAAACCGACGAAAAAAAATATATCAGAATGAATTTTTAATAAAACGCATTGTAAATAATTTTTAATTTCGTCCATACACAGGGCATTCCGTGTCAATTCAGCCAGTAAAAAAAAAAAAATTCCACTGATAATTTTAAAAAATTGTGTTACTCGATTGAAAAATATTCACCGAGTGTCGAAATGAAAAAAAGAAAAAAAAATTACGAATCGAATGACCGCCCGTCATTATCGATTGAAAGCTCATTTGGCCAATCACGAGACATTTTCATCACGCTCAATCTTATCCTCGAGATAAATTTCGAACGTGGAATTTGCCACTGGGAAGCTCAAATCTATCCACCATCGCTTCACTTTCATTTATTTCCACTTCCCACAACGTCTGACGAATCTTCCATCCTCTCCAAGCAAATGCACTCCGCTGTGTCAATATTTCTTCGATGAAAATGGTCGTCCCGAAGATTGTTCGACGAAACTCGTTTGACGAGTTCGACACCCTATGACAATGGAAATTAAATGACGCAAGACTAATTTCGTCAGTCTCGAGAAACGCGTTCTCAAAATATTTAACTTTCGGAAAAAGCAACATTAATTTTCTTTTTTTTTCTCGCTATCATTCGTTATTCTCGAAATATTTCGAAAAAAACGATAAAATGATGATAATGAAACATTTTGGTTAGTGATGCTTTGGGGATTTAATGATTTTGGTGAATTCGAGCTTTGGCGAAGAACGACCACAGTTTTATTTCGTTCTTTACGTTTCGCTCCTTGGCTTGGAGACTCTTCAGATTATTTTTCATTTAGTTTCATTTCGTTGTTTTTATTTTTATAAATTTTGCTTGGAATTCGTGTAACCACATGTTAAATTTCGAGGTTATGTTGTGCGTTTTTTGTGGTATCGGTGCTGTCTATTATTAACATTTCTATTTTATGTTTCATTTCAATTCTTTGTAGAGTATTTTGATTTGAAAAAAAAAAAAATTTTTTTTTTTTTTTTTTTTTGAAAAGCCGAAGTTGTTAAAATTTTGTTATGAAGTCAAAATGATAAAATGTTGTTTCCGAAAAACGGTACACGTATGTTGGGCTACATCCTGACGACCATTTTGTTCTTCGGATATAACATTTCATCAATTCGACTTCATGACGAAATTTTAACAACTCTGGCTTTACGAGAAAAAAAAGAAGATATATATTTTTAATCAAAATACTATAAAGAATTGACATCGAAGATGAAATAAAAATTTTAAGATCAGACACACGCACCGATGACATCACAAAAACGCGCAACACAACCCTCGAAATGAAACACGTTGTTACACGACTTCCAAGCAAAATTTATAATAATAAAACAACGAAAAGAAACAAAGTGAAAAAATATTCCGAAGAATTTCCAAACCAAGGAGCAAAACGTAAAAGAAGAAATAAAACTGTGCTCGTCCTTCGCCAAAGCTCGAATTCACTAAAAATAATGAAAAATATAATTGAATTTCGATATTCACGTAAGATCGTGCAGAACATCGTATGAATAATTTTACGACGATTGGTGTTTGACGATAACACGTTTTCACGAGATTTTATCATTTTTTTCGATAGCTCGTCAAAATTGTCGAAGACTATCCGAAGTATGTGTGTGTGTGTGTGTGTGTGTGTGTGTGTGTGTGTGTGTGTGTGTGTGTGTGTGTGTGTGTGTGTGGCTGCAGATGTATTCGTGTGGGGGGCGGGATAAGAGGATCGATGGTTTGTTCAGTTGGATGGAACGTGGAACCATCACGACGAGGGGGATGGAACCGATAACCCACAACCCCATAATTTTCACCAAGAGAAACTGCACACCTGTCACCCTAATTTTTGCTACCGCGTGAGAATACAATCACAAACAAACCCAGATCAATATTGATGAAGAAGTCGGGGAATTTCTTGTTCGTCGTGTTTTCAAAATATAGTTTCCAAAATAGTTTCGTCATACTCATAGTCTCTTTCGACGCACCGGATATATTTATATATATACCAAAAAGTACTCGACTCTCCAGTAATATGCCTATTTGGGTCTCTTGAAATCATCTTAAAAATCCAAGAAGTATCTCAAAATGAGTCCGTGGCACCTTCGTCGATGAAAAAAAAATCAAAAAATCTTATGGTTTGACTTTGAAATGGTTATGGGTCATTCCCACGCCGACATATATAAACAAATTTTTCCAGTTTCTTCTTAATTCCGGATTTTTCTCCTTTCGTTAAAAAAAAAATGTAAAACTATACCTACGATTCGGAGGAAGCAAACTGCAAGTATCAACATTTTTTCAGATACATCGTCGTCAATGAAAAAAAAAAAAGTGAATCAATGCGAAGTTATTATCCAGCATTAATTGATGCTGAATAATAATGCGGACATTATTATCCAGCATCGATTGAAACAAACTTATTTTATTCCCGCCCACCGATGGAGAAGCGAGAGCTGGTAAACGACGATGGCAGTGGGCAATGTTCAATTTCAAGCGTGCTTTTCGTCGACGCAATTTGTGGAAGATTATGTGATTTGAGTAACGTTTTACGGGTTGCACTTCTTCATCCGTGTTCGGTTTATTTAACATCTCTCGTTCACTGTTAGCACGAGCATTCCGCCGATCCACAAAAGATTCACCGCCAATGACCACGATGAATTTATGCAAGTAGCGTGGTTCCTCTCTCTCTCTCTCTCTCCCTCTCTCTCTTTCTCTCTGTCTCTCTTCCTCACATACACACACACACACACACACACAAGTAAACGGACACTCTTGGTTTACAAGTTCTCGGTGGGAAGTCGTTGTTTTTTGTTTTTTTTTTTTTTTTTGCGCCGAGAACTCCGACACACGGTTTGTTTTTCAATGCGGAAATTGTGCAAGCGTTTTCATCCGTCTCGGTTGTTCGGCGTGAATTGCGGCAAAGAAAATGGTCGGAGCCCATGCAACGACAATGGTGAATTAATCTTGGAATTGGTTTTTTTATTATTGTAATGGGTGCTCGCTAGGCGAGTCGTCGAGGGGGAATTTGCGCTTGTGGATAATGGCTTCCGGGAAAATTTTAAGCTGGTGAAAAATATATATTTTGATTGGAATTTGTTTGTCAGCCGTTTTTAATTTTTATTTTGCACGAAGCTTCGGCAAAGTGCGACTATCAACGCTTAAAGGGGTAGAAAAATAGGTGAATTTTAGGAATTATTATCTCTGAATTCAATCAAATCAATAGTTTTCGAGATAATAATTCCCAAAATTCACCTATTTTTCGGCAATCTATACAGATGTACCCCCTTAATGGGTTGGGTATAAATCATATATTTCTAAAAGTAATGAAAGAAAAAAAATTATTTGCCATCCAGTAACATTAGCAATGCAGGACTCTCTTGGACGTGAACCAAGGGTTCAATATAAAAGTTTTGAGAAGGTGGCCAAAAAAAAAAAAAAATCAGGTCACACTTTGCCAAAGCTTAACACAAAAATGTAAGATATATTTTGTTATTTGTTATCACAGCATTTTGCTTCCTCATAGAGAAAGGTGTGTGACAGTGGTCACATTTTTCTTTCGAGATCTTCATGTCACCTTCGACACAATTTTATAATTCATTATATTATTCGATATGTCGTACTAATGAATCTTGGTGACACGATATTATTGTCAAATATTATACATTGTCATGAGCAACATTTTATTATTTATAATATTACTCGATATAATAAATTTCTCCGGTCTGTATTAAAAAAAAAAATCATGATTAACTACCTAAGATTATTCGATATTAACATCAAAGGAATATTTTTTGCCTTTATATAGGTACACACAGATATGTTTATCGCATGGACGTTCTGTGGTGTATGCAAATTTTGAGAAAATTTTTTGAACATAATTCATTTGATGTATATCTTTTATAGAGCTTGGAAAGTTATATATATATATGTGTACATGTAGATATTTTTTTATTATCATGAGGGTCGGCTGGCGAAGGTCGTGCCTAAAGGACCTAACTGAGCTCCCGAAGGTTACGGTGAAATAAGAATACCGAGGCAGGGCAAAAAATGGCCCGACGTTTCGACGCTTATCAACTGCCAGTTAGAAGAAGAAGAAGAAGAAAAAACAACGTAATAAAGATAAAGAGAAAGAGAGCTCTAAAATGAAAAGGAGCTCATATTTTGGAAACTTCGAGAGGAGGTTGATGCCTCGCAATCAAGAGGTCGTGATAATAGAGATGAATTTTTATGAAATCATTTATTTCCATAATTTTTTCAAAGTTTCAAATTTTTTCAAAATATTTCGAGATACGGTTCATGTACGAATTTCGAGAATCGATGGAGTAACAGTAACTCCATATGAATTTCATTTTTATTTTCAAATTTTCATTTCGATGTAAAAACTATGTTTCATTCAAAATCGATCGCATTTCCACGATTTTCCAAAAAAAAAGCATAAAAAATTGCTACACGACAGGTTTCCACTCATTCATTTCACGAGCAAGAATATTATTTGTATTTTCATTCCAGACTATACTTCAGGTAATGATTGCGTCGCCCGGTTGGTCCCCACCAGAAACATCAGTGCTTCAGAAGAATCGCTGTCCTAGCCGCCATTTTCCCCGAATCCCGATAAAAATTTTCACGTCTCACAGTCACAAGAAACGTGAAATAAATCCCTCCCACCATAAATCAATTCCCCTCAGCAATAACGGCAAAAAAAAAAAAAAAATCCACAATTCACGCTTATCCCAAAATCCGCGACGGTGTCATGCCACCTTAATTCCCGAAGAACCAAAAAAAAAAAAAAAAAAAAAAAAAACGTTGATATCACCGTCGGAATCAGGTTCCCCGAAATGTTCGTCTCGCGGCGAATGTCTGGAAAATAATCGCAAATCCGATTTGTTAAAAGCCACGAGAGGGTTGAACGAAATATGGCTTCAGCATCGCATTTGCATTCAAACGTCGAAAGCCTCCCCCCCCCTCCCCCCCGGGGCGTCGTTTACTTCAACCGATTTTCCGAGGTCGTCGTCGTCGTCGTCGTTTGAATCGTCGTTTCCAACTTTCATCCAACGCGACACTAACGCGAGAAGCAACAAAAACAAAAAAAAAAAAAAAAAAAACTCTACCGTTGTAAATTCGCAAAACCTTCCGGACGACCGCGAGAGCTTGAATTTTCAACGATGAATGAGCTTTCCGTGGGCGCGCGCGCGCGTTTTTCCGGACGTCAACGACGGTTGAACCTACGTCAACCGTCGCCGGCCCGACGAGGGTGTACAATTCAGGGATGATTCCCAAACGCTTCGAATGGACGAATCACGGACGAATCGTCGGTGCGCCATTGCACTCGTCGTCGTCGTGTGTGTGTGTGTGTTTTTTTTTTATGCCCTCGTAATTTGTTTTCGACTTTCCCCCACGGATTCACCGGGGGGACCTTCAGCTGCAGCGCAGCTGCGAGTCAGGTCAGTGAGCGAGGGTGGGCGAGGGTGGTCAGGATGACAGAACAAATGGCTCGGTAAGTCGGTTGACGACGACTCCAATTACTCGAGACTGAAAGAATATTACATATATATATATATATATATATATATATATACTGTAGAAAAAAAAAATGACATAACAAGAACCGGCGACCGTTCCGGATGGTTATCACGATGGACAAAAGAAACGGAAATTGCGTGACAGACTTCGGTTTCGAGTGCTTGTGGCATGGAAATAAGCACTCCGGAATTATGGCATGGACGTATTTGTTTTTTTTTTCCTCTTTGATTATAGATGGATAGATATTCACAGATGATGGAGCATGAATTTTCTTGAAATTAATTAATTCGTAATTGAGATACCAGGAGCTGATACTGACAAGTGGGTTACCATTATTCACTTCTTTGTGTTATGCATTGATATACGTCCATTTATTTCACAACGAATTGTCGGCGAATGAAGATGTTCGAAATGGCAGGAAAGATTAAATGTTTAATCGTGGTATAGATAATTTTTATCCATATGATTCAAGGTCTTATTTTTGTAAATCGTATTTTTTTGTGTTGAAGAAATCTTTGGGACAAAAACAATTCAACTTACGGTATAAAATGGAATGAGCTATGAGCAATAAGTATAATCAAGCTATAAGCCAGGTTAGGAGCCAAAACTCCATTTTGTTCCATTCTGTGGAAACTGTCAATATTTAATATTCAATATTGTGTCAATATTCGTCGAGTGAGTTTGATATATATAATTCTATATATATATATACATATTATTTATTGATTTTGAAAAAATAATGAAAGACGAAAAAATATATATGTATCTTTATTTATTTTTTCATAAATTTTTGTCTGCTGAGGCTACAAAATAACAGACAAAAATTATTTTACAAGCGTTTGAGGTTCCACAGTGCGAGGGGGCGTCGGCCCGTAAATTTTCATTACGAGAGACACCCTTAAATCGTTGACAAGCTACACGTGTACAGGTCGACACAAACCGAGAGACCGTTCCTCGTCGAATTTATTTTTGTTTTCGCATCCCCGAAAGCTCGGTTGAAAGAGGTGTTGTCGCGCGAGACGACGACGAAAAGCTTAGTCAGCATCGTGTGGACTTTATTCCACGGTAGATGGCGTGTACGTTCGCACTCGGGAATACCTTCGTCAACAGTGGCAACGAATGAAGAAGAGATGTTTCTCGAGACCGACGGTGGCCGTCGAGATTTATATCCGTAATTGAGCTGACGCGCGTAATTTCGTCTAAGTGGTGTGTACGAGAGCACCGGACAGCCATTTGACCGACAACGGCAACAGATTAAATTGTGATGTATATATCGATGTCAAATTTCGGTCAATCTGGAGAAACTTTATCGCTAAGAAGTAGACTCTGTTCATACCGAGACGAGTAAATTATTCGTTTTAATCCAAATTCTTTGAATTCTTTGAATTGTTCGAATTGTTCGAATTGTTCGAATTGTTCAAATTGTTTGAATTGTTTGAATTGTTTGAATTGTTTGAATTGTTTGAATTGTTTGAATTGTTTGAATTGTTTGAATTGTTTGAATTGTTTGAATTGTTTGAATTGTTTGAATTGTTTGAATTGTTTGAATTGTTTGAATTGTTTGAATTGTTTGAATTGTTTGAATTGTTTGAATTGTTTGAATTGTTTGAATTGTTTGAATTGTTTGAATTGTTTGAATTGTTTGAATTGTTTGAATTGTTTGAATTGTTTGAATTGTTTGAATTGTTTGAATTGTTTGAATTGTTTGAATTGTTTGAATTGTTTGAATTGTTTGAATTGTTTGAATTGTTTGAATTGTTTGAATTGTTTGAATTGTTTGAATTGTTCAAATTGTTTGAATCGTTTCAATTGATTAAATTGTTTGAATCGTTTGAATTGTTTGAATCGTTTGAATCGTTTGAATCGTTTGAATTGTTTGAATCGTTTTTAAATCTTCTGAATCTTTTGTATCTCTTAAATTGTTCGAATTGTTAGAGCTAATGGAATTATTAGAATTATTCGGTTTGCCGAATTATTCGAATTATTCCGATTGTTGGGATTTTATTCGAAATGTTCGGATAGTTCGAAATCACAGAATTCCGCGTGTAACCCGTTTGTCACCTACTGAAACATTATTGAACGAATAATTTATGATCCAGAAACGCGTACATACATATATCTATATAAATATATATATATTTACATTTACAGATCATTTATTTTCACCTGTATTCTACTAGAAAATCGTTTCTCTTGCAATATTATCCGACCTTCGATGGAATATGAAATTTTTCATTGTGAATTCAAATATTCCAGTAACGTGGATGACGAACACACGAACACACACAGTCACAGCTTCGAAGTGAATACATCGATGGACTATCGTTCTTGGATATCTGATTTAAGGGCATCATCCCCCGTATAATATCCGCTCAGTCGCTGGAAATCTGGTAAATCTATTGTGAGATGGGAATGTGTTATCAGTACAAATACAATCCGTAGTAAGATAGGTACCGCAGAATCCGTTTGTTTGTTGAATTTTCAAATACCAAACATAACTACTTACCAGGATTACCAGTACACGGTGCATTCCGACTCCACGAAAGCCCATCAAACGAGACTCACATTGACATGAGAGTTGAGCTTTGAGAGGATAACGCCAATGCTTTCAGCTTCATGATTAGTCTATGAAATCCAGATTCGGATTGTGTAGTACGCGCTTTGTAACAACGTTCTTTCATTTCTGGTCGACAAAGCCCGACGGTTCGTCGAATTGATCCGATAATGAGTTGCCGACCGTATAAGCTGGATATTCGAACCTGAAATGTAAAGCCTCGCTCCCGGCTGGTTGATTATTTCGGTGTGCTTTCGACCGATGCTTTTGTGACTAGTTAAAGTCGTTCGGTGAAACAAGCCCCATGGCTGTGCGGACGAAATACCGTAGTTCCGCGACCCGCCGCTAGATGGCGAGAAACCGCAGTGTGTCTCACAAGGCAAAGATATAGCCATTTGAATGGAAAAATACAAAAAATGGTTAATCAGCGATAAAACCGTAAAAAAAATTTTTTAAAAATCGGCACTCTGTGAAAATATTGTAATAAAATAACTCAATTCTTCAAAATTATTTGTCGAACTTTTTTTTTCGAGTGGCTGAAGTCACGTGGAATCGCTCCTATATATACGAATAAAAAATCCTAAAAATCCTAAAAATACGAATATTCCGAATCTCGACCGTTCCGAGCATTTTGCGGTTCCAAACATTGCACGTCCCGAACCCTGGCCTTTCCGAAAATAGCACGTTCCGAATTTCTCGAGCCCAACTCTTCGATGGAGCACATAACCTCAAAAAAATCAATCCAATTCTCGTTTTTTTTTGTTTTCGCGCGTAACAATTATTGCAATGGTTCCAAAAAGATGCGGGAGTCATTGTGCGCGGTGTGACATAAGGGACGAGTAGACAAATCAAATTGTTGAAGTATCTTCGTGTGAATATATTACACGAGTGGGGGGGGGGGCCTTCGGCATCGTCGAGTAGCGGCTGGGATTGAACTTGGCACTCACGGTAATAACTTCGAGTTGGCCTCTCTCATTCGTTCCCCGAAGTATTACCATCGTCTGAGCTCCACTCAGACGAACGCCAAACGATGTATAGGCTCCTTCTTCGCCAAAGTCGAATCAATGACGGAGACACCCGAAGAACGCACTAAAAACAATATTTACCCACTCGCCACGTTGTTCGTACCGTAAACTTTTATTCATTGTCATTGAAATTATTTTTTTTTTTCATTTGATTTTTATTTTATCCAGTTTACAATGTGCCGTTGATTAATTATATCCTGATTGTTCAAACATTATGCTAATTCGATCGTTTACATGAGTATGGATCTGTTTGTTCTATTTAATTAAAGAAAATTGTTATGTAGGGTGAGATGGGGTTAAATCGCCAGCGGGTAAGATAAACATTTGAGGAAAAAAGTTTTTGAAATTTTTTTTTCAAATGGAGGTGCTCAATAATAAGTAAAAGTTAGATCGAAATTTTCCGGATAAATTTTGTAGCTAAAGGTTTATAATTTCAGAAAAAAATTGATGTTTGGGAATATTTCGACAAATGCAGGGTTTACAGTGTGAAAAGTGAAAAAATGGCGATTTAACGCCACCTTACACTACAGAAATAATGATAAAAATTGAGAGAATCATAGAAATTTAGATGAACGATTATTTATTGATTTGTTCACAAACAAATTCACGTCACACTTTATTTTCATTCGGATATTATTTACCAGTGAATCGAGCTGAAAATAAAATTTAATGAAAAATTTAATTTCGAAACGCGCAGAAGAAAGTGATTGTACGAACGATAAATCTTTTTGTAAGATGTCAGTTATCATTATTCGCTCCGAGCGAAGCTGGAAAATCAATCCGCGATGCAAGCCAGCACTTTTCACTGATATTTCTTCTATTATCCGTTCACAGACGTCATATTATTTATCTCGTTCGAACAAAACGACCAAGCATCGTCATAAATATTTAAAGAATATTTGAAAAATTGAAAATAATGAAAAAAAAAAAAACTAACCTTCGTCCACGAGATGCTGTCGAAAGAGAAAAAAAAAAAAGAAAGAAGTAAACGGAATATTTTTCGAGGGCACCGAGCCAGTTTTCGTCGGCATGATCTTCAGCCACTCGTTACATCTCACTGTGCAGAATGACTGGGTATCTGGAATAATGAAGAAAAAAAATGAGAATGGGGTAAAAACCAACACGAGTAGCCTCGAGGGATTACTGGCTAATATTTAATGGCTGCTTCAACATTTTTTTTTTCGAGAACGAAGGTTCGTATAAAATTCTCGCGACTTGGACTAAAAGCGAGATTAGATTAAAAAAAAAAAAATAATAATAATAATAAATTTGTTGAAAAAAATATGAAATGAAAAAAAATTAAAAAAATAAATACGGTCAAAGCAACTAATAGCTCATTGTTCCTCAATAGCTTCGATAAATTTCATCATAACTCGAAAACTATGTGAGATACGACGATAATGCAAATAACCTTTTTTGTAGAAAATTGAATTCTCTACGAAAAAGATTCTATGACTTTTTTTTCCTTTTTCCAAAGTTTTTGAAATATTCGAAAAAATGAAGCGCTTCATTTTTTTCAAATATTGCGAAGGTTTGTATATAATATATATATAAACCTTCGTTCTCGAAAAAATGTTGAACCAGCCGTTAAATGTTACAATAATAATGATGATAAACTAGTCTATTTTTATCGGGAGACGTACGTGTACGATGATAAAAAAACTGTGTGCAATTTTTTTTTTTTATCACACATTCAGCTATTCATGTTTTTATAACACAAAGAATGTTTGGAATTCACCCTTCAGCAGATTTTCTTATATTTTTTTTTACACTATGGATGGCTCTCTCGAGAAAATCCGTCATGCAATAATACAGGAAAGTATAGAAGTGCATCGAGGAAGAAATGGAGACGATCGAAAAAGTCTGTGTGAGAAATCTCACCTCGAAAAATCATACAGTTCGAACTTATTCTTCGCCTCTCGTGTGTGTGTGGTGTGTGTTATATCGTAGAACCCTCTTCACCACCACACGAGCACTCGGTTCAAGTACACACCGATGGCGTCGTGCTAACCCACGAAAAATCCGATAAAATTCTTTTGTTGCCTCGGGCAATATGACAACTAACGTTTTCAACGACAAAAATATCCGAGATTCTTTCGCTCGAAATCCCCCCCCGAACGTGGAATGTGTTATACGACACATATAACCCACCAACCTCGGCTATGATAACGACTGACGAGAAAAAGAATAACCAGAAAAACCAGAAAACACGAAAACGAGTTCTTCTTCTTCTTCTCTATTTTATTTTATTTTAGTTCATTTTGCTTTTTTTTTTTTTCACATCGAGATAAGAACAAATTACAAACGAAACCTCGGGTCTCCGTTAAATAACGAAAACACGAATTTGGAGATGTGGATCGCATGGATGGAATGGAACGGCGGTAAACCCTTTTTTGTTTGTCACTGGTTGTTTTTTTTTTTTTTTTTTTTTTTTTTTCGTGACAGGACCTTGGGGATCAACCATTTTAGATTTACAGTCGATTGCAGTGTTGCAGCTGCACAGTCTCATATATACAGATCCGGCCACTCCGAGCTACTGTTTTTTTTTTTGTCTCTTTCATTTTATTTTCCAAGTTCAAGGTCACGTGGAAGTCATTTATTGTGGTAGGTCGGTGGGTAAAGTGGTCACTGCTATTATCTCGCCGTGACAAACGAAAATAACTGGATAACCGTGGAACAAAATATATATTTATAACCTTGATATCTCAAGGATCATGACCTTGAAAAGAATTTTGAAGATATTTTTTTTTTGTTATTTAAAATGAGGTGGAAGCGTTAATTGGGACAATGTGTATGAGGCGTTCCATCCGGTTTCGAACGTTCGAGAAAGTTGTCCACTCCCAAAAAGATGGAAATTTTCGTCAAATTATTTAATTATACGAAAAAGAGTTATTATATATAATAACATGAAAAATTATACATTTTTTCAAAAGTACCGTTATATCTTGAAGGCATACGATTAAATTGAAAAATGTTTTACACAAAAAAGTTGCAGTTTTACAAAAACTTTTTGGAATTTCGGACAGTATGATTTTCCATAATAATTTATTTTTCTAAAAAAACAAAAAAAAAAAAATTATTAATAAAACAAGGCATAGCTTTGAAACAACTAATCGAGCCATCTAAAAAAATACGTATCTATTGTACAGATCTCAGATTATTTTCTGAATTTTTTTGAGATAAATCGAAACTGACATACCGACCGGAGAAAAATTATTTTCGTATATTTTTTCATGAAAATGGTCATATATTTTAAACTCGAAAAATTCCAAAATAATTTGTTTCACAAAGTTTATGCAAATCCGCAACTTTTTTGTATCACACATTTTTCTGTTTAATCTTGTGCTTTCAAGATATCCGTACTTGGAAAATTTAGAAATCTTGAAAAATTCAACAACAAAAAACTATCAACAATTTTTGAAAAAATGTACACTAATCTTTTTTTATATAATTAAATTATCTGAAATTTAAAATATTATCCTTCGAGAGGACCAAAATAAAAAAGTCAAAATAAGGACTATCCGAAAAATATATATAATCATTTGATTATCGTATATGAATAAATTGTACTAAAAAATGTATTATTCTTCAATCACAATAACGAATTTTTCAATTCTTAGACATCAAAAACATATTTCTATTCATGATCGAAGCCATTTTGTCTCGATAATGATAGTCGGCTGCAATGGTCGAACGATTTTCTTCGCAAGCACAAAAGCTGAGTTCTTTCGGGGATTGTCTCGGATTTTCATGGTTATATATCGAGCTGAGAAGAATTGGCAGATTAAAGCCGGAGTGGCAATGCGAAGGATCTTGGGATTAAAGAGACGCTTTCACGTATTATGCTTCAGCGACGAGATGAACTCCCGAGCACGAACGTGTGTACATTTCGTGAAACTAAGCTCGATTCAGGAAACAATGAAAAATTCAAAAGGCCAAGAGGCATGAGATGACGACTCTGAGAGCCAAACGTTTAATATTTTACGTGTTCAAGAAGATGTCGAATAAACACGAAGAGAAGAAAAATATTCAAACACTTCCGGACTTTCTATAGACACGAAGAATAAATTTGGAAAAAAAAACTGAAAACAATATTTAAATTATTTCTTTTTATTTTTTGACTTTGACCGAATTCGCGATTGTTGCTACGAGCAAATTTTTAAAGATTTACAAGAATGTCTATTATGTTTTTTTTTCTTTAAAGCGACCACAGGTAAACATTTATTTTACAGTCTACATTTCGAAGATGTCTTTGGTTTAATAATAACAACAACAACAACAACAACAACAACAATAATAATAATAATAATAATAATAATAATAATAATAATAATAATAATAATAATAATAATAATAATAATAATAATAATAATAATAATAATAATAATAATAATAATAATAATAATAATAATAATAGTGATATTATGATTTTTATTGGCATTTTCAAATTTATTAAATGGTAACAAATATAATTCATTGAGTCTAAGCTCGATATTAATATATTCTTTGATGTTGAGTGATAAGCAAAATTGACGTAAATCCATTGTCACGTTTTAGTATTGTTCGGTCATAATACACACATGAATATATATATATATTCATATATATATACATATGTACTCTGTAAATGCTTGAATATGCCGTTCTATCGTTCACACACCAACCACACACAAGCTTCGTCCATGTTTTTTCATCGTACGACGTTTCGAAGCTTCGTCGTGCGACGACCCCCCCACGTGCAATAATGAAATTTATAATTAATTCATGCAATATGCAGATACGAGTGCCAACCGCGTAACCAACGGTAAATACACAGGGTGGTTCACGCAACTTGGCAAACCTGTATAACTTGTAAAGTGTGCATCGTATGGAAAAATTTGTCGTATCAAATTCTATTTGATCTACAGCCTTTCGTAGCAAAAAGCACACCGATTAGGACTCTTTTTTTTTTACAACATTTTTGATAATTAATAACAACAACAAAAAACTAAAAAAATCACTGCAACAAAAATCATTTTGTATTCTTCGTCGCTGCTTTAATTTATTTTTAAAAACCCAGACCGATTGGGATATCCTAACCATGAAAAAAAAAAAATCGCGAAAATCAATGATTTTTCGATTTTTATCATTTCAAATTTTTCCATAGCCGTATGAGTTATCTAAATGCTGTGAGATTTTTCACAAAATTTTTCACTTGTCGCAGCTTTCGGATCCTGCGACTCAATGGATTTTCGATTCTGACGTCTCATTTTCTTCGTAACAGACCTCATTCTCGGATGAGTGTGGGATTTTTTTTTATCTGCTTTCTGGACATTATTGCGACCTATAATGTGAAAAAAAAACAATTTTTTTGTAACTTTTTGAAAAACCGGTTGAATAATAGGTTACCGAAAATTCGTTTTACCTCGCATTCAAAATTCCTACACTCATCCGAGAATTACTGCGATTTGGAACAAAATGAGACGTCGGAATCCAAAATCCGTTCATCGGTGCGGTCCGAAAGTTGCGACAAGTGAAAAATTTTGTGAAAAATCTCACAGCATTTGGATAACTCATACGGCTATGGAAAAATTTGAAATGATAGCTCAGTATACGTACTTCGTAAGGGTAAAATCGATTTTCAATTTGGATCGGCCGTGTCACGGAAAAAAAAATTTAATTTTCGAATTTTTTAGGTGACTCAGTCCCCTTAACGAGTTTCGGGACAACGGCGATAGTTGCCCCAAAAAATTGAACGTGTTTTTATAAAAAAATTACATACAAGTACCTCAATATCTATCGTAATTAATAACGCACAGTGTATTCTCATAAAATTATGTTAACATGGCTAAAAAAAAAAAAATCATCGAAATTTTATATGCAAATTTTTTGTCCAATAATCTGCAAACTCTACGAGTTACTCAGCTGTGTGCAATTTTCGTGGACCACCCTTTATGTATATATATATATATATATGTATACGTTCGGGGTTAACCACGGGTCCGACAAGATCCGTGGTAAAAGGGATCGGGTTAAAAGGCAACCGCGATAACCGTGAAAACCCGACGTCGAAAATTCGAGATTGCCGAGATGATGGATGATGGGTACACGTCGTGTGGTGGTTCGTCCATTGGGCGTGCATCGAACGACTTTAAACCGGATTGCCCGTGATAAATGAAGTCCTTTGTGCGCGCGAACCGACCGACCTCGTGACGCCATCGCAACCGATGCACGCGTTGATGCATCTAATGCACGCGTTAACGTCACAACGTTGCGCCGGTGTGTATATATAACGGGTGTCTTGAAAATGTGTGTTGCAAAATGTCGATTATGCGATATATTCCAACGGTTTGACGTTTGACATTTTTCCGTGCGCGTTACGAGAGAGTTTTTGACAGGCAGTATAGTTTCGAGGTTATAATCGCTTACGTCACTCGCAGCGCATGGGTCCATGGGGCATGCTGCTCGAACTTACGGAGCCTCGGGCGTAATGGGTCGCTCTTCTCAAGTAAATCGCTTACGCTTGATGTTCCCGTTGTGGCGGTCGCTATATATATATATATATATTAGACTGGTTCTTGGCAAGGGTCATTTTTTAATAAATAACATTTTTTAGTCCAACAATTTTTATCACAAGAACTAAACACAAAAAAAAACCATAGATAAAAATTGTTGGAGTGAATATTTTTCCTTCCTTGGTCCGAATTACAGATCTCTGTCTTGATATTAAGGCGTGCCAATAATTTTTTTGGTTCATTTAATTATTTAATTTGAATTTTTTTTTTTTTATTCTAAATAATACGATTTCTCAGTGGAGGACGATTGATAAGATGTAAAAAAGATAGTATGTAAGAAAATAGCTTTTATTTGAAAATTAATTCGAATTTTTACGGAAATTCTTATTTGCGTAGAAATGCGTTTCAAAAGTTGTTTTTGAAAAAAAAAAAATGTCGATAGAAAAACCCTATTTTGATTATTATTTACATGTACAACAACGCACCCTTAGTTCATAATCCGTGCGAAAAAAACAAGAGCGAGAGAGAGAAATAGACATAGAGAGAGTGAGAGAGAGAGAGAGACAGAGGGTTGTCAATTGGTCGTCTGACCTAAACCGACTTGTACTACTGTGCGATGTATTGCCACGAATAAAAAAATAATTTTACGAGGTGCTCGATGATGTGAGAAACTTTAAAGTTCATCTATATCTACAGAGCTCACATTCTTTTGTCCCCTCGTGTGTTAATTCGACGATAAAGACGATCAATCGGATAACTCGTTAAATACATCGCATACCGGGATACTTTTCGAACATCGTATCTCGAGATCCCATCGACGTGATTACGAGCAATGATCAGAAAATGTGATAACCCCGGTGAATTTTCGTTACCAACGATTAATCGAATCTCATCGAATGAAGTTTTTTAAACAAAACTTATGATAACACATTATTCCAAATTATTTAAACTTAATTTAAACTTTAAACATTTCATGTATATTTATTTTTAATTATTCGATTATTCAACATTATAACGAATTTTTCGTATAATTGAGGAAATAAATTATTGCTTATAATTTTTTTTTTTTTTTTCAAATATTGTTGTCGAGATTTTTTTTATGGCTTAACGACCACGGTACGTTGATGAATGTTTGTTTACTTTAAAGTCTGAAATGTCAATTTTGATCCCGACGATTATCACGAGAGGAAACGAAAGCGTGATAAGATCAGCTTGTACAGAAAAAATTATCAACAAACATACAAACATTACGAGACACGCCAGACTTTATCGGCTCGCAGAAATCTCGAACGATAATTTTCCTGAATGTCGACGACCACGTACACATCGGCCATTCCTCCGGAAAAATGTACTTGACTCTTATATTTTATCTAATCGAGTGATCGTCGACAGTCGTCGAAGGACGAATGACGCTCTGATAAGAAAAAATTGGATATATAAGCGATTCCACCCCATTTCGAACGGTCAAAAAGTTTTGCACTCCCAAAAAAATTGAAATTTGGTCAAATTATTCAATTATATGGAAAAGAGTAGTGTGAATTTTTTTCAAATTTTTTGGATCGCATTTTTTTTGAGTTTTTCAACATTTCAAAATTTTCTAAATAACGTGTTATATATTGAAAGCATACGATTAAACAGAAAAATGTTTCGGACAAAAAAGTTGCAGTTTTCCATAAACTTTGTGAAAACATTTTTCTTGAAATTTTTCGAGTTCAAAAAATGACCATTTTCATCAAAAATATACGAAAATATTTTTTTTCGGTCGGAATGACACCTTCGATTTATCTCAAAAAATTCCTGAAAATACTCTGAAATGTGTAAAATAGACACGTATTTTTTTTGTTATGGCTCGATCAGTTGTTCCAAAGCTATGCCTTGGTTTATTAATAATATTTATTAATAATATTTCAAGATTGCGCGATACCACAATGAGTTAAGGTTCCATGACACCGAGACCGTCTACGCGGCTCCAAAAAAATGTAAAGCTAGCTAAATGTAAGTATATTGTATAAGGATGATAAATAGATTTAGAAATTAGAACTATCGTGTCACCAAAACATTTTTGTTTATTTTTGAAATTTTTTAGTCGACTCCAGCCCCCTTAAGATTACATTTTTATTTATTCGAACAATATCAATGATGATAATGAGAATAACAAAATCGATTATTCAAATCCCCGATGCGTGTGAGTCGTGTACATGTACTTCGGACGAAAATTTCCGTAATCCGCAAATTTATGGAATTTATTCAAACACGTGGATTCGAGGTTTGCGAAGAACAAGTTCGACTCCGCGGGGAGTTCGAAACGATATTCACGAGGTTCTCGGAAATTCGTTACAAACAGTAGGGAACTAATTGTAAATCCGCTTGATATACACATATATATATATGGGGCACTCCATGCCATTTCGATCAATTTCTGGCGATCATTTTTCCGATCGTTTCCATAATTTTTTTATTCGAAAGTGCTCGTCGAAAAAAACGCACCCAATTTTTTTTCCAAATTTTTTAATACTTAATTTTGTAAAATAGATTTGAAAAAAAAAGTTCGTTTTTTCTCACCTGAAAAAATTGAAAAAAATTATTAAAAAATAATTTTAAAAAATTTCAAACGCTATTGCAAGGTGGAGCTTTCAAAACTACCGGATGCAAAAAAAATGAATTTTTTTTTTAATATATCTAAAAAAATAAAGTTTGAAAAAATTTGGAAAAAAAAATTGGGTTTTTTTTTTCCGATGAGTACTTTCGAATGTGAAATTGTGAAAACAATCTGTAAAAAATGATCGCCAGAACTTGATCGAAGTGGCATGGAATGTCCCATATATATATATATATACGCATGTGTGTGTTTGCTTCGACCTTCGAAGAAAAATGTGCTTCTGACGCCCTCGGGGTTTAATTTTCTCGTTGCAACGAGCTTCAATTATTCGCATTCTCGGTACCTGGTTATATATTCCGCGATGGACGATGCAAATGGAAGTCTGGTGCGGTTTTTTTGCAACAACGAAAACTCTGGACTTTCGCGATAAACACTATCTCTGTTTTCACTGCTCCCTTCACCTGTCGACGGATTCGCAGAAGCTCATTCTTTCTCGACGTCGTGATAGCGCACTTCCTACGTACTCGTTTTTATCCAAATCGCCCGAGGCGACAGACTCGTTTCAATTAATATTATCGCGAGCTCAAGTCATCGATTCTCTTATATAAATTACATATATATATCATACTTTTTTAATTGGTCAAATTAAATTGAATAATAATTTTCAAATAAACAAAAAGTTTCAATGGTCCATTGGCAATGCGTTATCAAACAACAATTCTTCAATGACTTATTGGTTACAGTTTTTTTTTTTTTTTCTGCAAATGTCACCCAATTTATTGTCAATAGACTACTACCATAAAAAATGTTCAATATCGTATGATAAGATTTTCAAATCAAAATTATTAATTTAAAAAAAAAAAGATATTCAAATATATTTTTTCGGAATTAAATTTTATCATCGAACGCTTGTTTTATATCTTTCAATATTAATATCGATATTTTTTCAACAAATGGCTTTCGAATATCAATAATTTTAGAACTACAAATTCTCGATTGAGAATTTCAAACGGATTCATATGAATTCAGACGAATCTTCTCTTTTCTCACACGATTATTAATATTCATATGTGACACGTTTACTACTTTCCTCATATTTTATTGTAAAAAAAAAAAAAAAAAAAAACTAAAAACGAAAAAAAAGAAAAAAAATCTCCGAAAATTCGTTTTTTTTTTTTTTTTTTTTTCGTCGGTCTTCATCCCCAGTACTCGTTACGCACCACCCTCCGACAGACGTTCTCGTGTGTGTGTGTGTGTGTGTGTGTGTGTGTGTGTGTGTGTGTGTGTGTGTGTGTGCGAGAACGTCGGCAGTGATTCTCGACCGAAGGGTTTCATCACTGACGAGCGAACGTTTTGTGTATACGTTTGTTTGTGTGGTACCATTCATATAACTATATATACATATATATCCAGGAGCTTTAACGATTATTCATGGTTTACACACACACACACACACACACATCCACACGCATACAAAAAGACAGTACGTGCAGTCACCGCAACGATGAAACCTCTGTTCATGCTCGAGTGATTCTGTTCCAGTTCGGGTCGTTATCACATTCACTAGCTCGGATTGATCGGATGAACCATTATCCACCAGAAGCCTGCGGATCACGACGTTTTCCACATGTGTTTTTATTTTATTTTTTATTTTGTGTTTTTTTTTTTACTACATGGATCATCAGACCGCCACGTTTCTTATTTTTTCTCAACTTGTCGGCTTTAAGGTGATGGAAGACCCATTCGAGTGCGAGAGAGACAGCGCCATCGGCGCTCGCGGCGGAGCGAGCGAGAGGAAGAGAATTTTTGTCTTCCATCGTCAACAAAGTTATTTTCACGTCAGCCAGAATAACAGCGCTCCCATTCACTATAAATTCAAACGAGAATTCGTCAACATACCTCAATGTACATACTTTCGAATAAAACCAACTTGAATTCATTCAGACCGATAGTTTTTGAGATAATAATTCCCGAAATTCGCCTATTATTCCGGCAATTTAGACAGATGTACCCCCTTAAGGGGACTGAGTCACCT
Source organism: Diplazon laetatorius (assembly GCA_963662125.1). NCBI lineage: Eukaryota > Metazoa > Arthropoda > Insecta > Hymenoptera > Ichneumonidae > Diplazon > Diplazon laetatorius. Next base: position 12,038,824 of record OY759154.1, read on the forward strand.
AAAAAATTCGAAAATTAAATTTTTTTTTCCCGTGACACGGCCGATCCAAATTGAAAATCGATTTTACCCTTACGAAGTACGTATACTTAGCTATCATTTCAAATTTTTCCATAGCCGTATGAGTTATCTAAATGCTGTGAGATTTTTCACAAAATTGTTCACTTTTCGCAACTTTCGGACCGCACCGATGAACGGATTTTGGATTCCGACATCTCATTTTGTTCCAAATCGCAGTCATTCTCGGATGAGTGTAGGAATTTTGGATGCGAGGTAAAACGAATTTATGGTAACCTATTATTCAACCGGTTTTTCAAAAAGTTACAAAAAAATTGTTTTTTTTTTCACATTATAGGTCGCCATAATTTCCAGAAAGCAGATAAAAAAAAATCCCACACTCATCCGAGAATGAGGTCTGTTACGAAGAAAATGAGACGTCAGAATTGAAAATCCATTGAGTCGCAGGGTCCGAAAGTTGCGAAAAGTGAAAAATTTTGTGAAAAATCTCACAGCATTTAGATAACTCATACGGCTATGGAAAAATTTGAAATGATAGCCAAGTATACGTACTTCGTAAGGGTAAAATCGATTTTCAATTTGGATCGGCCGTGTCACGGAAAAAAAAATTTAATTTTCGAATATTTTAGGTGACTCAGTCCCCTTAATTAAATCGTTGTGTCCTCGTGTGCCTATATAATCGTCGATAACGTGTTATTTGTGGCAAGACGTTGAAAATCGTCATGACGATTCGCGTGTTATTCGTCGACAGTGTCAACACATTCAGTTCTTTTTTTTTTTTCGTCGAGACGAATTAGAAAAAAAAAATATAACGTCGTATCTAGTTTTTCGTCACGGTTTCATAAATTCGGCTTGGAATACTTTGTAAGTGGACATAATGGCAAATTATAATGAATCACGGATTATCATCTGTGAATAATATTGGTATTGAATGTTGAAACACGTGTTCGGAAATTGAGATAGTTGGTGGTCGGATGTTTACTCGCACACGGAGATTACGAGGCAAGTTTGAAACATTGTGTCAATATCAACGCGTGTAATTATAATTGTTGGTTTAGTACCGACAGCTCTGAGCTGCCGAATTACAGCGACGATTGTTATTTCCACAGGCTCGTCGACTTTGTCAGTTCGACTCGAGCAAGTTCATCGTTTGCCACGTTGATTTTACCAAAATAATTTTTTTCGTACAGAGTTGTTTTTTTTTTCTGTGCATCGCAAACTTTATTTCTTTATTTCGTCTATATTGTTACCATCGGATGATAAATTATCCTGATGCAATAATACGAAATAATCATCGGTGACATCGAAATAATTATCTACGATTGAAATATCATAATCGATAAATGATGAATTTTAACGTTACTTTTTGTTTTCAAAACTTCGTTTCCGCATTTCTCATGATATTGGAAATCCAATATTATGAAATGCGTTTATTTGTATCTTACATTCGAATTGTATTTTACATTCGAATTTTCTTGCAACAATAATATTCAAAAAAATTATCGTACGCGATGTAAAAAAGAATCCATCAATAGAAAAATAATTAAAAAAAAAAAGAAAATTTGTAAAAATATATTTTTCTAAATATTAGCCCGTTTTCAAACAAATCCGTAATTCCATCGCAATTTTCACGATCCGACAATGAATCATAATTAAATAGAAGAAACGATGAGATCGTGAATGAAATAAATTTGGAAAATTTTTATCGGTAGAAAAAATAATTCTGCATACCGTAAAAATTGAAAAATTGTTAATCCAACAATGATTAATGAACACGTGAAACAATAATAATCCTAACAAATAAAAAAAATAACAAAAATAATAATAACAAAATAAAAGTGATATTCATGATGATAAAGAAAAAACATCATATATACAAAAATACTAAAAAATTATATTCGCCGAAAAAATATTTTTCTCAATCACGAATTGAAAAACAGTGTTATTGCAAATATTGTTCGCAAATATTGTAACATATCCCCGAGCGAAACGTTTGACCGAAAATTAAAGAAATTGTCATGTATCGCGGAGTGTACCGAGTGTCGTCTAATCAGCTGGGAGTTAAAAAAAAAAAAAAAAACTAGCGAGTGAGCGAGTGAGCGAGCGAGAGAGAGAGAGAGAGAGAAAGAGAGAAATAATCGGGCGTGTGTATCGCGTCTCATTTCCCCCAATCCAGGCCGCTTAGTGTCTGGCCCTTATCAGTTTTCGACGACATATAACTGACCGTGAGTACAAGCTTCGCTACATCACTCCGCCGCCGGAGTTCGTAGTGCCGTCCGGCTCTCTCACAACATTTTTTTTCTTAAATTAATACCAAATTTCGGGGGTTTCTTTTTTTTGTTCTCTTTCTTTTTTTCGTTTAATCGCGAGTGATCTGAACGTCACGAGATTCGCTATGGCGAAACAAATTCGTGAGCCGGTCGTGTCCGTCGATCTGTTCGGACTTTACCTGTCGATCCTCTGTGTTTTGACCGGAAGTCTCGTCGGCGCAGCCAGTGTCGGCCACAGCACAACTCGATCCGATCTATGTGACAGGTGAATAAAATTTTTCTTTTTTTTTAATACAAATTCGATTTTTCTATTTTTATTTCTATTTTTAATTAACTTTAATTTCAAATACAATTTTCAATTTTTCAATTCTTCAATTCTTCAATTTCTCAATTTTTCAATTTTTCAATTTTTCAATTTTTCAATTTTTCAATTTTTCAATTTTTCAATTTTTCAATTTTTCAATTTTTCAATTTTTCAATTTTTCAATTTTTCAATTTTTCAATTTTTCAATTTTTTTAATTTTTTCAATTTTTCAATTTTTCAATTTTTTAATTTTTCAATTTTTCAATTTCAGTTTCAATTTCAATTTTGACATTGATTTCAATTTTCTGATTTTAAAGTCTACGTACAAACAAAATTGTTAAAAATGTTAAATGCAACTGTTCAATTTTAATTGAACGAACGAATTTCCGTCCCAACAATTATGGTGACATAGTAATCTATTTTTACGCATTCGAACTATAACCAATGTCTTTTTTCCCTTAAAAATCACTTAAAATATAACAAAAAGCTTCGAAATGTTCTTATCGTCGTGTCACTCAATGAACCTCAGAAACCAGTTTTCCAACATCGATTAATATCCATCTGTTGCGAATCCGTTGCACGGCGTCAAAAAAAAAAAAAAAAAAACAACCTCGCAAATTCGTTCAATTTCAAAAGTTTCGCGTTTCACCGACGTTGTTTTAAAGTTCTTCGGAACAACCTCACAATGGAGAGTCCATTCGTTGCACTGCCTCGAACCGTGGAAACTGCATCATATGGCCCTTGGAATTTCCACGCAAACACTAAGAGAGAGACAGAGAGAGGGGAGGGGGATAAAAACGGTAAATTGCACAGTTATTGGCCAGACTGCGGTTGAATGTCATTGGATTCACAGTGGCGAAAAAGAGACGGACCATTATTTTCACGATGAATTGCTGTACGGTCGTTCGTTGAAGTGCCAATGACTGTGTCAACGGACATTCGGTTGGCAGCCCCAGTCGGCGTTGTCGACGAATGAAAAGTGGAAAAATTACCCGAACGGTCGAGGTTGCGACTCGGTTGGCTCACACGAGTCTCACGAAGACAATAGACCTCGCGAACCGCGGAGAGGCAGGACGAAAAAGTACTTTGGTACCGGCCGGAGGGCCAATCCACATCGTAACGCTCTCGCGTGATCATACTTTCGTATCCGAAAATGGTTGCGCATGCGTCGTACGAAATTTATACTTAAGGTAGCATGACCTCAAATTAGAATCATCGATTTGCAAGGATTTTTTTTTCTCACACCCGCTGAGTGCAATTTATTTATAACAAAGACAAAATCCATTCTGCATAATTGTATTGGAAAGGAATGCTTTTTGTTTTTTTTTTTTCAATTTTATGCAAAATGGTGGCCAATACGGTAATTATCGTGAAGCTCCGTCACGAAAAAAAAAAAAAAAATTGACAATCATTTTTTGATAAATAAAAAATATTGCCAAAACGTAGCCCCCGGCGATTTCGGATTTTACATGAAATAATGAACCAGAACTTTTGTGTCGAGATGTAACATAGTTTCTGCCTCGAAATAACGAATGAAAAAAAAAAAAAAAAAATGTTATTAAAATGAAAAATTGAAAATAAAATTTTAAAAAAATTCAAGAAAGTCCGTAACGTATGTTTCATCAATTTACCCATGTATATATACGATTATGTACATTACATGCATGTGAGAGTAATACATATTAATTGGAAACAAAATCACATGATTTTCACATTACCGTGATAACCGAAAAAACAAATTGGAAATAAATAATGTAAAGAATATGAAACTCTGTTTGGGACCTTGGGTCGAATTTTCGAATTGTGAGTTGACATCGATCACTCCACACACACACACACACACACACACAAACGAATACAAAGTAGACATTGAAAAATGTTGACACAGTTTCGACGAGCATTGAATCAAGCCGGATGAATAGATGTAAATTTATTTTTCCACGTCTCGACGAAACTGTGAAGAGAAGCTCTCTCTCGTGGCACGACGATGATTTAACGATGATCGATCGTCGTGCGGACGAGGTCGTGGGCCGCGGCTGGGGATATATCCTTTCCTAATTACCGAGTGCTTCCGTTCGAGCTTCGAGTTATTCGGATCTTCGTTCATAAACTCGCTCGACGTTACGGTACTCTACTCAATATTTTTCTCTTTTATATTAAAAAAAAAAAAAAAAATCCGGTTCGTCGGTTAAGGGGCCAATCACTGCACGGCTAGAAAATATTGCGAAAAATTACTGTGCCGAGCACTACAAACGCGAGGTGTGCGTGTTTCGATGGAGAAGCGAGATAGAAATTTAAATTCGTGCGTAACTAATTGTCATATATCGGTCAATTTTTAATAGAAAGCACAGGAAAAATTTGCACGACCGCACCAGTAAAATCCACAAGACCCCGGAACTTTTTTTTTAGTTCTGGAAACAAATTCATAGACGTTTTGGTCTGAAATCTAAAAAAAAAAAAACGATTTTTTTTTTTTTTTCATCGAGAGGAATGGAAAAAAAATCATAACGTCATAACTAGTTCTGTCACGGTTTTTTATCAATTCGATGTGGGATATATAATCTGGAATATGATGTGTGAATAATATTCGTATTGAATGTGGTGGAAGCACGTGGCGAAATTAAAGAGTTCATCACGCTTCCGGTATCAGTGTTGGCCACGCGGTATCGGAACCGCCGAGACAAAACGATGATTTGTCGCGGTTCATTCGAGTTTATCAATTTTACGATGGGACGACAGAGAGAGCGAGAGAGAGAGAGAGAGAGAGAGAGAGAGAGAAAGAGAGAGAGAGTGTGATGCACAATGAGAGGCGCCACCACGAACGAGATACTGGGAGGGGGGGGGGGTGGACCCGAGGATGATTATCCATGTGTAAAGTCGTCTGCTGTATCGAAGTGTCATTGAATCCGCGTGTTAACAATCTGGAAATTTTTTTCGTTCAATTTCGTTCTCTTTATTTTATTTTATTTTTATTTTTTTTTATCTTGGTCGTGATTTTCCATTGAATATTATCAAAAATCTATTTATGGATGATTTTCGTTTAACTTGCATCTTTTCACTTTTTGGGATCGACGGAATCCACTTGGCAGCAACTGAAACATTGTTTATATTTGGATGTTATTGAGAGTATTGTTTTTTACAATTTTTTAAAATGTTTTTTGCGAAAATTGATGGGTAATTGAAATTTATGAAAATTAATTAGAAGTCGCAGTTGTTTAATTTTTGGTGGACAAAATTCATAATTTCGGTACTTTTTTAATGGGTTTCGAACAACGATGTAGATTAGAGAGAGAGAGAGAGAGAAAGATAGAGATAGAGAGAGAGAGAGAGAGAGAATGAAAAATGAAGCTGAACAAAGCTGAATCAACAACGAACTTATCAGGACCCAATAAAATTCGCCTAAATTTCCTCAACACAAATTTACAATGAAAATATTCAACACGAAATACTGATTTTTTCTTTGTTCGGTGACAATTTCTACACACGATTCATTCTCGTTCCGTCGCATCCCATCCAAATATTTACCGTACATTCATTATTTATTATTAACCCGGATACAGTTATTCCACACACAGATTTGTGTCACTGGTGCGCACGTGAGACAAGCACAAACACGAAAGAGGAAATAAAAATTAATCACGATATGTGAAACCATGGCAAATATTTGAAAAAAAAAAGGGAAAACAGAAAGATACCTATTGCAGAAAAATCATTATTTTTCAAAAACCTTTGCGGTAGCCGCGTGGATCGTTAGAAATATTGTTTCATACGCGAAAATAATGAAAAAAAAAACTAAGGTTTCGATGATTATCACATCGTAGAATAATTTTTGAAAAATGTTGTATACAAGTGAATTTGGATTTACTCAGCTCCGACCAAGGATCAAAATTAAATTCTGTCCGCACAAATCGAAATTATTTTTTCGTTTCCCCTCACGTGATAACTCAACACCCGAGACTCCAAATCTACTCAGCTAGGACTTATTCGACGCAGAATTCGATAAGCTTTCCAATGATTATGAAAACAAATCTGTAGCTATTTTTTTAACGGAGCTACGATCGTTCAAAGTCGAAACTAGTTTTTGTTAGGACGCCTTGTAAGCCGTCTGATACCATCTGGCGGTAGTGTAAATAAATAAATAAATAAATAAATAAATAAATAAATAAATAAATAAATAAATAAATAAATAAATAAATAAATAAATAAATAAATAAATGAATAAATAAAATAAATAATCAAACTATCAAATACATAAATAAACAATCCACGAAATAAAACAAAAATGTAAAACGCAGAAAAATTGAATATTTCATTTCCATCGATAAATTTTGAAACAACATATACCATTAAGACTCAAAATTATTTCGTTGGAAAAACTTTGTCGGATTAAAATATATTTTAATTTCCAGAAGGCAATTAATATCCTGTTCCACGTTCAGTAACGTAATTTCTTTGCAAACACACACGATCTCTCCCTACAGAAATGATATAAAATTCACAAAAAAAAATGTTGAATATGCAGAATTAAATAGTGTGTTACACCGAGTAACACGAAACGAATGAACGTGACGACGTAAGAAGCGAGGACGAATAAAGGAAAGAAAATCGGTAATACGGTTATTTTACGTATGTAAGTTGGCATTCCACAGAGTCACGGATTGCTCAGCAATTTCCACGTAAAATAAAAAAAACCGCAGAAAAAATAAGAAAAAAAAAACAAAGAAAACCAAAAAAATATTTAAACTGCATTTCAGACATTTTCATCCACGTGAAGCGTTATGATAGTGCGCGTGGTTCGTGGTTTTTGGCTCCTCTCGAGCAACGGAGAGTCGTCCTGTGAATTCTCAATGAGAACCCGGGGTCGTCCGGGTCGTGAACACGCCTAACGACCCTAATTCTCTTTTTTTTTTCCCCGTGTGTCCTTCGAGTCAACAATTACACTTTTCCAGTTTTCCGGACTCTCGCCATATTCACACACGTTTCACGTGTGTGTGTTTTTTTTTTCTTGACCTCAAACTGACTGAGTTGTTTTTTTTTTTTTTTTTTTTCGTTTCCTTTCGTTTTTTCGTTTGTTTCTTTCACCGCCTTCTCGACTCCAAACATTCTCGAATGTTTGCGACCGTGCGGTGCTTTTTAACTCGTGATTTTTCACGAGTTAACAACACGGTGTGTGTTATTTTTCTTCCACACTGTTGCGACCTTAATTTTTTTTTTTCAACCACCGTCTTGTTGCGTTGCGACGGCGGCAAAAATCCGGGGATAACAATGAGAATGGACTGTGGACGCGAATGAGGTATACCTTAAAACGTCTGTTTCAATATGCGAGATATTAAATTTTCATTAATTATTTCGGAAAATTAATCATGAATAAGTTGTTACAAGTTGAATTGTGATATTTTTCGTATCCAAGAGAGTCGAGAGTTTAAATTGCTTTTTTTTCATGATTTCGAGGTAATCCACAAGATGCAACTGTTATTTGCAATTTTGAATTGTTACAACAAAATTATGGCGCATGCGCGGATTTAGTTATCGCGAATTTTAGAGATATGGAATTCAATGAATTTTTAAACACATTTTTTGGCGGACGACCATTGCTTTTGGAAGGTCCTCCATTTCATATTCATCATATATATATACAGTAATTGATTGTTACGTGGGTGTGCGCCCCCCCCCCCCCCCCAATGAATAATCGATGTTATCCCTCTAATGCCTCATTCTCTAATTTGCGTCAATAAATCAGTATAGACTAATATTAACACACGAATAACGAATCTGAAGTCTGTTTTCCAATTTGGTGAAGCTTACGCCCTCTACAAGTAAAAATAGGCATATCGCGGACGAAAGCGAACTCAAATATTTTACAGAAGAATCATTAAAAGCCTGAAACCTCGTTCCCCATTCGATAGAACACACTTCTATCAACTCATCTATTTTTTTTTTTTCAACCGATTCGACCAAAATTACTATTTTATCCGTCAAAATTACTATTTACACGCGTAAATCGTGTTCGGAGAAAAATATTTATTTTCGTGGTTTACGCGGTGAATTTTGGTCTTTGAATTGAAGTTGCTCGGAAACGGAACGCGCCTGGGACAACGCGAAAAACGTCAAAAGTACCACTGGATCCTTCGACCCTAAACAGGGCTGAGCAGTTTCGATGAAAAATTATACCGACACGTGTAATGACTCGCAAGGTGTATCCCGCCTGGAGGCGGTCACAGGCATCAGAGGGTTATTCAATAACGCACAACTATTTCCTCTCGTTATTCGCAATATCAAATTATCCTTAATTCCAAATTGATTGGAAAATTTCAGATTAATAACAGCTGAATAATCACGCCGGTCGAACATTGCTCGAAATAAAATAATAATTCCGGTTAGAAATTTTTTTTTCTCCATGGAATATTGCAATTTAAAAATCTAATTGTTGAAACCGTGAAATCTGTCGAGTGTATTTTATAAATTCGTATATTTAAGGGAATATAAGCATTTGCGATGAGATCGATGGTGGAAACGTTTTTTTCGTTGATTTATTCTTTCGTATACGTTGATCGACAACGATTTGTGATTTCGTTGGTGATGCGAAATCGAGATCTCGTTGATCGCAATATGCATTGACGTTCCCTCATTCACGAATATGTATGTATATATATATATATATATATATATATATATATATATATATATATATATTTACAGCAGCGGTGCAGATAGAAGGAGAATCGACGTTGGCTTTAAATTTATTCCTGGCATCAATTGGCAAACTCAATTTTCCTCAGTCACACATGAATTTGGAATTTTCATGTGTATATATATACATACGTACTAAGTCAAGGGACACAGTGGCATATAGTTGGTAAGGCGCTCGACTCACGATTCGTAGGTCCCGAATCAGATTCCTCGTGTCGACACCCAATGAAAACATTTTGCCACCTCATGGACGAAGATATATGTGAAGGTTGGAATTTTTTTCTAAATCATCATCGTCATTTTTTTTGTTTTATACAATTTTCTCGGTTATTATTATTATTATTATTTATCATCGACGATCGGTTCGATGCGAGTTAATAAAATTGGAAAAAAGGTTATTGGCAAAAAAGTATTCAACGAGAAAATATTGATTTCTCGGATAGATACGAGAAAAATCCATTGCCATCAAAGAAAAAGTTTTTTCATCGATGGCAATTCTGTGGAACTTATTCCGAGATAACATCTTCTCGGAAATTTTGTTTCTCCCAGGGATACATGTATATATATATATATATATATATTCATATCATACGTCTCGTGTATTATGTATCTATATGTACGCTGACAAACACATAAGTGGCGATTGCGCTTGAACCACACACACACAATCGTGTTGACTTTTCCAACGTCAAGGACCGGGAGTTTCATCGTTTTATCGATAAAATTTGATACGACACAGTATCGTGCACCTCAATTGCTATCATCGACTATCTCATACCGTTCTTCGACCGTTCTACCCCAACGTTGCCCATGGATTCGAGATATATTTCCTCACGGTTCAATAACGTTCTCCAACTATTATTTTTTCATTGCGGACAAGAGTGTCTGGGTCATGGTTCTCCAATACAACGATTTCATGCATTCCATTTATTATTATTATTATTATTTATTCATTTGTTAATTTTCAGCTTGTAAATTCAGTTATATGTAACATGCTATGAAGATTGAAGAATCAAAACGCTGATTCCAGTTACAAAAAAAATTGCCCACTGTTAATTTATTCATAAATTACTTTGTTTATTTAACGACGTATTTTATTTTCTTCTCACTTGTTTTATTTGTCTTTTTTGAAAAAAAAATGTTTAGTACATTCATTAGAGAAGATTCCATTAAATTTTTCGAGTAAAAATATCACAAAATGGCGAAGTTATTATACGGGTTCTTCCGGCGGCTTTTTTTTTTTTTTTTTTTTGCGATAGTCACGATATTTCCCAAAATAAGGGTTTGAGATCAAAACGGTGATTGCATATCCCTTTAGAAGAGTTAATTTTCGGAGTAGCGAAAGGATTATTTTTTTTTAAGGCGAATGGCAGGTATTTGAATTTTTTTGACGTTTTTTGACAGCGTGACATACAATGAGTTGTAGACTACAATTTTGAACCGATTTCAATCTTTATTTTTCCGAATGAAAGCTTATCATATTTCGCACACAAGTGATACTATACAGGTTTCATGAAAAAGATGCTGAATTTTGTTTATTTATCAACGAAATTATAAAATAAGATAGCTGCAGCTTGGTGGGAGAGGCGTGACGTAATAACCCATAACTCACCCAATTTTTAGAATTCCTTAATGAGATTTTCAGAAAATACTTTATGAAAGAGTCACAAAAGTTGGTTCTTCGATTAAACTTTTTTTTTTTTTCACGTCGTTATAATATCTCCTTTATTATTTCTATTTTCAAATTTTATTCATTTTATCTTCGTCGTGTGTACTTAATCGCTGTGATTCCCGAAGAGACCTCGGATTTATCTACGGATTAGAGCTCGCGAATATTTACACCCGAAGACAAACGATGAAACTTGATTGATTTCTTTTTTTTTTTTTTTTTGTTTCTTTGTAATCTTATCGTTTGATCATAGCTCACACACCTCTTATTCCACATGATCTTTCTTATCGATGCCGAATTCCGCGCAACAACGACCGAACGTTATCGGGGACTGGAATTTAAAAAACTTGGAACGTTATTTTGGCCCCCTCGAAGAAAAAATCGTCGTAGCGATGATGGCCATGTGAAAAAAAATTGTAGTACTTTTAGCCGTGAAAATTAATCGAAGGCTGAGAAGGTCGGGAGACGAAATTCCATCGCTAAATCTTATCGCGTGTACCGTTCTTCAAAACTGCCTCATCCACTTACGTCATTCTCTTTTTTTTTACGAATTTATAAACGATAAAAGACGAAAAAAATACCAATACTAATTTTCCCAGGATCACGATAAATATATTTACCCGGAATTATTTGGTTCATCAAAAATTCGTAAATTTGTTTGAATTTATTTTTTCGATTAATTGTTGCAATGAGTTGTTGACGAATTATCGACCGACGATAATTTTTATAGCCATCGCTGACGTTATTTCGACACGTACGAAATTATATCAAATCAATTATCGCTGACAGTCGGTTTGAATGAAAATAAAAATAAAAAAAAAGGATGAGAATTTCGAAAAAATAAAACGATTGACGTTCGGGCAGCGGTTGGAAAGAAAAGTTTATTCCGCACGGTTGCAAGATCTAACGAGAAAAGTACGGAAACGTTGATGAAGAAAATAAATTTGAAAAAAAAAAAAAAAACTTTCGAGCAGTAATAAAGATCGCAAAGTCGTCGGAAGCACTCGTGGAACCACCGAGGCGCGAAATACGTTTTCGATAATAAGGCAACATCTGTTAGCGATGAAGAAAAAAAGAATTGCAATAACTCATTTTTTTTTTCCATCTCACTCGTTGAGACCGTTCAGACTGAAGAATGAAAAGTTTTGATTAATGGTATGAAAAGCAATTCGGAAGAATCTGTAATTGTCGGAAAATTAATCTCTATTTAATAAGAACAAAATGACAAAAGGTTTTTTTTTTTTCAAATTTTTAATTACAGTCCGATCTACTGCAAAGGCGAATTACTCAAGACCGTTCAAATTTCGGAAATTTTCAAGGACAGCAAAACTTTTGTCGATCTTGTTCAGCTCAACGATCCGCCCGTTACCCTCGCCAAGTAAGTATGAAGTGAATATATATATATATATATATATATATATTAATTTATATATAATTCATCCCTACACTTCAAATCTTTTAATTTTTCATTGATTATGGACAATCGATATACAGTCCGAATATGAAAAATTCCATCTCGAAACTACATATAGTCCATGTACAGCTGTATATATATATTGTATATATATATATATATATATATGTGAGGGTGGTCCTTAATGGACGTGTTTGCGAATTTTGACAAGTGCGCCTCCCAGATAGGTTCGAAATGGATAAATGAAAATATGTGCGAAACTCCAGCACTTTCGTCCAATGAGAAGACGTGGCTGTGAGCTCGTTTTGCTTCCCATTTGAATAACACAGGATTTTCAGACTAATTCGGTAATTATTTTTTCGAGTTGTCCCTGATCACGCGAAAAATTCTTTATTCACATCAATCCTATCGTCAATGGGTATAACTACTCGTACGATTTTTTTACAAGACCTCATCTGTGTATTATCGATAACGGCGAACCGATGAACGGTGATAACAACCGATAAACGATTTCACACACAAATTAAAACTTATTTGTGGCTATGTCTTGTAAAAAAAATGTACGATTAGTTATATACTCATTAACAATAGAATTATGTGAACAAAGAATTATTTGCATGTTTAGGGACAACTCGAAAAAAATAATTAGTAAATCTATCTGAAAATCCTATCCCATTAAAATGAGAAATGAAAAGAGCTTACAGGCACGTCTTCTCATTGGACTACAGTACCAGAGTTTCGCGCATATTTTTATTTATTCATTTTGAACCTATATGGGTGGTGCACTTGTCGAAATTCATCAAGACCCCCATTACGGACCACCCTGATATATATACATATATTTAGTTGGGATAATCAAGTTACCAATATCAGCGCCATAATTCCCGTAATTTTAATTTATATCGAATTACACGGGATATTGAAAATTCCGACGCCACAGCTAATACAACGTGCAAAATCATTACGAAAACTTGCCATATAATAAATTAAATTGAATCCGACGTTAATTAATTGTCAATTGATTATCGACGATACGCCATATAGCTTCAACGATATGATGAATGCGACGGGTGGCAAACCAACCCGCGATCAGGTGACAAAGTTTGTGGAAAAAAATTTTGCCAAGATGGAAGAATTGAGAGATTGGACGCCACCCGATTGGCAATCGAATCCAAATTCTTTGCAACGCATCGCTGATCCGAATTTTCGCAAATGGGCGAAGGATCTTAACGACGTGTGGAAAATATTGGCGAAGAACATGACACCGTCCGTGACACAGTTTCCCGAAAGACACAGTCTCATTCCGGTCGACAATGGATTCATCGTACCTGGCGGTAGATTCCAAGGTTCGTTATTATTTACGTCCTTATCTGCTTATAATACAAATCTTCGTCATCCGGCCATTTTTATCATTCTGTTGGCAATGTCTCTCTTCTGTATTGCACTCGAAGTTACAATTTTTTACTTGACATTTCGTCCTGACATTTTATTTATTTTTTTTTTTCAGACTTTTCAATTTTCGCTTATATTATATTATCACAAACGCATTGTTACATCCGATCATTAACGGGTCGTAGATCAATTATAAATGACAATCATCGATATAACCTGAGAAATCGTGAAAAAAAAAAAAAAAAAAAAAAAAATTTGCCGCAGCCGGGATTCGATCCATCGACTTCGAGATTCGAATCATGCGGAAACGCTAGGGTCGAGGGTTCGAGCCCCGGCTCGGCCAACTTTGTTTTTTTTTTTTTTTTTTTTTTTTTTTTTTTTTCACTCTAATAAATACCAAAAAAACCCCCCCCGAAAATTGCCTTCGATTTGCAGAATTTTATTACTGGGACTCTTACTGGGTGGTCGAGGGTCTGCTGCTTCACGGAATGGAATCCACGACCAAGGGAATTTTGGAAAATTTTTTATCGATGATCAAGCGTTACGGATTCATTCCCAACGGCGGCAGAGTTTATTACCTCATGAGAAGTCATCCTCCCCTGCTCACTCCCATGGTACGTCTAACCGCAAAAAGCACGAAAAAAACATTCAAAATATCCCAAAACACATATCCACAAACACACGACGATCCATCAAACACCGTTCTCTCTTCGATTATGTCCCAAGAGATTGGAGGGGGCGTGCGTACGGTCGACGATGAATCAACCCGAGAAACGCTCTCGCATTATATTCCCCGACCAGTCACGTTTCAGGCCTGAACCAACTCCCAAGCACAAAAGCTCTCTAGCTCACCCAAATGGTTATTCGTCAACGATAATAATGCACACAAACACGAACGAAAAAATAGGTCTAACCTCAGCATGGTAATGCTTCGAGGCAAAAACTTATTTTGCGTAGCGGAAGAAAAAAAAAATATATATATATATATATATATGTATGTAGAGAAGAAAAAAAAAAACAATTCACGTTATAAAGAGTATTTACGAGTCTCTTGGAGAAAATAGGGTCGACCTGTGGGGTCCGACCAAAGCTCCTTTTTGTGAACTCCATTGTGCGAGTAAACCAGTGCGTTATGTGCTTGCAGCAGCAGCAGCAGCGACCCCACCCGCAGGCTGGTCGCCTATATATTTCACTTCTCGCGCGGTTCTTCGAGTCCGTTGTGCTCTCGCAAGCTCGGGGGGTTTTTTTTTTTTTTTTCCTCGTGCGTTATCACCGACCGATGGGCGGGCAACACGGAAAATTCGTGACCCCTACGGGCAACACACCACGCACCCTTGAAAACTTCACAAACGAAACTATACACACACACACACACGATAAACTTTTTGCGCAAATTTATGAATCACGTGTGCACGCAAATATATTAATAACGATTGTATGGATCTCGACGATTTTATCCGCAAGCTCGCGACCACCGCGGAGAATCGAGTAAACTTGTTTTTTTTTCGTGCGTGGTGCACAAACTTTTTAATCAACGTGCTCATAATCATTCACGTGCATATATTTCTGTTTTTAATCGTTTCATTGCCCGCCTCGCAGCGCGAAGAAACGGTCAAGGGGTGGGGGTTAAGCTCATGGCTCCTCCTCTTTTTTTTCTCGTGCACACACTGGATATGAAAAGTTTTGCAAAAATTATCCAAGACGAGAAATACACAAATATATTTCACACGTCCGAGTTAACGATATTGCGTCGAAGTTGTATAGCAATATTGTTTTTTTACGAAATGTTTTGTTTTTAAAAAAAAAAAACTGTTATTTATTATTTCGTTTGTTAGAAATTGTAATGATCAGATTGCTTCTACTTCGATTGATATTTACGCGATTAAAAAGTTCGGTATTGAAAATAAATTATCGATAAATAAACACAATCGAATATATCTCAAAATATAAACTTTTGCACGTGTAAAAATTAATATAAAGCATAAATTGTCACAAAAAAATATAAGCACATTGATTTGTTGTAATTACAGTTTTTTTAATTGATTAAGATTGTGATGATAAGTGAGTTTCAACCATTTTTCAAAGAATCCGCATAGATGCGAGTAATGAAAATATGTCCTGGCTGTCTTATTGACTCACCGACAATCAGTAGGGAAATTATTTTGTTCAAATATTCATTTTCATCCACGAATTTTAAAAATTATCCGAACAATATATTACAACAAAATAACAATGAGAAGCTTACTAGGATTACAAGGACCATGCCACGTTGAAGATTTTCGTTTGTTTGTTTGTTTGTTTTTTTTTTTTTTTTTTTTTTTTTTTTTTAATTCTCAAATGCCCGATTCACTGTACCGTGTGAAATTGTTTTCAACTTTGGTAATTCCACTTTGAGGAGGATGCCACGTGTGTAAAAGTAATTTTGTCCGGAAAGCTCACGATACCCACAGGACGACTAAGCTACATCGAAGGATGTGGCTTTCGACGTTTTTTTTTTTTTTCTCGTCGTCTTGAGCGAATATCCACGTAAATGTCGGAACTTTCCACTTTCCCCGCATTCACCGACACAGGAATATTGCATTTTTTGAGTGTCACTGTGGCATCGTCACTGGGTTGCATTAAGCTCGTCGGGAAAGCTCTTGCGAGCTTTTTCCCTCCACCGCAACGATATTCTCGAACTGCTTCGTATAAAAAAAATGCTCCACAATCGCATTTTGCTCATTCCAGAAAGAATTCTCATTTTATCATTATTTTATAAATATATCATTTGAAATTGTAATTGCCAAAAGCAGTCACGGTTATTTTGTATATTAAACAAATTCATCAATTTACATTGCAAAATTAAATCGATTATTTTCCAACGAAATTTCGTGTCGAAACGTATAATATAAATAAAAAAAATAGAAATATACAAATTTCAATTTAGATGTAATAAATAATATCATCTTCTCAAATATTCAAAAAATATATATATATATTCAATCGTGTGTCGTGATATTGTGCAAAGTATAATATCATCGAAGCTTTTGAAATGTCAAGAAAAAAGCACGAACATATTTTTCAAACCTCGTAAAAATAAAATAACACGGATGAGCTTTGTGAGAAAGAAAAAAAAATAATAACGAATAAAGCTGAAGTTATCCGGGATTCTGCGTTGTTGAATAAGCAGCTTTGCGTTGCTCCAATTTTTTTTTCAACAATCCAACGAATTATTATTCGCAGGTTGATATATATCTCAAGCAAACGAAGGATTACGCATTTTTGGCTGAAAATCTGTTGACTCTCGAGAAAGAATTCGCATACTTCGAACGTGAGAAGACCGTGGACGTGGTCAAGGACGGTAAAGTTTACAGAATGGCGCGCTATGTGGTGAACAGCGAGGGACCACGTCCCGAAAGTTATCGGTAAGTTTGTTTCACCGTCGTTTCGAACTTTCGATTGATTCGTTTCCACTAATTTTTCGAACTCTTCGCACTTGGTTCCATCGTGCACGAGGGACTACCGACTGCTAGTCCCTCTCGTGCGATGAACCATTTTTTCAATCGACGATTGGGAATTGGTTTAAAACCCGGTTTGAGCGAAAAAATCGAAATAATTCGACAGTTAACTGTAGTGAAAATAGTGAAATGAATTTGCCGAATCGATCGAATCAATCGAATCAATCGAATCAATCGAATCAATCGAATCAATCGAATCAATCGAATCAATCGAATCAATCGAATCAATCGAATCAATCGAATCAATCGAATCAATCGAATCAATCGAATCAATCGAATCAATCGAATCAATCGAATCAATCGAATCAATCGAATCAATCGAATCAATCGAATCAATCGAATCAATCGAATCAATCGAATCAATCGAATCAATCGAATCAATCGAATCAATCGAATCGATCGAATCAATCGAATCAATCGAATCAATCGAATCAATCGAATCAATCGAATCAATCGAATCAATCGAGTCAATCGAGTCAATCGAGTCAATCGAATCAATCGAATCAATCGATTGAATTTATTGAATTTATTGAATTCAATAATTTAATAATTAGATTTCGGAAAACAATAAAAAAAAAATTGAGAACATTTTTGAAAAACGTTGAATCAACGACTCCGATTGGCAATAAAAGTTCACACAGCTGGTTGAAGGTGTCGAGCACCGTGGGTGTATGAAATTACATCAACCACAAGCACAATGTGGCTGATTAAAAAAATGTCCGATATATATGTATATGCATACGTGGGGATTATGGGTATTATTAAATCGGTAAATTATAGTAAATCACGAGCGTTGTACACCGTTCGAGATTCGTCGATGGCACAGAGCGGTTAGCGAAACACGCGAACCGTAATAATCGAGGGTCGCGGAGCACGCGTAATATCACAGCAATTATGTATCACTAACTACATTGCCCACGGGGGGTCCCATGTCGATTCCTTTTTTTTTTTTTTTTCAAGCAAGCAAAGATTCTTTCGTCAATTAATGTAATTCACGCGTAATAAGAAAATAATACTCAATAACCATCGTCAATGTTTTTTTTTTTTTTTTTTTTTTTCATTCCACAAATTATTTGTGACAATGAACATCACATTAAACGTAAATAAAAATGTTTGTCGTATCAAATAATCGAAGCATTATCGTCAATTATATCAATATAGACATGAATTATTTATTATCAAATGCACAATTTTATTATTGACAAAATTTTCATTAATTAAAATATTCAAATCAATAATTCCTCGATGATTCAGAAGTATTTATTTATTTATTTACGGTGTGAATGGTAATAAGACTACTTGGCACAGAAAGTGCGATGTGAAGGTCGTACAGTTTTGCACGACACTCGACATAAGCTGGGTGTAATTTACCACCGTCGACGATATGACGTCGATCGAGATTTCTAATGCATAATTTCTTTCGCATTAAATTTTATCGCGAACACCTTCTTCGTATCAACTTTTTTTCTTTTTCTTTCTTTATTTGAATTTTTTTATTCTTTATTTTTGTAAAATCAACGTTCATCGCTCGCGGATAATTCTCCAACCTCCCCCCCCCTCCCCCCCCCCTCCATTCGCTGTGCTGTAATAACTTTGGCATCGTAACTTGCGACCCTCGACGCGACACGTGATATTGTGGCCCGTATCTTTGGCGAACGATCCGTTCGATGAACGACCGTGTATATATATATATACATCGCGCAACGTCGGCCCGAAGCTCTCGGGCTCGTTGTGGTCGGATGCACTTTGGGCCAATGGAAAATTGATCCCGCTCGGGGGGATCATGCGTGGCTCGAAAATTCAACGTAACCGGGGAATATTGTAAGCGAGAATGGGCGAAAGCCCGAGACCGCGATATACATAATCGGATGGTGTAAACCGTGTTCGACGTAGGCGAAGGGTAGGTCGGGCAATATCGTGTCGCGATGGGACCGTCGCCGAGGTAGCGAATAGGACACGCGAACACGTTGCACTTGAGGGAGCCTCCTAGTGTGACCCCCCCCCCCCCCCGAAAAATAGCATATTTTCGCAATTTTTTTTTTTTTATGGTTAGGATAAACTAATCGGTCTGATTTTTTGTTAACAAATTACATTACTAATGGAGAATGCAAAATAATTTTTTCCAAATCGATTTATTTATTTTTAACATCGTTTTTTTAATTTTTTTGAAAAGGGGGGTTTGAAAAAAAAGGATCCAAATTGTGGCCACTATTGCGGACGCAATTTTGATCTGATACAAAAATTTCAAGAAGATTATTAAAGGATCGTCCTAGTGTGACACCCGAAAAATAGCAGATTTTTGCGATTTTTTTTTTTTTTTAATCGTTAGGATAAACTAATCGGTCTGATTTTTTGTTTACAAATTACAGCACTGATATGGAGAATGCAAAATGATTTTTTTCCAAATCGATTTATTTATTTTTAATATTGTTTTTTTATTTTTTTGAAAAGGGGGGTTCGACGAAAAAAGGATCCAAATTGTGGCCACTATTGCGGACGCAATTTTCGATCTGAAACAATAATTTCACGAAAATTATTGATCTGTAAGAAAGCCTCTGTGTCTCTGTAGAAAATTTCCTGCCGCTCCGTGCCCCACATTTTCTCATTTGATGGACAAAAATTGTAAGGGATCAAAAAAATTATTCCTCAATGTTTTTCAAAACTTTCATGGCTCGTCCGGGTCACAGAAATTTTTTTATCAAAATTACGAAGCCCAATCTGCCGTTTGAAAGCTCGTTCATTCCTATTGAAAATTCTTTGTGTTTTTTTTTTTACCGAGTTATCAACTGACAAGGGAGAAAATAAATTTTTCTGCATCTTCGGAAATTCAAATATGTGGATTGTCCAAAGAAAAATGTTTGCCGCTCGTGAAAAACATGAGATTGTGAAAAAAAAAAAAAACGTATTATGAAGAAAACTGGAACAAGTTTTCAAACAGATAGTCGATCGATAGTGAGTAAATAATCAGCGATGAAATATATTCACTGCAACTCACATGATAATTTTTGAAAAAGTGTGAATGACAAATAAGCACAAAAATATCTTATCGCGTCCTGAATAAAATTTTTTTTATCCGATGGAATATCCAGTCCAGTGTGACTTCAGTGCGAATGGGAGAATGGGATGCACATGGGATGCACGTGCCGATGGAAGAAACAGCATGCATCGCGAAATACGATGTAAAATGAAATATCGAATCGATGAAGAATATTTTGCAATAACGTTCGGGTTACGTGACGTTCCGGGCGAGGGAAATACTGATAAAGATACTCCCTATTTCACCGGAATTCGACGTTCTTATTTTATAAAAAAAAAAAAAAAAAAAAAAAAAAAATTCAGCCTTTTTTCCGAGCACAGTGTTTCTTCCATCGAAATCGAGTCAGTAGTCCGAGAATATATTGAAATATTCCGAAAAGAGAGATCCTCGAAGAATGATAAAAAAAATTGGCAACGTCTGGGATTCTTAATACACGCCTACGACGTTTATGCAATGTACGTATGGGGCATTCCATGCCACTTCAATCAAGTTCTGGCAATCATTTTTCCCATCGTTTTCATAATTTTGTCATTCGAAAGTACTCATAGAAAAAAACGCACCCAATTTTTTTCAAACTTTATTTTTTAAGATATATTTGAAAAAAAAAAGAACTTCCATTTTTTTTTCACCTGAAGAAATCAAGAAAATTCTTACCAAATTATAAAGAAATTTCCAAACGCTATTGCAAGATGGAGCATTCAAAACTACCGAAGTGAAAAAAATAAGAATAAAAAAATTTGCCGACAAATATTGGTAAAAAATGTTTTGTATCATATAGGTCGGAAAATATAAATAATACAAAATACAGAGTTATGTATAAAAAATCTTTTTTTTTTCAAATATATCTCAAGAAATTATGGGAGGGCCAAAAAAATGGTTTGACCCCAAATAAGGACCACCCTCATATATTATATATATATATATACGTATCAGAACACCTCACAATAACGATAAACATTGGACCATCACGATCGTTGCGAATAATCGTGCAATATTTATTCAAAAAACGCTCTTCCAATACGTTATTCATCAACAGAGCACGGTAACGTAAAAAAATCCCAATTCAATTTACGGCTTTTCCCTTATTCATCCTCGTGGGTTCGACCATCGGCCCTCAACAACGAAGGGTCGAAATCAAGTACCATCGCAATTTCGAAATCCTTCTCCACGCCACATCCATATTTACGAGTCTATAAATCCAATGAACGTGAAAACAAAAAGAAACAACAAAAAAAGAAAACAACAAAAAAAAAAGAATCCACCTGAAGCATTACGATAATGATTCGTATTGATTTCCATTCGTTCAGAGAGGATTACAATCTGGCTCTAAACATACCCACCGACTCGGCCAAACGAATCTTTTACGAAGACGTGAAAGCCGCGGCCGAAAGCGGTTGGGACTTTTCGTCGAGATGGTTCATCTCGAAGAACGGAACCATCGGCGATCTCGCTGACATAAACACCAGAAACATCATTCCCGTCGATTTGAATGCGTTTCTTCAAAGAAACGCTCGTCTATTGTCGGGTTACAACGTTCGTCTCAACAATCCCACGGTGAGCTTTCAATTTTTTCCACAAAAATAATAAATTCTGAATAATTTTTTTTTTTTTATCATTTGATTGATTAACTTGATTATCACAAAATTCTTCGTCTTTTTGCTTTCTCATAATTTTATACCGTATTGAAAATTATTAAGATGTAAATTAGAACCTTGCACATTGCTTCCTCATCGTTTTACACATTTGCCAGAGCTTTCTCCATGAGAAAGCCAAAACTGTACGATCACTTTTACCATAGTTACTCATAGACGAAGCTTTGGCAAATGTGTAAAATGAGAAAGCCATGTTCTACTTTGCACCTTTTATCGGTTAACTTATTTATAAAAAAATCAAAAATAAAATTTAAAATAGTTCGTTATTTTTTTTTTTGTGAAAAATTTATTTCACGGTGTCACGATGGCTTAATGCGAATTTCCATAAGACACGTATCCGGAAAGGACCATTAACGTTCGAAGTGCAGTGACAAAGCGCCCGGCATTAGCATTACCCTCGCTCTCGCGCTCTTATTTGACGCGTTAATGCGTCGCAGTGGTACAACACACGTTATAGTCAGACACGTGGCTTATTCGCTGGTTGAAATCTACGTAGCGTCACAACCGCGGTAGACGACGGGGTCGTTATGATTTACAATGCCATTTCGAGGTTGAAACACACTCACGCTCTGCAGTCGTCGTCGTCGTCGTCGTCGTCGTCGTAGTTGCCACGTCCAAAACTTTCCCCCGACTAATACAATGCTTTCGCCCGAAAGTCGGGGGGGACAACTTACTCTCGATTCTCTCCGTCGGATCGCCGGAAACGCGGGTCAACGTGACTGCAGACTCACGTGCAATTTGTTACCCAAAAAAAAAAAAAAAAAAAAAAACAATGTTCCCTATACCGAAACAAGAAAATTTTGAAACAAAGTATCTTAAGAGTGAATCTATCATTTCTCTTTGAGACCATTTTTTTTTTGTTTTTGTTATCATTTTATTATATCTCTGGCGAACAAAATAGCCGAAAAAAATTAAGACGAAAGCCTATTTTA
The DNA here is from genome assembly GCA_963662125.1 of Diplazon laetatorius. Lineage (NCBI taxonomy): Eukaryota > Metazoa > Arthropoda > Insecta > Hymenoptera > Ichneumonidae > Diplazon > Diplazon laetatorius. The sequence goes on from OY759154.1 coordinate 12,061,696, forward strand.
TCGTAATAAATATTTTATCGTAATAAAAAAAAAAAAATAATGTCCCACCCTCACATAGTTTCTTTTATGAGGAAGCAATATCGGCTGATTTGAAAAAAAAGAAAAAAAAAAAATAATATTTTTTTTGTTGTTCTTTGTTGTTCATCAACAGAAAGCAAAGTATTACAAGGACAAAGCGAGCGAATATCAGCGAGGAATCGACAATGTTTTGTGGAACGAGGCTGAGGGCGTGTGGCTCGATTACGACATGAAAAATTCTCGTCATCGAAACGATTTTTATCCGTCGAACTTGGCCCCACTTTACACGGAAAGTTTCAACATTTTGAAATCGAAGATTTTCGGTGATAGGGCGACCGCGTATTTGAAGAGGAATGGAATTCAAGACTTTATGGGTGAGCTTTTTTATTTTTGATTTTTTTTTATTTTTTTTTATTTTATTTTATTTTATTTCATTTTATTTTATTTTATTTTATTTTATTTTATTTTATTTTATTTTATTTTATTTTATTTTATTTTATTTTATTTTATTTTATTTTATTTTATTTTATTTTATTTTATTTCATTTTATTTTATTTTATTTTATTTTATTTTATTTTAGGCGGTACACCAGCGTCGATAATACGAAACGGTGAGCAATGGGATTTCCCAAACGCATGGGCGCCATTGCAATCGATCATCGTTCAGGGTTTGAGAAATACGGTCAGTCCGAGTGCGCTATCGCTGGCCAAGGAACTCGCGATTCGATGGCTCAGGGCCAATTACGCCGGATTCTCCGAGTACGGAGAGATGTTCGAGAAGGTGAGTCGAATTTAATGACGATTTAATTATATTGTGAATTTTGTATTTCCTTACCGATTTTTTTTTTATGAGAATAAGTGCATTTTAAGAGAGAAAAAATGTGCATGTGAATGCATACTTAGGTTCGACGACATTAGAATGACTCTCAGAAATGATTCGTTTTTTTTTTTATTAATTATGTCAGTGCAGGGTCGATATGATATTTGAATGATAATGAATTTATAATTTCATTGTGATTCAAAGATTCGCAATAAAATGATGAATCAATGATTATTCGATTTTTATAATGAATTCACAAATGTATGACGAATATTTGAATATAACAATGGATTCATGAATTTATTATGAATACTTGAATTATGATAAATTATTATTTTGTTGTAAAACATTTTAATCATGCCGGACTTGTTTGTCTTGTGATAAATGTTTCAATAATGATGAATTCATAACTTTATAGTTGAATTTTCGAATTCTAATGAATTATTTGATTCATTGTGAAAATTGGATTATGATCGATTCATCATTTTCCGCCAGACATTTGAATTACAATGAAATTCATGAAATTAATCGTGAAACCTTATGAATTGTCAAAGTAAGATATATGCCGTCGCTGACTTTTTCATAGGAAATTTAATTCTCTACAACATTGTTCATGTAAACTTTTGGTCTATATAACGTTGTTTATTCAGCGTTTGGACATAAAAAAAATAAAACGATAAGAAAATCGATGCATTTTTTATCTTCCCGTCAAAACGCTGGTTGAACAACGCTATATAGACCAAAAGTTCATATGAACAATGTTGTAGAGAATTGATTTTCCTATAAAAAAGTCCTTCTACAGTATACATCTAGCTGTGATAATTAACGTGTAGGAAAGCTCGGAAGAATTTCGGCCTTTCTGAACAATGCTCATTCTGATTTTTAAGCCCCACACGAATTATTTCACGAGCTTGCGAATCAAAGCTTCGAAAGGTCGAATACACAAGTGAACTTGAGTATTCTGGGCGAGCGATACATTACCACCCACCGCTGCCTATCCACCAGGTCCGAAGAAAAGCTCGTGAAATTTTTTTTCCGGATTCTCATAAATTATTCGTCATGCCGTGTGTTGTTTAGACGACTCAAAGTGGTATATCCCAACCACCCACCTAATGCCAGACGATCGTTCAATCAAAGGAATTTACCAAAAGCTCACTTTATCTCACCTTGTTGACTCGAAATCCGAGAAAAGCCCTTCAAAGGTCAAGGAAACTCAATTCAAAAACAAAAATCCACATCATCACGAAAAACCATTCGTCTTGCGGAAAAAAAAATGTTTTTTCGACAACAAAGGTCACGCGAGGTGATGCTATCATTGGTCGAGGACGAATTTGCGGACTTGTGTGTGGGTGTCGTTGCTTTTGTTTCGGATTTGTGTGAAATTCTGGGCGTCGCGCTCGCAAGCTCAAGCTCCGATATTGGATGTCGGCGGGGGATGCTCGTCGGTAACGGAACGGGGGAGGGGGAGGGGGTGGTAGTTGTAAATCTACCCTCCCCCCCCCCCCCCAACCGGATGACACGGACGAAAGAGCTTTTTCCACTTTTCACACAACCACAGCTTTCTTCGTCGTTCTCGCACTTTCTTCACGTTCAACGATTCCGTCGCGCAAACCAAGACAAAATACATTCGTAAATCCTGTGTCCTCGCTCGGGTAAATAGATGTGAAAATAATTTCTTCGGGAAAAGAATAGAAAAAAAAAAAAAATTAAAATAGACCGGTAAAAGTTTTTGTGATGAATGAAATGTTTATATTCGTTTTATTTCGTGACTCGACGATATTTCGTACTGATAAATTATTTAAAATATATTAAATATATATATATATATATATATGATGTACGAGAAAAATAATAATGATATTAATGCTGACAGTGCAGCGTAGTAGCTGTTTAATATTGAAATCCATTTTGAAGCAAGAATTTAACTTGAGGAATTCATTGTTATAAATATCCATTAAATGTTCGAAAACAATATTTAACTCGATTTATGATATATACATTTTCAATAATATAAATTGAAAATGAGATTGCAAAATTAATTTCCAGAAATCTACGAAACCTAGGACCTTCGGTATAATTTTCCGGTAAAGTTCAAGTGAGGCTTTATGTTCCCGTGATTTTTCGAAAATTTTTGGATCACCAGTTTCGGAATTAAGGAGGGAGGGGACGCTCTATTTTCGCATATTTTTCAGCATATCTTCTTAAATATGCTTTTAGAAAATTCTAAAAAAAATATTTTCGTATTTCGCATAGCCAGCCCTTTCCAACCCATGAAATGAACTGTTTTTTTTTTTTTTTTCGAGTACCTTATTTGCCCACTCTTCAAGTCTCATATGAATATTTTGAAGTGTCAACTAGTGCAAGATATTTGCGTCAATGAGATGTGATTATCATGCCAAATTTCAAATTTCTACGTTGCATAGTTTCTGAGAAAATCGGCTGTGACAGACGGACAGACAGACAAGCTCGAGTGATCTTATAAGTTTTCCGTTTTTTTCCAGTTGACGTACGGAACCCCAAAAATTAAATATTTAGCTTTTTCCGCCCATAGGAACCCAGTTTTTGTTAAAAGAAAACAAGACATTTTTTATATTTTCGTAAAGAAATTAATCAAAACAGTTGCCGAATCATGATAAAAGTCAAATTTTTTTGACAAAATTGTAGTTTTTTGGTGTCAACTTATGAAAATATGCAGATTAGGAAAAAAACTATTGAAATAATTTTACAGGACATAAATTTTCTATTAAAAAAAATCGCAATAATTTTTCCATCAAATTTCAAGATGATGAAAAGAAAAATAATGGAAAATCCACTTGAACTAAAAATATATATTTCGAACCGCACGCTCTTCGTCATTCAACGATTTATCGTTTCCGAGTTATATACCGACTGAAATATAAAATAAATGAGAATCATCGAACAAATCGAAGTTTGGACTATTGCGTTGGCGAAAAAAAACTGTTCGAAATCCGGATAAATCTCGTTAGGAAAACGTATATTGAGGTACGGTTGAATATCGAGGATTCCGAGGAATCGCATAATTTTACGTTTTTCACGTCTTCGTTCTCGAGCCAACGGGTGAGACTCCCCGGTCAAGGGTAATAAATTCGAGCGTTTCGTCCGGCCGCCAGCAAGCTTTTCGTACCCTGTACCCAACTAACGTACCTAAGACTTGACTTTTCCGCTTTTTTTTTTTTTTTTTTTTTTTTTTTCACGAACACGTGTTCGACCGTATATAACCACCAACGGGCGTTGATTTACTCCTGACTCGTACGAGAAAATATCCCTCGTCTCACCGTATTCCCCACGTGATTTTTTTTTTGTACTCGGTATGCGGATCACGACAAAAATTTTTCGACAAGCCATTTTGGAGATGATAAACGTCTCAGAGAGTTCGTTCTACGAGATTTGAGCGCTTGTACGACCTTGATTGATGCTTTTTTTCTTCTTCTTCTTCGACCTACGACGACAATGTGGAAATGCAAAATGGATAAAGCGTTACGATGGAGAATTTTTTTTTTTTTTTTTTTTTTTTTTTTTTTTTTTTTTTTTAATGTCATTGCGATACATTTTTTTGTCAATGAACTTCGTATGTTGTCGATGAGCTTCGATTCTTTGTTTTTTTTTTTTTTTCGTCATTGCTATTTCACGTATACAATTTGTTTATTCTTATTGTTAACAATATTTTTTTTTTTTGACCTTCGTGTATTTTTTAGATTATTCTTATAATATTTCGACGTTGAATTATTTTTCGATTATTATCGTATCGATTTTGACGTTGAATTATTTTTTACATTTTATTATTTCATTTTTTTGACCTTCAATTTTGGTGGTCACCATTGTAATAATATTATTTTGTCCTTCGATTCAATTGACCTTGAATTATTTTTCGATTATTATCATATACCGATTTGACCTTCAATTATTTTTCACATTATTATTTTATTATTTTAATCTCAAATTTTCGTTGTCACGTTGTAATAATATTACTTCGACCTTCGATTCAATATTTTTTTTTTTTTTTTTCGTCTAACACAATTCATAACATTGTAGCATTATATTTTTTTTTCATTCAAATATTTTTTTTTTTCGACGTTCCGATATTTGCATTCAGGTGAGGCGGATCGTTTCTTTTCAAACTTTTTCCCACGCGACGAGTGCGATGAGTCGACTATTTTTCCGCGTGTCGTATCGCCCTTTTCAGACATTTGCTTTCATTCGCCACGACCGGAAAAATACCGTGAAAAATGAAAAATGAAAAAAAAAAAAAAAAATTCCATCGTCGATTCGTAAAAACGATCGACCAGCCGATTGGGAACTTTGACAATGAAGAAGGGTTGGATTTTTTTCCGGTTACGATTGTTGTTTATCAATCGTTGGGGGGATTCGAAAAACCACGATGCAAGCATTATACGTTTTCCACTTCCTGCCTTTTTTCATCCCCTACACGCTCTTTCGACCCCTCAATGCCGCCATTCGGTCACGCTCCAACGAACTTTCCAATGGCGAAACTTTTTCAAATCTTTTCGATTCCACCGTTTTTTTTTTTTTTTTGCGTAAATAAAAAGCCCGTAGACAAAAAAAAAAAAAACGACATTGTGCAGCAAACTTGGGAAAAACTTATTTGGCTTCGGTTGAAAAAATTTCGAAACCTACTTCTGGCAAGAATCCAAAAATGTGTACTCCATCGGGGGGGGGGCATTTATATCATCGAATGAGAATCGGTATTTCGTAAATTTATTTCCCCATTGTGTTGTCGAATGTGTAATAAAAATGTTTTTTTTTTACGACTCCGTGAAAACGGCAATTTCGTCGATTTCTATGGCCCTTTCGTTCGAACATTTTTGCCCTCTCTGTACAATATCGCCGGAGGAGTTACCAACGACATTTCCAAAGTTATTATTTTTCCACCCGGGTCGATGAAAAATCTGAGAAACTATCGTGAGCAATGGGAATGACCGTTCGTTTCGTGAAAATGTATTTAAAGGGGTTGTTACACTGTGCCCATTGCAGAAAAACATGAGAAAACAATTGAAACGTCGACTTTTTATTTTATTTTATTTTTTTTTTCATTTCGTTGAATATTTATGTTTCAAAAATATTTTGACGCAAATTTGTCCAAATACTCACACGACCGATCGATCGTGGATCATATTGCTTATCAAATATCATGGCCCATTGCGAATCAACAATTAATCTTAATAATTCATAATTAATAATATGTGAATTTTTTTTTTAATTTTCTTTTTAATAATATCTGAATTCATTCTATCAGTTGTGTACCGATTGAAATGAAATTGGGTACACAGACGTAGATCCATGTCTTGAAAAAAAAACAAAAATAATATTTTTGGAAAAAAAAAAATTCCAAAATTGAAATTTTGAAAAAAAAAAAAAAAAAAAATTCCAAATGTCAATGACTACTACAGAATCCCTACGAAACCTTATCATGTGCGTGCCCAACACGCTCTTGACCAATTTTTTTTCATCTTTACTTGCAATTGAATATCTATAAGTGAAAAAAAAATTGAAAAAATAGATAAATTATGTGTAAATTTCCCGGAACGTTTTCAAGACAAGTAACTCGCCCTTCATTCATTCCTTCGACAATGAACCTGTAGAATAAAGAACGTTTCGATAGGCCGAGGGATGATAAAAATCATTTCGAGAAAAAAAATTAAAAATGACAAAAAAAAAACAATAATCCTTTCTGCAATATCGAATTCGCGTTAACAAAATATTCGAAGAAAAAAAAAGGGTGATTCGGAATTTGAAAAAAAAATCAACCTTGTTTTCATGAAAACGTTCGAGAATCGCGATTTCTGATCGAGTGCGTGAATTCACGACAAAGGGAAAGGTGGGTGGAAACGCACAATGGAAAGAAATAAATCTGCGAACGTCGGACTGTCTGCAAAAAATTCACGATCATTAATGCAAAACCCGATTCCGCAACGTAGGGTGAGAATCTATAAATCTTGACAGCTCCAACGATTTATAAAAAAAAAAAAAAAAAAACAGTTCCAACCCTTCTCAAAATAAACAAAAATCAAAGGATCCGTGAAGAAAGAAAAAAAAAGAAAATGTCACGAGGCAAACATCATCCGGCACAAACTGTGATCAATATTATTCGACCATCACTTTGTTGTGATACGACAACCTCAGTGACGACTGAATGCAAAGAGTTTCACAAACCCCTGTTGCGTTAAGGTGACATGACAACTTGTGAGTAACAAAAATTCGCCCAGTTGCAACATTTTTTTTTTCATCCACAACCACTCGATGAATTTTATTAATATTTTCGAAGCTTATTGTGCATTGTTTCAATTGCGAGTGGTTGACATTTTATAAGATTCCATCAAAAATTGTAGCCAGTACATAAATTACCCATCGGTTAAATCAAAAATAAAAATAAACCTCGAAATGAAAGGGAAAAAAAACAAAAAAAAATCTCACGACTTCATTCAAAAAAACAAAAAAAGTTCTGACAAATTATTTTCAAATCGCACGCTGTCAGAACTCGTCAGCACGATCGAAATTGGAAAATTAAACTTGAAAATTATCGGAAAGAGGAAAAAAAAATGCTTGAGACAACATTTTAATTAATTTAATTGGTATTTGATTATTTTGCAAATTGCACGGTGTCATGACTCCTTAATGGCTGATGGTTGTAACCGATGAAGCACGCGGGGGTATGTTCGCATCAACCGATCCGTCGATTTACGTCTGACAGATCGACGGGGGATGAGGGAGCCAAAAGTGATGGGGATAAAAAAGTAGGAATATATAAAAAAAAAAATAAGCAGAACGCTTCGAAGGAAATATGAGGGGATCGCTTAGGCATACATGAGTGGGTAGGGTGCTCGTATCGAAAACATCGTCGAGGGGGTTTGACCGATCCTAAGTGGTTTACCGATGTTTCACACAAGGGTAGCTTGCGGACGTGAGTGGACCACGAAGTTCGAAGAACATCCATCTTGATAACTGGATTAATGCACCTCGAGGGGACATTCGATTGTTGTAACATTTTCCAACATCTCGAATTCGAATATAACAATCACGAGGTCACGAGAAATGTAGCGGTAGTGAAGTCACGTAACGTCTGCTGAAATAAATGGCAACGAAAATACATCGTTGGGATCTTTCAATAATTCACCATGATTTAAATTAATTTTATACATTTGGAATTCCTGGAATGTGCTTGATACAGAGCTCAGATACACCTGGAATTACTTGTATGATAATCTGAATATGTGGTTGAAATTTCTTCGAATTACTTATCATTAATTCAGATTCACTTTTAATTACTCAGTATTACTTAGAAGCTATAGGAATAACGTAGAATCACTTGGAATCACTCAGAACTACTGAGAATTACTTGGAATTACTTGGAATCACTCAGAACTAATACGAATTTTACTTAAAATTACTTAGAATTACTTGGAATTACTTAGAATTACTTAGAATTACTTAGAATTACTTAGAATTACTTAGAATTACTTAGAATTACTTAGAATCACTCAGAACTAAGAATTACTTAAAATTACTTAGAACCACTCGGAACTAAAAATTACTTTGAATTACTCACAATCACTCGGATCCGAAAATTACTAAGAATCACTTGGAATTATTGAAAATTGATAACGATTAACTCAACGTTGCTCAAAACAACTCGAAATAACTTGAAATCAGTATGAGCTTTTCATAATTCACAAGTTGCAAGCACAAAAGATCCATCCAAATATTTCATCGTTATTTTTTTCCATTTCTCGACATCACAATAATTCCAGGATATATATTTTCTCTCACATTTTCAATTATTTTTCTGATATATGAACAAAAATTGAGCTTCGTACAGACAATATAGGTGTTCATATACGAAAATTGTATTCATCGATAAAAAAATGAATGCTCGAAAAAAATAAGATAAAATCAATGAAGATATGCGAGAACGAGACGAGATTGGAAAATTGTAGGAGAAAAATTGTACGACAAGAAAGGTTATGGGTATTGCATTAAATTGAATCCTCGGGGAAGATTTTCGTTGTATGGAAGACGCTCATGGATCTTCGCGCATATATAGTGCGTTAGTTCGTCGTGAATCTCAAGACACGAGATCGAAAAATATATATCGGTTTATCTCCCCGTACTTCAACCATTCATCCGAGCCGTGCATTATGCTTCTAGTGCCCCCGCCCCCTCCCCCATGGGGTTGCGTTGCGTTACACGTTACCTCAACATACATATATGAGGGTGTCCCTTAAAATGGTGATTTGAGATTTTCAATGCTCCCAGCCTCTAGAATGATTCAATATATATAAAATAAAACCTCGACCAAATTGCAAGCCTCTATTACGTCATTAACCCATGCCGCCCGGCAATTGAAATTTTACCACTCGAATAAAATCTCATTTTTTCGATTATTCGAACTAAATTGTGTTTTGAAGGTTTTTTTTCGGATTTGAAATTATTACACCTTACCAACGGAATAAGTGAGGATTAAGTTTGGAGGACACAAAGATGAATTCATCTATTTTAAATTGAAAAAAAAAAAAAAAAAAAAAAAAAAAAAAAAAAAAACAACCGGGAACTATTGAATTCAAATGAAAACACATGAAAATATTTATTTTCCGGTTGCAAAACGCAGCAGGGGTGTGAATCTTGTTTTACAAAATCACAACAGTAATTATGGGATTTTATAAGATAATGCAAATGGCGCAATTACTGTTGTTGTTGGGGGGGGGGGGGGGGATGCGAAGGCAGAAGAAGAAAAAATACAGTCGCACATGGCTTTGCAGAAAGTGGTTCGAGGGTCGAGGGTGGAAAAAAAAAACAACGAAGAAAAGAAACACGATCTGTCTAACGTATGGCAAAGGGTTAGTTCTTATTACAGGCGTACGAGTAGTCATGACAATCCATGGCCAGACGACACGCAATACCTCGAGTGAGACGAGACACTTGGAATGGGTTCTCTCTCTCTCTCTCTCTCTCTCTTTTTTTTAATTAAAAAAAAAATATATATTTTCTTTTATTATTATTATTTTTTTATTATTATTATTTTTTTATTATTATTATTTTTTTATCATTATCATTTCTTTTTATTTCTTTTTTTAATGGAGTAATATATGAATAGTGTGTCTCCGACGAGTTGGGGTCGTGCTTTTGGTCTCGAGGACGACGTGACAAATTAATCCTCATCGATCGAAACGTCGCGGAGTCACGGATGAGGTGAAATAATGTACGATGAAAAAAAAAAAAAAAAAAAAAAAAAAAAAAAAAAAAAAAGTCGGCAAAAAGCGATGATGGAGATGAATGAGCGAGAATTTTGTTTTCGTTATTTCGTGCGGGAGTTTTGTGGGGAGAAAAAAAAACACTTTTAATTCTAATGTACAACGCGTCGAGGGTTATTATTTTTAATAACTTCAATGGGATTCGTGGACTTTAATTCGTTATTATTATCATTATTATTTATTTATTTATTTATTTATTTATCTATTCATTTATTTTTATATCTGCGTACTTCGCAGCTCGATTCATTCCCATTTTACGTTCGCTTTAGTTATTATTATTATTATCATTCTTTTGTTATCATAATTTTTTTCTTTCCGTGAGTTTCTCCATTTGGGGGGTAGTTTTGAATTTCTCCAAGGATTGTAGAATATTCAAAAATTCTGGGAAAAAAATCAAGGCGGTTTTTAGGTCGAAATGGAAGCCGAAAAAAAAATCATGAACTGAATCGGCGGTGGTCAGGCGGTTCACATTTGACGCGAAATGTCCCATACAAAATTGTACATTGCACGTGGGTGGAACATAAACATGATGAAATTCATGTCGATAATCGGACGTACGTATTACCGCAAATCCGGTGAATTTCCACCGGTTTAATCGGTCCTCGGTATGGATTTTCGGCCTGAGTGGCATTTCCATCGTGGTCCCCACTTCTCTCGGGCGATTGGCTCACGCTCGCCACAACCCGAATTCGACAATGTCAACGGTCAAACCGGCGGGCAAAGCGTTTGCGGCAGCCGAATCCGTTGGGTTTAACCCCCCGCACAATGGACCGAACCGTCGACTGGTTTGCGGTAATTGATACAACTTGGTCTGACCGCTGGTCGATTCGCACTACTGCGTTTTATTATCCGCTTCGCGTCACGCGGTTACCGCGTACTCTGATACCAAATACTGAGGGAGTGTGTCAACAACGACGAACTTTCACCACAACATTCCATCCCGAACGATCGAAATTTTCACTAAAATTCCCAATTTTAGACAATTTTTTTCTAAATTATTTCACATTTTTCGCTATCAGAGTCAATTCAATAGTGTAAAAAATAGAAAAATTGACGATCGACGTTACAATTCAATAGAAGAATCATTGAAATTGATTCCCTGACACAACATTTATTCATGATCGTGGATTATGAAACCTATTGCATTCTAGAATACATTCTAAAAAAAGAAAGAGACGAAAATAAACAAAATTCATGAAAATTAATTTACAAATATGAATTTAAAAAATTATTTTGTGATACTAATTAATAGTTATCTGTCTGAAAAAGTGTTCCAAATACCTTTCAAAAACCTTTGTGAATATCATCGAATTCTAGAATGCATTCCAGAAAAAGGAAGACACAAAAAAAATCGAAATTTATAAAAATTAATTTACAGCTAAAAAAAAATTCTTTTGCGATACTGATTAATAGTTATCCGTCTGAAAAAGTATTGTGAACACTTTATCATCGAATGTTTCCGAGCAAAAGGGTTGTCAGACGCGACGGGGTTGATGTTCCAATCCTGTAGGGACGATCGATGAACATGTGTTGCATTTTTTTGTTCTTCTTCTTTTTTTCTCCTTAGTCATAGTTGACGTCAATCGCGATGCTGTGTCTATCGTCAGGAGGGGCGGGGGGGGGGATTGCGAGGGTGAATATATATCTTTTTCTACTTCGTCCGGGGCGTAACGAAGTGAGCGGTGATTCGTGGGGACGGATAGGCCCGTCCTCGAGTGGTTCAAGATGACGAGAAAGACGGTCGTCGCAAAATCGATAATGCTGCACATCAGATTTCGCGAAGGGTGGAGATTGAAGAAGCACGATTGGATTATACGAATGAAGCAGTTATGTCGAGAAGAAAAAGTAGAAAAAAAAAAAAACATATTGCCTATATCCTGCACACAGTCGAACGAAACAATTCACGAGGGTTCGAGCACACGAGGGTGGCAAAAAATGTATCTCGTCAATGGGGTCGTGACAATCCCCGAAAATCAATTCCCATGAACTGTCCAATTTTTTCATCATTTCATCGGACAAGATTATTTTTATATTTTATAAAAATAAAAAAACAAAAAAAATTCTCATTTTTACATTTTATGAAAATTAAAGAAAATAAAATTCTGATTTTCACATTTTATGAAAATTAAAGAAAAAAAAATGTTATTTTCATATTTTATGAAAATTAAAGAAAAACAATTTTTTTAAATATAATAATGGATTCCAAGGACGACAAAAAAAATGTTGTTGCCACCCGCGAATCCATCGCTCATTTCGCAGCTTCTGTCAGCATCTCCGGGTTAGGAATCCCCCCGGGGGCGTCCCTGGGGTACTTTTTCACTTCAACTTTTTCACATTCGAGGTGTGATGGATGCAAGTCGCAAAAGCGAAAAAATAAAAAAAAAAAAAACTTTGTTTCGATAATAATAATGATAATAATGATGGTGGAACGATTCATCCAAGAAATATAATAAATATATAGATATATATATATATATATATATATATGTTTTTCGCATATATTTCGACAGGAATTTGTTTTTCGACAATTGTTTATGCAGAGCATGATTTAAAAAAAAATTTTTTTATTATTTATTCAGATACTTTAAACTTGAAAATTCGTACTCTTGTCACAGAAGGATAGACGGATATAGGTATACTTTTTAAAGACAAAATAATAAGTCACAGTGAGAGGCTGTGAGATTATTTTTTTATATCGGTCATAATATTTCATTATCTTTTACATTTATTTTATTTTCGATATATATGTTTCATCGGTGTACGATTTATGTTTGACGATGAACAGAAAATTATCAATGACGATAATACACAATTAACAACATTGATATTATTATCTCACACATCTCAATCTCACACACATATATAATTCTCACACGTATATGCCATTCGAATCGATTCACCCGTATAGATGCAAATTTCGTGAATAACAAAAAAAAAAAAAAAAAAATGATTTAGATTCGTTTTGACTTATCTTGGGCTCGATGGGCTCGAAAATTCGGTGTAAATCGTTGGCTCTCTCCCCCTGGGTCGGATATCTTCAAATCTTTTTTTTTTCCCCCCCCCGATCATCCCCAAATCCGTTAAGGGCTGCGAATCCATCAACGTATATTAACCCAACAAATTTGAGGTGTGACTCAGTAGTCACTCAGTACCCTCGCAAGCTCGTGCAACACGATCCTTCGTCTTTGCACATCCATATCGTCACGATAAAATCCAATCACAAATCATGAGAAACACGAAACGAACGAAATACCGAACCCGACGAATCTGATTCGCCCCTTCGAAGTTCGAAACACAGACGTTGTAATCTTGGTCTCGGTTGAACCAAGCATCACGGGGTGTGCCATCGCAATCTACACCCCCTGGCTCGCACCCTCGCCCAACTATATAGAATCAGTCGAGACGTTTGCGATAACGGATCGCGACAGGGCTGACCACACGCCGAACGCACTACTGTCAAACCTTGACGGGCTATTAGCGAGTTTACGACGTTTCCAAACTCACTTAGCCCCACGTGTCCGAAACGTTTTGGCCGTTTTCGACCCACGACCCACAAACCCCGACTCGACGTTTAATTGTAAGACCTGATCGATCAGCGTCGAAGCCGAGCTCTCGGACTACGAATTGAAAGCTCGTCGGAATTAATTATTCCAAACCTATGACATTCGACACGTCACAACTTTTCAATGAATTATTATATAATTATAATTATTAATAATCATTAATATTGTATAATTATTAATAATTATTATTATACATCAAATTCATGACACTGATAAAAAAAAATAAATAATACGGAGAATTAGCTGATTCAAGACATTTTTCGTGAATTGCAAGAATTTTTCAAGTCTTGGTCGTTGCTTCCTCATAGAGGAAGAAGCCTTTGTTGAATTCGTGATTTTTTTTTTCACGACATGTTTATGAAAACGTGTTCGAAATGTTCCAAAACGATTTTTGAAAAAATTGAAAATTATTTATTTCACGTCTCTGGCTCTCACGATTTTTAAAATTTTCCCCACCGTCACATAGCTTCCTCAATGAGGAAGCAAGATAAAACGACATAAAAATAAACAAGTGACAAATAAAATCGATAACAAGATCTGAAATTCTGAATCCAAAGAATCGATCGATATCTCATTTCCGATAATCGTTTTAAATTCGTTTCAAGGTGACCCCAAAACTCTTTTAAAATCATAACAATCCCAAAAACAACCTTCAACCAGTAAAAAAAAAAATTGTATTTCATGCAAATCGAATCCTTTGAAATTTTTCCCAACGGTTTGTGCTTGTCGTCGTTCGCGTGTCAAAGCTTTGAAGTTCGCACGACCACGGTAAATATATATTTTCCAAATGCATTTGACAACTTTCTCTTGTACGTGAGAGAGCGGAAACAACTTGACCGCACCCATTGTCACGGACAGCTGAAAGTTCACGGATTCACGTTTAATCAACGAACCAATGTGGACAACGAAGTTGCAGAACGAATCTCGTGGCCATGCGCAAAGTAATGCAGACCCCCCCCCTCCCTCCCCGAGACGTGTCTCGTTGTGAATTCTCGTACGTTTTCAAGTTAATCGGTTTTTGAGGTCAGTCGGTAGCCGAGTCGAGAGACGTAGATCCCAGAGCCGCAAGCTTTCTCGTACGAATCTACATTCTCGTTGTCTCCTCCCTCCCCTCCCCCTCCCCCCCCCCCTCCGCCCACGTAGCCGCAATCCTCGTCAAACGAACCTCAACCACCACGGACGTGCTTTCCAACGCAATCAATGTCGTGTACCCCCTGCAACGACCTTTCTCGTCTAATATTTTGTAAACTGCTAAAAAAAAAAAAAAAAAAATTTTTTTAATTTATTTGAAAAAAAACAAAATTTTGAAGAATGATCCAATCTCAACACACGACGGAAAGTGAGTTTTCGATTCCGCGAGTTGAAATTTATTATTATTATTATTATTATTATCATTGTTAATTGTCGATAATGAGAAGATTATCCGTGTTCAGGGGAAATTTCGATATAGTTTTCTACTTATCGATATTGTTGCTATATGATGTCGCGTTGTTGTGTTATTGGATTTTGTGAAATATATATATATATGTTTCATTATTAAATTTAGTTGGTCATGGAGGAATCTTTGGCGAATGTGTAAAACGTCAGAAATTAAAATTAAAAGAAAATAATTGGAGAAAATTAAAAGAAAACTTACACTCGTCGGAAATTTTTTTTTTTTTTTTTTCGTACCAGTGTCATATTGTACTATTTATTCGTCAATGATTTTTTTTTCCTTCTTCCGAATAATAATTGTTAGTTGCTTGGATAACAGTGAAATCTGATTATTCATTAGGCACTGATTGAATTTAGCATTTTTGGGGACTAGTATTTAATTGTCTTTTAATTTCATTTATTTTTTTTTCACACGGAATACTTTAGGTACGACGAAATTGTGTCAGATCGGGTTTTAGATTTGGTTTCGCGTGTTCAAAGTGTGCTGGGTCTTCGATAGCGTCCCTCTGGGTAAGCTTGGCAGCTTACAGTTTGGCTCAAAACTTTGCCGGAGTATTAAATAATGTACGACCCCCACTTGGGTAAATTATGCACGATCCGTCCGCAAATTTTGCATAATCGACGGTGGAATTTTTTTTTTTTTTCTTCTTTCCTTGTTCCCGAATATCGATGAAACTTGTGAAAGCTGCGATCTGGTCGAGGAGGGGGGTTGGAGGGGGGGGGGGGAGGGAGATTCGACCCGGTCGAAGTTAAATTCGAACGACTATCTAAATTGAACATTCGTTCGATGAAAAAATATGTTTGAATTATTTGTTAAAATAAATACAATTAAATATAATGAGACACCGACGAATTCCTCAAATTTCGAAATTACTTTAAATTCAAATTACACAAACGTAGACGATTTTGGTCAAAGCTGTTGCATGCCCCATAGTGAACTCGATGCAATTAATCGCACGAGCAATTATCGCATTAATTAATTGCAAATTTTTTTCTCCTTAATCGAAAAATCGATTAAATTTTTCCAGTCGCTGTAATTAATTTTCAATCAATGACTCTGCACAACGTTCATCCCAATAAAATTAATTATTATCGACACTCATTCTCTAAAATAATTTATTTGATCGATTATTTTTTGTATTATCCAATTGAAATATTTACTTTATGATATATATTAACTGATTATAATATTTTCGATAACGTTTATTTGTTGCAGTACGATGCCGAAAATCCTGGAAAATTCGGGGGTGGGGGTGAGTACGTCGTGCAAGCGGGTTTCGGTTGGACCAACGGTGTCGTTCTGGAATTTTTGAACACTTATCCCAACGCAACTTCGACCGACAATTACGACGTAAACGATATCGAAAAATTGCTGTGATACGAAGATAAAAAAAAAAAAAAAACATAAGAAGAAGAAAAAAAATTGTGGTAAGCAAACAAAAATGTATTATTTTCAAGTGACAAAATGATGAGAAACGAAAAAATTAGTACCCTCGTTGAGAGAGCTCCTCGTCAGATTTTCATAAAACTTGGCATATATAATTTCAACATCATTTCGTTCTCGCTTATCATCCCCAAAAATCTATGCCTATCAACTGTTATATGTTTTTTTTTTTTTAATTTTTGCATCGCTGCTGCTCGAAAAAAAAAAAAAATCCGTCGAACTATTGTTTTTCTATCTCGAGCCCCCGGGGTGATAACGTTGACGAACATTCGAACAAACCAGACGACATCACATTCTCTCGAGCCTACGTAGTCAAAAAAAAAAAAAAAAAAAAAAAAAAAAAAAAAAAAAAACCCTCGTAAAACTTTTTACGCGACCATAAAATTTTCGTTGATCCAATTACGGGATCACGGTCGAAGAACGCGTGGTACTAGGGCCGGGGGGTTGAAGGGTTAAAGGCCAAAGACATCACATACCGAAAAAAAATTGAACGATTGAGGTAAAAGCAAAGACATACTCGTCCGTTGTCTTTCAATGGACGAACCGCGAGTATCTCGTAAATGACAAAAACTCGCGAATGGGATTTCGAGTGGTAATCGAATTTTCAAAAGACATCGTGTACTCGATTCGACGACAATGAGCTCTTTGCTCGTCACGCCGCGAGTCTTTCGGTAACTCGTGCTTCAACAAGATTCCGCAGCGATTAAATAGCCACCACGAGCAATATTGTACGTTCACGAGTTAAATTTTCGCGATTAACGAGCTCTGTCAAATGGATCGTTGAGGGGGTAAATTATTATCTGAAAAATTATTGGAATTTGGAAAAAATCCACGCATTGCTTTTGTTTCAAAGCATTTTTAAATGTGTGAAAAAAAAAAAAACTATGTTTACACTCCAGCTGGCGTTATTTTTGAGATTTCAGACTCAAATTTGATACAAAGTTGAACTATCATCAAAAGAGGTTTCCCATTGAATTTGGGCTGAATCCATCGAGACGTTCAGGTTTTTATGCGAATTAGAATTTTTCCAAATTTCACACGAATTTTCACAAAAGTAAACAAGGGTGCAAAGTAGAACCTTGCACATTGCTTTCTCATAATTTTCTACCGTTTTTAAATCATTGAGATGTAAAGTAGAACCTTGCTCATATGGCTTCCTTATCGATTTACACATTTGCCAAAGCTTCCTCTATGAGGAAGCCAAAATTGATCGACGCGTGATTCCTCATAGAGAAATATTTGGCGAATGTGTAAAATAATAAGAAAGCCATGAGGCTTCTTCTACTTTACATGTAAATAATTTAAAAACGGTGAAAAAAATTATGAGGAAGCAATGGGCAAAATTCTACTTTCCACCCATTTTTTCCACTCCACTCGATTTTTTATTTTCGGTAAAATGATGCAACGACTGTACCGCATCTCTTTGTAATGAGAATTCAACGTCAAAAAACTTTGCAGCTACGCATTGTCGATATTGTTCCAAACAATATTCATTTCCCGGGAAAACCCCCGAATTTCCACAATCACGACAAATTCCAGGAATTCAAACACCGCGTTCCATCAGAAGCGGTTAATTATGAATCAGTCGACGAATTACAATGCGCATGTTCAAAGGCTTTGATTACCAGCAATACGGTGCTTGCAGGAGCATTCAAAGTGTAATTGAATCATGAATTCGTGCGAAGCCGACTGATCGAAGCGAACCGTTTCATGGAATGTTCGTCCGTTTGTTTTGCAGAAATGCTTGAGTTTCACGAACCAGACACGTCAACTATTCACCATTGAAACAGTACTCACCACAAGATGCCTCTCACGATGACGACGAGACGATAAAGAGAATTTCCCGAACTGCAACAAAAAAAAAAGCTCACGTGCGCCGGAAGCAACGAAGCTTGCGAGTCAAAACGACCCTCGAAGGGTAAACAAAAATTTGGAACAAATTCTCGATCAACATGAACGTGCGAAATAACGAAAATTATCAACCCTCAGCTGACGCACTGGGGTCCGAATGACCCCGAGCAAAATCTAATTCGAGATAAGCATCTTCGAAATTATCCAGTCCAATTTTTCAGATCAAAGCTAAATGAGGCTGTGATTTTTTTCCCCGACAATCGCCAATTTTGGCGTTTTTTTCCACCTTCAAAATGTTTTTTTTTTTTTTTTTTCAGAGTAAATGTTGAATTCAAACCGGATAACCTATGAAACCTTTTGGAGGAAGTACAAAGGAATATATAAGCATTTTTTCAAGTAAAAAGAAATCAATTGGTTACTCGCAGCGAGCCCTTTTTAAACCGCCGGGGGGTCAAAAAGACCCCCCCCCCCGTGTGTGGCGGCAATGATACTCGCCCATAAGTGCGCCAGCTAGGGGTTGACTCGAATGTTGATTATTCATATTAATATGACGACATGTGTTTTTTTTTTCAAAATTACGTTATCGACTGTTGGTAATTGTTGTTATTATTATTATTTCTTTATTCATTTTTATTTAATAACGAACATATCAGTATTGTACTGTCAATGACGTAGCTATAAGTAGCAATGTGTAACGATGAGAGAGAGAGAGAGAGAGGGAGAGAGAAAGAGAGAGATAGAGAGAGGAAAAAGCTCGGATCTCTCGTTTCTGTAGTGTAATAATTAAAGGCAGCATTGAAAATCGTGACTTTATCCGGAAAAAATTGTAAATTATGAAAAATCTATTCTCGTTTAATGCGTTGTACGCAGATTAAACGACAATATCCGAATGTTCAAATAAAAATATACATATATCATACCTGTGAATAAGAGTTTTTTTTTTCATTGCTTTCATAAAATGTTTCAATGAAATTTATTTTTTATTTATTTTACACGAATCTATATTAATTTTTGTATTCTTTTTGCGTTATATGATGTTTTTAACGTGGTTTGACGAATCGACAGCGAGAGAGTTGTGAGACCGAGAACCCTACTTTACCGATATTATTTTTGTTCTATTTTCGGTTTTCTGTTTTTTTTTTAAATTAAATTAATTTCCCAGTTAATTCGCGAGAATTAGTGAAGCAATATTTTTCTATCAATAATGTTTTTGATAAATGGAAATTAAATCGTAAAAAAATTAATTATATTAATTTTCAAATCAAATATATTAATTTTTTATTAAGTACATTGAAGTGAATTAAAATTAATTAAAATTAAATATATTAATTTTCAGTACTTTCGGTGTCATTGCGATCGTATGAGCATAATTATGACTCATTGCATTCGTCCCTCGCCATTGTCGTATCCCGCTTTGAAAAAGTCCTTGAGCACGACGTTGAACGCGACTTTGACTTTGCCCTGCACCCTCATTCGAGTCACTGAAAAACAACCTCACCGCATTATTAAACATTAAGAATCGCATATCTATATACACACACGAATGGCTTTAAGTGGATATTCGTTACGCAGTTGGAATATAAATGAGTCGACGAGGAGGGGGGGAGTGAAGATGTGAACCGGTGAGGGGGAAAGAGAAATAAAAAAAAAATGAAAAAAGAGAAGAAGAAGAACCGAGTGACGAGTCAGAGCGAGTTAGAATGTGACAAATGGGATAAAAACGGGGATGATAATTTAACTGTGTCAATTACATTCTCTACCGGATCCGGATGCGACGATGGAAGGTTCAATCAATTCCGGCCTTCTTCCTGTGAACCAAGCCACGAACCTTTGAATCATCGACGACGATTCCAGGGTGTATATAGACACACTGAAATTATTTTCACAAAATAAAATAATTAGTCGTGTTTTTATTTATTATATATTTTATTTTAGTATTTTTTTTTTATTGACCATTGTTTTTTATTTTCGTCCTGATATTTCCGTTTTGGACATTGCTGCGATTCGTGGTGTCTATGATATTGTCAAAGGGCTGCCGATCAGGTTCCTTCAGCCCAATTATATTATATTATATTATATTATATTATATTATATTATATTATATTATATTATATTATATTATATTATATTTTATATTTAAGAGAGTACCTAATGTCGTGACATATTTTCTTGATATATAATTTCTATTCATGATCGTCACTCTTAATTATTAATTATTTATCATGTCGTTTACCTTTTTTCGTGACGACCGTTTGCCACGGGCAAATGACAAACCCCGTATCCCCGTATAACGTCGTGACCGAAAAAATCCGATCCGTATATCGATATAACCAGTTGAGGCCCTGCAATTGACGCACGGTAATTACAGTTCTACGTTTGACGAAACGACGTCGATGACGAAGAGCTCGGGCAGCCACGGATACGCCTCGTCGCCCCGGTTAATTAACAATCGGTCTGCTCGTTGTCAAACCTTCGATCGATATATATACATATATATATATATATATATATTAGGGTGGTCCTTATTTGGGGTCAAACAATTGTCTGGCCCTTCCATGGGCTTAAATGTCTCGAAAAAAATAAATTCTAACGTAACCGAAGGCCCAGCCTCGTAGACCAATTCTAAGTACTTCCCCAAAGCCATCAAATTTTCGCCATTTGATTAACATAGGGTTTTTGGCACCTGATAGTTTTTATATTTTTTTCCTTCCGCAGTATTGCACCGAAAAATCCGTAACTCCACACATTTTTCACTTAGGATAGTAGGTCTCCGATGCCAATTTTAAACATTTTCCAGTGATTGAATTCGGCGGGGAATCGGCGAGTTAAGATGGCTCGTTTCTTAAAAGCTTCGATAAATTTCACAATAACTCGGAAACTATGTGAGATACGACGATAATGCAAATAACCTTTTTTGTAGAAAATTCAATTCTCTACAAAAAAGGTTGAATAAGATTTTCACCTTTTTCCCAAGTTTTTGAAATATTTGAAAAAATGAAGCGCTTCATCTTTAGGACCACCCTAACATATATATGCATGAAGCTCGGATTCGAATATACAATTAAATTCGATTTATGGGAAGCGTTCGTCAAAGCTGTAGTTTGTCAATTGATTTCTCATCTAAGTCTCAATGGGACTTGCATTGCCATCTTGATCAGAGTTAATGATCTCCATTCAAGACTATATTGTATGGTATAGTTTCTCAATTCACGATCCAATTCAAAAACCGATGTAGTCAGTGAGCATGCAGAAAATGTGCTGTATCGAATAACAATTTTATTCGTGATTCTTTTTTGTTCCTTTTATTATCTCTATATATATAAAAACTATATAAGAAACTGGGCATATAGTCCAGATATGGATTATACAGCTTATGTATAGTTTATATATAGCCTATATATGCCCAGTCCCATGTACAGTTGATATGTAATTTTTTTACTTGGTAATGAATCGATAAATATAATAAAATACTAAAATACATTAAAACATATAATAATAAAATAATAATAATAAATGATAGAAAAAAATATTGAAAAATCACAGACTCACATCCGTGGGGGGTGATTGACCTGAAGGTGACGTCCAGAGGAAAGTTCCAAACGGTCAAACGTCTCATATCGTTGCTGCACTTGCTCATTTGAGTCAGGCCTTCCTCAATTCCCTAAATATCATTTCTCATGACTATCACATTATTCATATTTTATATTATATTTCATATTTATATTGTATTTTATATTTCACATTTATATTGTATATTATACATTTTTTTATCACGATAATATTTTTTAGAATAGATTTAGAATACAATAAGAATATTCTTTTGAATATTCTCCACGAAAAATCTATTGTGTCAATTGTTATACGAGTTTCACAACTCGTGCCTCGATAGATCGATAGATAAATTATTCATCATCTGATAAATAAATCGTTTTTTTCTTTCTTTCTTTATTTTTTTCAATTTTCCAATAATAAATCTTTGAAATAATTTTTTTTTTGTTTTTTCGTCTCACCGCAACGACGTTCCAATCGGGTCCATAGTGATAACCGTATTTGCAATAGCTGTTATCAATCTCGTAAAAATCAGCGTGCTCGATCGAACCAGTTGCACAAACGTAAAACTCACCCTCAACCAACGACATTTTCCCATGAAATTACGTTGGTTCGTATGCAGAATGCGGACGAACGAGTTTGGTTCGCGTTTAGCGACCATAGCTCAATGGGATCTGACGGTCAAAGTTGGTAAAACGGGCCCCAGCTGCGGTATCAACCCATCCACGAGGGATTCCAACATCGAGTTTGTTTGGAAAGTTATCGCCATGGATACAACACGCTGGCGCAGGTTTAACCAGTACCAAGCGGAACCTGGCCAGGTGCGTTTGCGGAAAAAAAAAAAAAGGTGGCGCGTTCGACCGAACTTTATACAAATGATTCACGATAAACCCTCAAACCGTAACTCGGCTCGAAATAATTCAAAAACTATCTTTGTTTTCCGTCGTATCACTAAATTTACGAAACAATATGAAATTATTTATTGTGGTGAATGAATATGAAATTTCCAAATGTGAAAGAAAACAAAAATGTTGGTAAATTAAGGGGGCTGAGTCGTCGAAAAAAAATTGATTTTTTTTTTTTTTTTTTCGTGACACGATTGATCCAAGTTTGAAATAGATTTTACCGTTACAAAATACTTGTACTCAGCTATGATTTCAAATTTTTTTCATAGCCATAGAAAGCATCTGAAAGCTCTGTGAAGATTTATCACAAAATTGTGACACACTCGTCGTAGTTTTTGGAACACAACGACTCAACGGATTTTCAATTCCGACTCCTCATTTTCTTCGTAAACTGAGCAGACAATACTTTTGAACCACCTGAAGTTGTTACTCTTTTTTTTTTAGACAAACATATATACATATACAGGGTGTCACATTTGAAACAGAGTACGGTCGAATAACTCGTCGGGGAAAGGGGTGACAACGAAATGGGTCAAATGAAAGTTGTTCCGTTTGATTATTGTGTTGTAACAAGTTGAGGATCATTTTATACAATATTGTTTTAGTCGCTTATTTATTTATTTATTTATTTTTTTGTTTGTTTTTTTTTTTAATAAACGAAGGAGGCGTGCTAGGATTAATTTTGTGTTAGTATTGTCGGGCAACGCGTCGCCCGAAGGAAGATTTTTTGCATTCGCAAATTTATCAGTCGTCGGTAAGATAGGGAACGAGGACACAAACGATAAATTTTGGTTTGTATTGTACAAATTTCGTACGAGTAAGGATCTACAGGTATGATATAATTTAAATAAAAAATAATACACGTTATATCATCATCATCATCATCATTATCATCATCATCATCATCATTTATATGTACATACACGACAATTGAGTTGGTTCGCCATAATTTTTTTTTTCTCACTACTCATCTCGACATCGAGCACTCGAAAAAAAAAAAAAAAAAAAAAAAAAAACAAGAAAAAAAAATTGACCGCAGCACCGACGACGGGGCGTACAATTTTGATGGTCTTGATTGATGGTAAAAATGTGCATCGGTGCGAGCGTTAATTTATTTTCTCTCTCTCTCTCTTTTTTTTTTTTTTTTTTTGCCCTACTCGACATCAATATATATATATTTACGCGAAAGGGACACACATACTCGGTCGAAAAAAAAAAAAAAAAATACAATTTTTTTTCCCCAATTATCTTCTTTTCATATAGTTTCATTTTTTTTTTTCTACAAAAAACATCGCATCTTCGAAACTCAAACGATTAATCATCGCGAGGACCTCGTTAAATACTCGTCCTCTATTATTCTTTCTTTTATATATAATTTCATAATTGTGTGTGTGTGTATTTGTGTGTTTTCATTATTTATTTGTTTATTTATTATTATTATTATTATTATTACGCAAACATTGCCGTAATTATTAAGTCTCTGAGCTACGTTTCTAAATCGCAATATTACAATATTGTCAACTATGTCATCGTGTTGTTGTTGTTCTTGTTCTTTTTTTTCTTCTTCTTCTTCTTCTTCTTCTTCTTCTTCTTCATCATGATTTTTTTTTTATGCAAAGGTTTTACATCGACGCGCGATTAAATACGCTAATCGATGTGCACCGATCGTGTCGCCGTTTAACGGCGACCGTGCAATATCACTCGACCTCCTCCCCGCCCCCCCCCCCTCCAGACCCTGGCAGCCTTCGGGCCATCGTTCATCCCCCATCGGGTGTCATCTCTTTAATGACCGGAGGCAATTTCCTTCATTCGGTTGAGCGCCGAACCCGCCTTGAACCATCCAATTTGTTGCTCGTTCAGGGTGTGGTTCAGGGTTATGGTCTCGGACTTTCCGTCTTTGTGCTTTATCTCCGCTTTCACGGGCTTAACGAACGTGCAACAAACAGAAAATCAATCGAATGTAATTTTTTGTTTTTTTTTTTTTGTTTTTAATATATGAAAAAAAAAAATTGGATTTTTATTCCAGATAATTTCGAAAAAAATTGATTTAGAAAAAAAAATGTCCACGCTACTGATGTGGGAGATTTTATTATTTATTGTATATTGTTGCAGGATTTTATTATTAATGAATTGATAAATAATTACTCGGGCGGTCGAAAACGAATTTTTGATTCGAGAATTTCGGTGAACGTGATATTGATAACGTGGTTGACCGAAAATCGTGAGGTTCGTGGTTCGAATCCCGGCTGGGGCCATTTTTTTTTTTCTAACTAAAAATTTGGAATTACCTTGCCCAGCTTATATTACTGCTAAAGATTCGAATTCTGGACTCGGGAATTTCGGCGGGGTAATGGGTACCATGCTTGAACGAGAATCGTGAGTTGGGTGTATGTCAAAGTCTTCCCAGTCAAAGTCTTTCGCATTATATAGTATTTACGTTTATATGTGACGAGAAGCGACCCCGTGTTATAGATGTAAATTCGTAAGATTTTATTTTTCGTCTCTTGGTGCGAGAGCGAGGACCCTACCTTACCGATGATTTCGGTTTCTTTATTTATTTGTTTTCAATAAATTAATTGATCAGTTAATTTTCGTAAGAATTATAACGAGGCAATATCTTTCCTATCAATGATGTTCTTGATAAAATGGAAAATAAAAATCGTGAAACAAATTCCGCCCCGGCCCGGGGATCGAACCGGGAACTGCGGAATTCATTTTCAGCAAACTTTTCGCGACTTTAACATTACCTATATATCTATATACACATTCACTTCTACAGAGATATATCGGTAAGGTCGCGGAGAAGTTGAGGCTGAAAAGACTTTGACATGTGCCCCGTGAGGTTCGTGGTTCGAATCCCGGTCGGGGCAATTTTTTTTTTTTTACTAAAAAAATTTTTTTTTTTACTAAAAAAAATTTTTTTTTTTTCGTTACCAATAATTTGGATAATTACCTTGCCCGGTGCGATGTCCTTGAGCCCGAGCAAACTGATCTTGTCGGTGGGTTGAATCTTGTCGTAGTCACTGGCGTTGGCGAAAGTCAGAGGCAGCATGCCCTGTTTCTTGAGATTGGTCTCGTGAATGCGGGCAAAGCTCTTCACGATAATGGCACGTCCGCCTAGATGACGGGGTTCGAGAGCGGCGTGCTCGCGGGACGAACCCTCGCCGTAGTTCTCGTCGCCCACGGCGACCCATCTGACCCCGTTCTTCTTGTAGTGACGAGCCACGTCCGGCACACCGCCCCACTCGCCCGTTAGTTGATTCTTGATTTTGTTCACTTCGTTGTTTTCAGCGTTAACCGCTCTGCAACAAATTACATTCGAAAAAACGAAAAAAAACAAAAAAAAACTTTTTTTTTTTGCCGTGGCATATCATAGATTCGCCGCCATTTTGGATTCTTCGAGTTGTCCGAAAAAAATAAGGGACGCGTCCTAGGTGTGCAATTTTTGAATAATCTTTTTTGTTTTTCTGCTCATTATCCGACAGTATAGACTGTAATAAACATTCTCACGAATTTTTAAATCGAAATTCGAATGGTTTCGGTTGCTACAGCCTTTCTCAGCAAAAAGCATTGGATACGCCTAAAAAATGTGTGCTGATGAATCGAAAAGGCTCGAGAAGCAGACCTACACGATGGAAAAGAAAAAAAAGGTCCGTGGGGTTCCTTGAATGGACCTGGCATCGCCGATTGATCGTAAGGAGACGATTTATATGAAAATTCCTCAATCCAAAACTTTAATCGCGTTTTCTTCGGAATGGTGTTTTTTCAGAAAACGTTGGACACTCTCGAAGGAACAGTTTTCAAGCTATCCCTTTGAAATTTTGACTGAACATTCTTCACGTCATTCTCCATGTCTCCATGCAAGCTTTTTTTTTTAATCTTCTATTTTTTTTTACGAATAATCGTTAAAAAAAATAGGCTAAATTCGATACTTTTTTGCCAAACCGCTGCCATTTTTTCAAATTTCATGAAAAAAAAAAAGCTTCCATGGAGACTAAGAGGCTTTCCCACAGATCAATAACTTTCTCGAAATTTTTGGTTTCACATCGAAATTGCGTCCGCAAACATAGCCACCGTTTGGGTCCTTTTTTTTTCATCAACGCAATTTTCAAAAAATAAAAACAAAATGTTAAATATGAATAAATGAGTTTTGAAAAAAATTATTTCGTATTCTCCATCGGTGCTGTAATTTGTGAAAAAAAAATCAGACCGATTGGTTTATCCTGACCTTGAAAAAAAAAAAAAAATCGCGAATAACTGTTATTTTTCGGGAGGTCACACCAGGACGATCGCTTAAAAGTTGTCCCAACCGAATCTGAATCACCAATTTACATGTCAGCCAGCTCTGTGTTACCCGATCTGGGATCCGAGAATTATGGTCAAATTAATTGGGAAATAATTTGGATTACCCGATGAACATGTTGTTCGATATGTTGTCAAGATGGCCGCGATATTTGAGCCACGGACCGGCAGCCGATATGTGATCGGTCGTGCATTTGCCCTTGACCTTGATGAGCACAGTCAGATCGGTGAGATCTTTGCCGTCCCACTTGTCGAACGGTGCGAGAAGCTGAAGTCTCTGGGATTTGGGATCAACGTCGACCTTGACTTTGCTGCCGTCCGCCGGAGGCGGATCGTAGGTTTCCTCGCCTGCGTCGAATCCACGAGTCGGCAATTCGTCACCGAACGGATCGTCGAGCAAGAATTCCTTGCCGTCCTTGCCCTTGAGTTTGTCCGTCACAGGATTGAAGTCCAAACGTCCGGCTATCGAAAGAGCAGTGACGAGTTCCGGGCTCGTGACGAAAGCGTGTGTCGCCGGATTTGCGTCGTTGCGTCCGGTGAAGTTGCGATTGTAGGACGTTACTATCGTGTTTTTGTCGCCTTTTTTGATGTCCTGACGATCCCACTGACCGATGCACGGACCACAAGCGTTTGCGAGCACGGTGCCACCGAAATCGCGAAGGGTTCCCGCCTTGAGATTGAAAAAATTTACGTTCAATGGATCTTTTAATGGTGAATTGGAAAATTTCGAATAATCGATCATTTTTGTGCGAGTTCAATGGGAGGAATTGAGTTGCGGATTATGTGTGAAACTTTTTATTTGAAAATTCAAATTCTTGATAATGAGGATTCTATATATTGCATATGTAGATATCGGTAAATCGTTCTTACAATGCCATCGCGTTCGATGGTCGCCCTGATCTGTTCGGATCCCGGAGTTACGTTGAACGCGGATTTGGCTTTCAAACCGTGCTTGATAGCCTGTTTGGCGATATTCGCGCATCTGCCCATGTCCTCGTACGAGCTGTTTGTGCAAGATCCGATCAATCCGACCTTGATCTCGTTGGGCCAACCGGCCTTCTTCGCATTGGCGCCTGGCGTAAAAAAAGAAAAAAAAAACAAGAAAAAAAAACGTGAATCAAGACACTGTGACGACTATTTTTTTCAGAATGGTTTTTCGTGTTCAGTTCTTGTGATAAAAATTGTTGGAGTAAATATTTTATTTTTGATTTGTTAACTTCGTCGTACGAGTTGCACTCTGAGTGTCTGTTATATTTTGAGTCCCAAATTCTTCCCATCCGATGACCCCCAGCAAAGTGAAAACGCAATTTTTATCGTAATTTCAAATGATTTCCAATTTTCAAGCCGTCATATTAGTTCAGCTATTTTGTTTTTGGTGATGAACAATTTTTTTTTTTCCAAGTACGCATCTTCCCGATAAGGAAAGCATATCGGGCAAATTTGTCTTCCGTTGATATTTCAGCTATAATAAATTAATCCGATAAGCGTTGCACGTTATTAAATGACAAAAAATATAAAATTACTCCGTCTTAGGTTAAGAATGCTAAGAACCAGTCTAATATCTGTACACAAATATTGTGAATCGTGACCCTTCGAAGCCGTTTACCGTTAGAACCCTCACGAATTTCGATCGTTCTGTAAAAGTTGATGCTTCCTGAATTTCCGACTCCAGCCCGCAAAAAAAAAAAATCTTGCCCCGGAATGAAATCCCGACGACTTACCGAGTTTGGAGATGGGATGAGCAAGATCGGGAGTGAACGGACCATTTACGTGGGGTTCCAAGGTCGAGAGGTCGAGTTCGATGATCTGATCGTACTTGGCATCGGGGTCGGCAGTGAGAAGGCTCTGTCTGTACTGATCGGCGGCCGAAGCGATGCCGCTACGACCGGTTGCCTTGAGATAATCCTGCATTCTGCTGTTGTATGGAAAAACTGACGTAGTCGCGCCAATTTCGGCTCCCATGTTGCAAATGGTGGCCATACCCGTGCAACTTATGCTATCGACACCCGGACCGAAATACTCGACTATGGCACCGGTGCCACCTTTGACCGTGAGTATACCCGCGACCTTGAGAATAATGTCCTTCGGACTGGTCCAACCCTTCATTTTGCCGGTCAGCTTGACCCCAATGACATTCGGACACTTCAATTCCCACGGGATGTTTGCCATTACGTCAACGGCATCGGCTCCGCCCACACCGATGCACAAACCACCCAAACCACCGCCGTTCGGGGTGTGAGAATCCGTGCCGATCATCAGCAGACCCGGAAACGCATAATTTTCCAATATTATCTGATGTATTATTCCCGAACCGGGATTCCAAAAACCCACACCGTATTTTGCACCGGCTGTTTGCAAAAAATTGTAAACCTCCTTGTTCGTGTCTTTGGCACGTATGAGATCCTTCTTGCCTTCGATCTGGGCCTCGATCAAGTGATCGCAGTGAATCGTCGAGGGTACCGCCACCTTTGGCAGACCTTGATGTAATAAACAACAACAACAACAAAAATGTTTTCAAACTTTTGGGTTATTCGAAAAAATTGTTTTTAAATCTTGAAGGTTTTTCAAAAAAAATGTTTTCAAATTTCTAGGTTTTTGCAAAAAAAATAATGAAATTTTGATTGAATTAATTAAATCAGTGGTTTTTTTTTTTTTTGTAATTATTTTTTACCGGAACTGATGAATTGAAGCATAGCCATCTGAGCGGTGGCATCTTGCATGGCCACGCGATCAGGTCGTAAACGCAGATAACTCGTTCCACGTTGAATATCTTGCTTATCCGGCTCGTCGATGTGCGAGTACAATACTTTTTCGGAAAGGGTCAAGGGCCGACCAAGCCTGAAAATTCATGAACAACGGAGTAACGAAATGTCTCACATTGGACAATTCGAGTCATAAAAAAAAATTCTTATTGAATTCACGCGAATGAAAAAAATTTTATATGGGGGATTCCATATCGATTCAGACAGTCAAAACCTTGACCCCCGCCGATCCGGTTCATGATTTTTTTTTTCGGTTTCCATTTCATCCCAATAACACCCCTGATTTTTTTTTCAGAATTTTCGGATCACCTACAACCCTGAGAGAAATTCAAAACTACCCGCAAATGGAGAAACTCGTATTCCGACATAATTAAAAACTTTGAAAAATGAAAAAAAAATCAAAGTTTCGAATTATATCGAAATACGAGTTTCTCCATTTGGGGGGGTAGTTTTGAAGTTCTCTGAGGGTTGTATGTGATCTTAAAAATTCGGAAAAATCAGGGGTGTTTTTGAGGTGAAATGGAAACCGAAAAAAAAAAATTATTAATTGGATCGGCGGGGGTCAGGGTTTTGACTGTCCGAATTGATATGGAATTCCTCATATATATTCTCGTTCGTGCTCTTTATTTACCTCTTCTTCACGACCTTGATGTTATTTTCCAATTTATCGTATGGAAGATAAGCCGTTTGATCGAACTTCGACATGGCGACCTTCGCCGCAGCGAAGCTCAGGGGACTCAAGCTGAAGCATCTTTGTTGAATTTCACCGGCGTGACCGGTGAGCTTCTGCATCGGTTTAAAAACACGAAAAAATACGAAAATTATTGTTATCAATCGACGATCAACGTTAATGTGGAATTTCGTTATCGCTATCCTTATCGACTTTCTACGTTGTTAGTTGTTCTGGATCTTATCACGACCGTAAATGATTAGTTTTAGTCGTGTCAATTTCAATGAAAATTAATTTTCTTTATTCAGAAATATTTTTGTCATTAAAATTAGATTAGAGAATTGTTATTTTCCAAAATAACATATTATCATTTTTAAAAGCTACATTGCATTTATGCAAGATTAAAGTCGCTATAATGATTATCGAATTGATCCGTAGTGGCAAACGATTGCGCATTTGTTACCAACAGAAAAATTTCACAGCATCGTCATTCACGTCCTATATACGTTATGTGCTCTCGTTATCTGCATAAATATATGTCTGCGACGTCTCAAACGGTATAACCGTTGCGTTATCCATCCACAAAGAAATATTTCGCAATGTTCGTCTTGGTCGTGAATTATTAATAGCCACGGGAGCATCGCGATGCAACGAAAGAAAGAAGAACGAAGGAGAAGATAGAAAAAAAACAACTGTTTAGGGACTGAAAAAGTGTTCAGATTTGTAAACCGAGCAAGCAAATTGCAAGTTTCAACTTGCAGCTTTTTGAATCGGCCAGAGGCTTATAATCGAAAAAACTTGAATTCCTGTCAAATGCGAACCATTCAACCGATCTCCGTCAAATTTGATATACATTACGGCTGAATGATGTTCCATACTTTTGTAAAGTTGGAGCTCGATTGGTCTGAGTTAACGAAAGTTATAGCGAAAAATTTGATTTTTGGAAAAATTTCAAAATATCATAAAATCAAAAATTATCGATGGATTTGGCCCAAATGCAATACCAACCAACCTCGGGTACATATCTCTTGGTCAAGAACTATTTAGACGAGTATCTCAAAATTTGCGATCGCTAGAGTGATAACGCCCTTTTTTTGGGAATTTTAAAACGACATAAAATCCGAGTCGCAGCTCGAATCATCGCGAAAATTAGAGTCAAAGAAGGGATTACGGAGCTGCACATGCATGCAAAATTTGGGGGCTGTAGCTAAAACCGTTCTCGAGTTATGCACGTTTCAATTTTGGAAGGCCATTACCCACACACACACACACACATACATACATCCGGACATTTTCTACAAATGTGTTTTCTCGACGTTTTGGCACATTCTGGACATAGTGACATAAAGATCTCGAAAAATAATTTCCCCACCGTCACAAAGCTTCCTTTATGAGGAAGCAAAAACAACAAAACGTCAAGGCATCGAATTATTGGAATTTCAAATTGTCGCGCGCTAAGCGACGAGAGTCACGTGACGTCTCGACCAATGGCGCGCGACTTGGCACACGCGACGGGAAAACAATGGCGGCTGGCATCATCGATCCGCACGCAACGGCCTCTTCACGGGTGTTGAAACATTTTTTTATTCTTCGCGTTTAGTGTGTAAAGTGCAATACGATTGAGACGTACGATATACGACGACAATGTCGAAGACGACTTTTGTAAGACAATTGTACAAGATATATCGCGTGGAGATTGGGGTTAGGAGGGGAAACAAAACAAACAAACCAAAAAAAAAAAAACAATCGAAGGAGGACGAGGGAGATGGTATTCTAACCTAACAAAGCAGCCACCCGATACATACACACTACCGCCTCGTTACGTAACCCGGCGAATTTTTTTTTTTTTCTTTTCACATCTCGACGATGCTCATGCCAAAATCTATTTAAACTTCATTCGTTAGGGTCATTGAAATCTTTCGCCGATAATTAATAATAGCGACGTAAGATTATCAATTCGAACGTCGAAAGAACGAAAGTTTTTCGTTTAATTGTTTTTTTTTCCCGTCGATTTTTCAATCGTTCTTCGATTGAAGCATCGATTGAGGTACAGAATAATGGTTTGGAGTTAATGAGACATCCCGAAGATTATGTTGAAGAAGAAATTCGATGAAAAAAATTAGTTATATATCGTATGGCGTTGTGAAACGAACGAAAACCGAAAATAATCGAACAAATGCGAAGGAGCGAAGAAAAAAAATTGTATAACAACATCGAAGAATCCGTTTGACCGTCTATCGGGGTCAACGAAATCTTCGGAGCACATATCTACATTTGCACAACCCTCGAAGAGATGCGCGATGGAGTCATATGATCGGGCACGCGTTTTTCGACTCCATTTTTAAACCCCAATTTTTTCATTTAATTACAATTTTTTTCTATTTTTTACTCCGCTTGTGAATGACGACATTGTGTGTTTTTTTTTGCTTTGTTTTGTTATTTGTTTTTTTTTGTTTTTTTGTTTTTTAAGGCCTACCTGAGCCCGTAAAATTCGAGCGCAGTACGACATTGTTGCGGAATTCGGGATCCTCTTGACGTCGTAACACGGTCGTCGTTGTGATATATATATATATCAACGGCGTAGGCGCTGAAGCTATATCTCCGTTTTACAGTGTGTTACGTATTTGGCGTGGCAGTCCTTCTGAAACCGGCCACGAGAGAACTGAACTGCGCCCGAGCCCAACGTTCCACCGATATTCGTTAGCTACATAGTCGAAATTCGGCCTCCCTCCCGTTTACAATGTTGAGCGGTCACGCATGCGCCTGATGCGCGAGAACTCAAAAAACAAATGTCGGAAGAAAATAAGACGGATTTTCGATGGGTTAGACACCGACCGACGGTAATTGACCGATGGTCGGTTCAACGCCGTCGGCAAAATTTCCCGTCTGCTCTACAATCGGCAATTACGGACACGAATGGCAGGACGATGCAAGTTAAATGGCCACCACTTCCACTTCGTCGAATAACCTGTGACGTCATGAAAAAGATTTAGTTCCGAATTTCGCCACCTAGGTTTGCGCTGTACCAGATTTCGATGTGCTGAAAATGCCTCCAATAGACATCTCCCAACTAATCTGTGCTTCCGCCGAACTATCTCCGCCCAGACCAAAGAAGATAGATTACATGGAACCGTATTCGCCGTGTTAGCGTTTAGCACGAGGAATAGAGTTCCGACTTTTGGCGATAGTTGGCGCGCTGATATATCCGTGTGACAGACGCATGGAAGAGACGATAAGCCCCGTCCTACGCAGGCATCTCTTTCCCACCAATGCGGCCGCGCGATAATACTTTCACTCTCGCACCAGTGCTGGCCATAGCCATGCTCGCGCTCGAGACCGTGCGATTGCCTTATCAGCTTCATGCTAGCGCCGAGAAACACGTTTTCAATCCTCGATAGGATTAGGTTGGGCTCGAAATTCGACATGAGCAGTGCTCGGAAGGGCCAAAATTGGGAATTTTTTTTTCGTGAAAAAAAATGTATTTTTCATAGAAACAACATTTTATTTCTTCTACAAACGGAAATTCGGTTTCCAGGGACACATACGAGGGTATTTCTATGTGAATCAACCGTTGGATCGACCATAGAGAGCCATCTCCACGTGAGGGAACCGGCAGATTCGATTTTCGTCAAAATTGGGGCTCTAAAAACCTCTAAAAGTCGGAATAAATTGTTTTCGGCTTCGCTACGAACAAAACGACGTTCACTACAAACCTTTTCACACCCAACTCTTGAAGATTAACGCATAAGAATCGATTTTCCTGACCCATCGATTTTCGCCAAAAAAAAATTTTTTTTCGTGAAAAAAAATTAATTTTTCATTAAAAAACCATTTTTTTTTCTTCTACAAACGGAAATTCGGTTTCCAGGGACACATACGAGGGTATTCCTATGTGAATCAACCGTTGGATCGACCATAGAGAGCCATCTCCACGTGAGGGAACCGATAGATTCGATTTTCGTCAAAATTGGGGCTCTAAAAACCTCTAAAAGTCGGAATAAATTGTTTTCGGCTTCGCTACGAACGAAACGACGTTCACTACAAACCTTTTCACACCCAACTCTTGAAGATTAACGCATAAGAATCGATTTTCCCGACCCATCGATTTTCGCCGAAAAATTTTTTTTTTTCGTAAAAAAAAATTAATTTTTCATAAAAAAACAATTTTTTTTTCTTCTACAAACGGAAATTCGGTTTCCAGGGACACATAAGAGGGTATTCCTATGTGAATCAACCGTTGGATCGACCATAGAGAGCCATCTCCACGTGAGGGAACCGATAGATTCGATTTTCGTCAAAATTGGGGCTCTAAAAACCTCTAAAAGTCGGAATAAATTGTTTTCGGCTTCGCTACGAACGAAACGACGTTCACTACAAACCTTTTCACACCCAACTCTTGAAGATTAACGCATAAGAATCGATTTTCCTGACCCATCGATTTTCGCCAAAAAAAAATTTTTTTTCGTGAAAAAAAATTAATTTTTCATTAAAAAACCATTTTTTTTTCTTCTACAAACGGAAATTCGGTTTCCAGGGACACATACGAGGGTATTCCTATGTGAATCAACCGTTGGATCGACCATAGAGAGCCATCTCCACGTGAGGGAACCGATAGATTCGATTTTCGTCAAAATTGGGGCTCTAAAAACCTCTAAAAGTCGGAATAAATTGTTTTCGGCTTCGCTACGAACGAAACGACGTTCACTACAAACCTTTTCACACCCAACTCTTGAAGATTAACGCATAAGAATCGATTTTCCCGACCCATCGATTTTCGCCGAAAAAAATTTTTTTTTCGTAAAAAAAAATTAATTTTTCATAAAAAAACAATTTTTTTTTCTTCTACAAACGGAAATTCGGTTTCCAGGGACACATAAGAGGGTATTCCTATGTGAATCAACCGTTGGATCGACCATAGAGAGCCATCTCCACGTGAGGGAACCGATAGATTCGATTTTCGTCAAAATTGGGGCTCTAAAAACCTCTAAAAGTCGGAATAAATTGTTTTCGGCTTCGCTACGAACGAAACGACGTTCACTACAAACCTTTTCACACCCAACTCTTGAAGATTAACGCATAAGAATCGATTTTCCTGACCCATCGATTTTCGCCAAAAAAAAATTTTTTTTCGTGAAAAAAAATTAATTTTTCATTAAAAAACCATTTTTTTTTCTTCTACAAACGGAAATTCGGTTTCCAGGGACACATACGAGGGTATTCCTATGTGAATCAACCGTTGGATCGACCATAGAGAGCCATCTCCACGTGAGGGAACCGATAGATTCGATTTTCGTCAAAATTGGGGCTCTAAAAACCTCTAAAAGTCGGAATAAATTGTTTTCGGCTTCGCTACGAACGAAACGACGTTCACTACAAACCTTTTCACACCCAACTCTTGAAGATTAACGCATAAGAATCGATTTTCCTGACCCATCGATTTTCGCCAAAAAAAAATTTTTTTTCGTGAAAAAAAATTAATTTTTCATTAAAAAACCATTTTTTTTTCTTCTACAAACGGAAATTCGGTTTCCAGGGACACATACGAGGGTATTCCTATGTGAATCAAACGTTGGATCGACCATAGAGAGCCATCTCCACGTGAGGGAACCGATAGATTCGATTTTCGTCAAAATTGGGGCTCTAAAAACCTCTAAAAGTCGGAATAAATTGTTTTCGGCTTCGCTACGAACGAAACGACGTTCACTACAAACCTTTTCACACCCAACTCTTGAAGATTAACGCATAAGAATCGATTTTCCCGACCCATCGATTTTCGCCGAAAAATTTTTTTTTTTCGTAAAAAAAAATTAATTTTTCATAAAAAAACAATTTTTTTTTCTTCTACAAACGGAAATTCGGTTTCCAGGGACACATAAGAGGGTATTCCTATGTGAATCAACCGTTGGATCGACCATAGAGAGCCATCTCCACGTGAGGGAACCGATAGATTCGATTTTCGTCAAAATTGGGGCTCTAAAAACCTCTAAAAGTCGGAATAAATTGTTTTCGGCTTCGCTACGAACGAAACGACGTTCACTACAAACCTTTTCACACCCAACTCTTGAAGATTAACGCATAAGAATCGATTTTCCTGACCCATCGATTTTCGCCAAAAAAAAATTTTTTTTCGTGAAAAAAAATTAATTTTTCATTAAAAAACCATTTTTTTTTCTTCTACAAACGGAAATTCGGTTTCCAGGGACACATACGAGGGTATTCCTATGTGAATCAACCGTTGGATCGACCATAGAGAGCCATCTCCACGTGAGGGAACCGATAGATTCGATTTTCGTCAAAATTGGGGCTCTAAAAACCTCTAAAAGTCGGAATAAATTGTTTTCGGCTTCGCTACGAACGAAACGACGTTCACTACAAACCTTTTCACACCCAACTCTTGAAGATTAACGCATAAGAATCGATTTTCCCGACCCATCGATTTTCGCCGAAAAAAATTTTTTTTTCGTAAAAAAAAATTAATTTTTCATAAAAAAACAATTTTTTTTTCTTCTACAAACGGAAATTCGGTTTCCAGGGACACATAAGAGGGTATTCCTATGTGAATCAACCGTTGGATCGACCATAGAGAGCCATCTCCACGTGAGGGAACCGATAGATTCGATTTTCGTCAAAATTGGGGCTCTAAAAACCTCTAAAAGTCGGAATAAATTGTTTTCGGCTTCGCTACGAACGAAACGACGTTCACTACAAACCTTTTCACACCCAACTCTTGAAGATTAACGCATAAGAATCGATTTTCCCGACCCATCGATTTTCGCCGAAAAAAATTTTTTTTTCGTAAAAAAAAATTAATTTTTCATAAAAAAACAATTTTTTTTTCTTCTACAAACGGAAATTCGGTTTCCAGGGACACATACGAGGGTATTCCTATGTGAATCAACCGTTGGATCGACCATAGAGAGCCATCTCCACGTGAGGGAACCGATAGATTCGATTTTCGTCAAAATTGGGGCTCTAAAAACCTCCAAAAGTCGGAATAAATTGTTTTCGGCTTCGCTACGAACGAAACGACGTTCACTACAAACCTTTTCACACCCAACTCTTGAAGATTAACGCATAAGAATCGATTTTCCCGACCCATCGATTTTCGCCAAAAAAAAAATTTTTTCGTAAAAAAACCATTTTTTTATTATTTTTCTACAAACAAAAATTCGATGATATACGTTTGATGATAGTTACCATTTTCAGCCATGTCCTCTAACCATGTGTCCTCAATCCGCTTGTATGTGGATTGTAATTATTCTTCAGATATTTATATTATTAAATCTTTATTGTTCAATGAATACTTAAGTCTCAAGTGTCTGTGACGCGTACAATGAGGATAAAACAGCTTGTCATCCGTTACATCGATCGCTTACGCGTTTTTAACGTTCCATTTACCTTCAACGATTCTCGCTGGACGTAATTTTTTTTTTTTTCATTTTTTTTTCGTATAGCTGCAAATTGTGATTGACAAAAATTCGAGAATCGTTCAAGGTATCGATAAAATTGCGTTTTATCGACAGAATCATCGAACACAATAACACTCAATGTGTGCATCGACGATCGCTTAAACTATAGCGATTTTTTATTTACAATGTGACGTTCAACGAGAGATTTTTATAGGAATATATTTACCGTGAAAATAATAATAATAATAATTTTA
The DNA here is from genome assembly GCA_963662125.1 of Diplazon laetatorius. Lineage (NCBI taxonomy): Eukaryota > Metazoa > Arthropoda > Insecta > Hymenoptera > Ichneumonidae > Diplazon > Diplazon laetatorius. Next base: position 12,099,963 of record OY759154.1, read on the forward strand.
TATAAATAGTAAAATAAATTTTGCAGCATGATGGTTTTCGCTTTTTTTTTTCTTTTTGATTCTGAGTCAGATTTTGACGGTATAGCAAGAGTGTGTGTCGGACGATAACAAAATTAAACGTAATGGAAATAACTGGTGAATCAAAAATAAAAAAAAATAAATAAAAAAATTGTTAATAATGAAAAAAAATTTAAATAAATTCGTATAAAATGCTCTCTGAAGAATCAATCGTCTTAAATCAACCAATCCAAGTGCCTCGTACAAAGCCCAATCCGAATACAATAAATAAGTAATCCTATTTTCTTTTTTTTTTTCTCAATAAATTATTCATATTGCACACGAACGCGCAATGAGAGTCCGTTCGCTCGTTCAGGTCCCGTAATAGCATTGCCCGTTTGCTAACGAAGTCAATATTTTAGTTAAACAAAAAGACAGAGAGAGAAAGAGAGAGAGAGAGAGAGAGAGAGAGAGAGAGAGAGAGAGAGAGAGAGAGACAGAGAAAATGAGAACGAGAGAGAAAGAGACAAAATAAATAAACTATTAGTTTGAAATTATTTCCAAACCTCGACGATGAGTCTAATCGCAATTACAATTCGTGTTTCAAAGTTCAATTCGACCAAAATTGATTACCACGAATTATCAGAACAAACAATGCTTTCAAAATTGTCATTTTCAAAATAACGAAAAAATTACAATTAAATGTACGACTGAAAAAAATTTGCAAATACAAAAAAAAAAAAGAAATCATTGCAATAAGTTGAGCAAATAATTCGTGGAATAATTTTTTCGACGATTCAAATTACTGGAAGTCGAATTTAAAAAAAAACAATATTTTGAGTTTGGTTTAGTTTTTTTTTTTTTTTGTTTTTATAATGACGATGACGAGATTCTATTGGACAGTCGATCGTCCGGTGTAGCCCGGTGTCGCTTCGCAATACTTTCTCGCACGTTCACGAACCAATTCGTCGATGGATTTGTGTTGTGGAACCTTGGTCGCGAGACCGTGAATACGGGTTGCCAGATAACACATGATGAAGGCCGATAAAACGAGCAACGATCCGAGACCGGTCGCGATGTACAGAAAATTTCCGCAACCACCCTCCAATCCGGCCGTCACTTTATCGTACAAATCTGCCATGGAAAATGATAATAATAATAATAATAAAATTAACGAAAAAAAAAAAAATAATGAAGACGTGATTGAAATAAAAATAGATTATTTGATTATTTTTAGAAAGATTCGTGAGATAAATTTAGATAAGAGTGGGAGTAAGTCACTGTTGAATAAGAAAGTGAAAGAGAGGGAGATAGTTGCTTTATTGCACTTTATCGTACAAGTCTGCGATGGAAAAAAGGAATAATGATAAAATTAACGAAAAAAAATAGATTAATGAAGACGTGATTGAAATAAAAATGGATCATTTGAGTATTTTTAGAGAAATGCGTGAGATAAATTTAGATAGGAGTGGGAGGGGGGGGGACACTGTGGAATAAGAGGGATGGAGATTAAAAAAGAGAGAGAGAGAGAGAGAAAGATTATGAAAATTGTATTATATTTTATTACCGCCTGGCATCATAACTGTGTACTCGATATTTTCTTTGAATTTGGCAAACTGCGTGGAATCGTTGTATTTCTTGACCAATCGTTCACTTCGCGGTAGAACATTATCCGGTGCGACATTATCGCTCGTCGACGATCGACGTCGTCGCTTGCCATGACCGGAAGGCTCGAAGAGGTCCAGACAAAAGTCCTGAATGAGATTATAAGTCGTCGAATTATTATTTTAAATACGATTCTTCTTTTTTTTTCTTTCTATAGTTTATTTTACAATGGTTTACAAATTGAACCATTCAATTATTATTTCAGAATTTTTTAGAAGAATGCCTCATTCTTATTATTTTTATCATTAAATTCCACGCAAAAAAAAGCTTCCTCCACGAGAAAGTCAAATGAAATAAAACGTGTATATCAATTTCTATATCGGAGACTTTTTGTTGGGGTGTCGTGACACCTTAATTCAAACAAATTGAGATTGGTGAGCCCACCTTTGATGAGCTTACCGGCTGGCAATCGTGTGGTTCCATGCAAGCTTTTATCTGCGAGTGTATCCACAATGTCGAACGTTCTCTCATCGAGCTCAACAAAAATGCTTCGAAATCGAGAAAAACTTCGTTCTTCTTTTCGCGATAACGCGCCGGTTGATGTGGAATTATCGACGCGAAATCACGATTTCTACAACCCTCCTTCACGAGTACGACGCTTCCAGGTGCGTGGGGTTGATCCGGATCCGGACTTACCGTGACTTCCAACAATTTTATGTAACCCCAAGCGCTTTCCGCGCTTATACGAGCTCGCAATTGCAATTTCGTGCCTATTGGAACTGCCTGATCGACGGTTTGCGACGCGGACGACGGATCGGTATTGTTACCCGTGGCTTCCCGATAAAGCGCCACTTCGTATTCCAAACGTCCGGGAGTTTCCTCAACCACACCGGATACTCGGGCTCCGTGAGGACTGAAATAATTATTTTTACATTTTTTTCAACCATTCTTTTTAAATTTTAGTGGAGGCGCTTACGTACAGTGAAGGTCAGCTCGACTTTTTCAAATGGTACGGTACATTTTTTATTCAACCAGTTAAGTTTTGTATAGTTGAGTATGTTTAAATCTTAATTTTCGTTTACGGAAATCTGAATTTTATCATTTATATTGAGATGCACTGCCCTTATAAAATTGGCTCATGAGGGTTATTATTATTATTATTATTATTATCATCATAATATCAGGGCTAATCGCTAATAATAATAATAATAATAATAATAATAATAATAATAATAATAATAATAATAATAATAATAATAACAACAATAATAATCTGGAAACGTCTGTCGGTATATAATTCACTATTATTATTACTATTTCTAGTTGTAGTAGTACAACTTTATAGTCATTACATTAAACTTTTTTTTTCTTTAATAAAGTAAGCCATCAATTATTATTCTGCAACACATTGCCAACGAGCCGATCCGACCCAAGTCTTTCAGCCCTTTTTCGATCAAATTATTATTTCTATTATTATTTCTATTCAATCGCGAAATTATTACTCACAAAGTTCCAGCAAAACCCGCAGCCTTGTGTCTGAGCAAAGTGGGTTCCGGTGGTCGGCACATGAGAATGAGTTCCTGATCGGCCAACATAACGACACCCGGAAATGCCGGAAACCACACTCGAAGATGAATAAATCCCTGATAAGCAAAAAAAAAACAAAAAAAAAAACGTGAATAATAAAGCGGAAAATTAAAAATCCATCGATGAATGAATAAAAAGTAATTTTTCGTTCGACCCCCCCTTGACAACGCGTCATTTTGGGTTTTTGAGGGGGGTCGGATAAAATATAAAAATTTTAGCAATTGTGTGAAGAAGAAAAATAAATGAATATTGGATATTTACAAAAATGAATATTTGTATAATAAATTGGTTACATGATTTTTTTTTTTTAATAAAGTACTTTGCCGAAAGGCGACCTTGTTATAGATGTAATTTCGTAAGATTATTTTATTTCCTCTCTTGGTTTGAGACCGAGAACCCTACCTTACCGACATTATTTTTTTCTTTCTTCAGTTTTATATTTTTCAAATAAAATCAATTGCTCAGTTGATTCGTGAGAATTAACGAAGCAATTGATTCTCACGAATCAACTAAGCAATTAATTTAATTTGAAAAATAGAAGACCTAAAAAAATAATAATAATATCGGTAAAGTAGGGTTCTCGGTCTCAAACCAAGAGAGGAAATAAAATAATCTTACGAAATTACATCTATAACAAGGTCGCCCTTCGTCAAAGTACGTTAAAAAAAATCCACATCACACAACGAATTTACTATAAAAATAATACGGCCAACCAACTATAACCAACAAAAATAAATATATATCATATGTTTTGATTGATGGTCTTACGTTTCTTTTGAGAATACCGCAACGCGTGAAATCGTCGACTTTGAGAAAATAATTGTCCTCCTGTGGATCACTGGGATCGGGACGTATCTGACAATGTATATCGGTGAGGGGATCTGCAGCCCGATCGTCAGCGAATAATGGCGATCCACGAAAACCCACCGGACGTTTTATCTTCGCTGTTAAAAGATCCGTTGCCGCACCCGCCCCGCTGCATTGTATGTCCGACACTTCGTAATCCTGAGCCGTTGTAGCCGCGATCTGACAAAAAATATATATCGTCATACTGTGTCGTTGAAATTGCCAAATGCCAATTAATTAATAACAATCAAAAATACGAATATTCGAATTATAATTGTATTTTTTTTATATTTCATGAAAATGCGACGAATAAAAAACGGTTGAATTAAATAATTAATGTTTTTCGTTAAGGATTGATTAAATATTTTAAAGGTTCGATCGATACTATTGTGAGTTGAGTTTTAATCGAGTAACAAACGTTGAACTGTGGGCTGGAACAAGATTAAAAGATTAATCAAAGTCTCAATGATAATTTTTTTTATTTTTCGGTCATTCGATCGAAATTATGATTGCAAAATTGTGCAATTATTATTTCAGTGGTTGATATTCAATTTTGAAATTGCAAGTACAATTCAATAGACAACGTGGGAATCAAGGTAGCTAAATTCTTGAATTTTGTTCCGAAAAATTATTATTTCATAAAATGTGACAATTTTCTTTTTCTTTTTTTTTTTGTTCCACTTCAATTTAATAGTGCAAGTGAAGTGCGTTGTTGTTAAACTGCACATTAAAAATTGAGTCAGTTCTTTATGAGTTTTCGTTGAATTGCGTTTTTTAACGTATTCTTAATTCTTCATCGGAGACGTGAAAGAAATAATAGAAGAAACACGAAAAAGTTTCTCTCAGTTTTTGACATATTCAATCTTTCAATTGCAAGTACAATTGAGAAGACGAAATAAAAATTTTAGAAGCAATATTTACTTCCTCAAAGAAGGAAATTGTCACATTTTATGAAAAATAATTTTCTAGAACAACATTTGAGATATTGCTCTAGAAATGTTCTTAAAATAAAAAAATATCTTTTTTCAGAATTTAATTTAATTTTCTAGAACAAGATTTGAGATATTGCTCCAAAAACTTTTTTCGAAATAAAAAAATATATATTTTTAGAACTTAATTTAATTTTCTAGAACAACATTTGAGATGTTGTTCCAAAAAATTATTTTTTTATAAAATGTGAAAATTTCCTCATTTTTTTTTTCTGTTGTTGTTCCACTTTTATTTTACTCTGCAAGAAAATTCCGTTCCAGATGCAACATTTGAAGTTGAGTCATTTCTTTATGGCTGAGAGTTGAATTACGGTTTTTAACGCGTTCTAAATTCTTCTAAGGAGTCGTGAAATAAATAATGGGATAAACGCGAAAAAAACTGGTTCGAACGGACGAGCTAGAACATCATCGTGATGTAGGAAATGATGGCATGCGGCAAACCCCATTCGAGAACGCTTCAATAATGCTACACTCGATGATAACGGTTCAAGGACACGGGCTGGTGAACGTGTGAGATATTCCCATATTTTATTTTCACTACGGGCGTTTCACGGGTCGTACGCATTTTCACGAGCCAGGAAAAAAAAAATTTAATTTATGTGACACTCGAATGACGGAAGAGACAAATTTTCATTTCATTTTTTTTTTTTTTTCAATAATCACCCACGCGTGCGACGATTATCACATTAAAGTCTCATCCTTCCACGCGGAATGATTCAAAAGAAAACAAACCAAAAAAAGTTTCAACCGTCTTCGATTCTTTTTTTTTTTTTTCGATTTTAATTTTTTGTTAAAATATAATTTGCAAAATAAAATTATAAAATAATAATGAACATTTGATAAATTTTCAACAACAATAATTCGATAAGATTCAATGTGAATAACACAAATTTTAAGGGTTTCGTATTTTGTAATTTATTGGAATTGATATAAAGATGCAATGTGAAACATTGAGATAATAATTCGGAGATATCAATTCCACCGATGACTACGCATTTTTTTTATTGCTACCTACGTTCTTAAGGGGTTAAGGCTAGTCAGCATTTTGGGAAAACAATTTTTTTTTTTCGTTGCATTTTCCAAAAAGTAAAGCATTTCAAAATTATTGTCGGAAAATGTAAAGCAAATCGACTCATTGTTAATATTTCGAAATTATATTTGACGTACTGTATCTTCGTTAATTATTATAATTTTTCAATAAATAATTTACTGCAACTTCTCGAAATATTCGATTATTCATATCGAAAAACATTTATCCAATAACAACAGAATCCGTTTGAAAAAACATTCCGAAAAAGCGTTTCTTTTTTTTTCAGGGTTACAAGCAGCCCCAACTCCTTAAGGTTCTACATTTAACTCGCAATAAATCGTAATTAATTGTCGATCTGTAATTCGGACAAAATTCGTGCCAATCGATATTATCGTCAAAATATATTTGTTTCTGTTCCAGTAAACTATATTGTTTAAAAAAAAAATTATATTTATTGCTATAAAATTATATTTATTGCTATTACAATTTTCTCTGGTCATATTTTTAAAATTTCACAGTCATAGTAGCCAAAGCTTAAAAAAAAAATAATAATAATATTCCGACCGAAGCAAATTCGGTAATAAAGATAAATATTTTTTCCACACTACAATTTACTACAACAAAAAAAAATACACGTTTCGATAACAATATCGATCGGCATTAATTTTGCCCGACGTACCGATCACCAATAATAATTCATCACGATTCAAATGCTTCCAGTAGAAAAATCCAACATCGATCAGACAACAAAAATACTCACCGTGAAAAACGCAACTATGAGGATCCTCCACATATTTATCCGTGTCGGCATGACAACAGCCTTAAAAAAAAAAACTCACTGATACGATCAAACACCCGAACTTCAATAACTACAACAACAACAATAATTTACCAAAATTTTCGTCATCAACGATAAAACACACAATTTTACAATTCAAAATAATGATAATAAAATCGTTTTTTTATTTTAAATCACTGACCGAAACGTTAACAACAATAAAAACTATATATACAAATATAAATATTCACCGAAACGTTAACAACAATAAAATACAAAAATGAATAAATATTCACCTAAATGTTAACAACAACAATAAAAAAAACATAAATAATTGCCGAAAATAAAAAAATTTGTCGTTCGATGAAAATTGAAAATAAAATTCGTCGAAGGGTTCGAAGGGGTTCTATATTGAATAGACGAAAAAGAAAAATCCTGGACGGAGCGTAATAAAACGTTTGAAACGAAAGGTTGTGGATGTACTGAGAGAGTAGCCAGCGTACTTCGGAAGTGACGAGAGGATTCAAGCGGGTGGTTACGAAGAGGATGGGGCGAGGAGCATCGGGTAGCCCAGCTGGGCCGTGGCGAACCCGCCAACGGTGAGGAGGAGGGGGGCGGGGGGGCAGCAGGCAATCCGTGAGGCCCCCTCGGAACTCCACGAAGAAACGACCATCGAGTCAGACGTTGGACGATGCGTTGGAAAGAGGAACGCACACCGAGTCATCCGGATAGTACTGTTAATGCATGCCCGGTGCCTCTTCTAACGACCATCCTCACTCGTGGCCATCCTCTTCGTCCGAACCGGGGGGAGGAGAGGGGGGCAAAGGGGGCCCCCGACGCTCCAAGGAGTTACCGGCCTCGAATGAACGGACCCCGACGATAATAATCATTTCACACAGATAAAGAAACGTCCATTGCTATCAGCTCGTTGCTCCTCGTCTACTTAACCCCCTCCCCCCCCCCCCCCCCCCCGCCCTCCCGCACAGTCCTTTCACCCACCGGGATGAAACGTTGCAGGAATGAAATCGCTCTATTTATTTTTCTTGATGGTTCATTGATTCATTGAATTGTTTATTTATTTATTTATTTATTTTATTCCATCGTCAAAACAGTTTTATTTATTTTTTATTTTGGGTATATTATTTACTAAACAGCTGCTTTTGCGAATTTTCACAGTTTTTCAAAATTTTCTTTTTCGACGATGCATTGAATTATTTAATTATTTATTTTATTCCATCGTCAAAACAGTTTTATTTTTTTTTATTTTGGGTAAATTATTTACTATATAGCTGCTTTTGCGAATTTACACAGTTTTTCAAGAATTTTCTTTTTCGAGGATGTTTGTTTGGTCGTACAAACGAAGAATCGGGCGGGGGAGGTCGGAAAATGTTGTGAAAAATATTTTTTTTTTTTACGTTTTTTCGAAATTTAATATTTTTGTTTTTTTTTTCGAGCAGTGGGAGCTGTTTTCAAGTACTCTGTATATATCATGGGATCCACAATTTTGTGATCCACTCAGAGATCCACAATTTTGTTAGAGCTACATAAAAAAAAAAAAAAAAAAACCGTTGATACCTTTATAGCAAATAATATATAATTTATTCCATCATTACAGCCTCCGTATGAGTTATCATTATTATTATTATTATTATTATTATCGTTTTTTCGAGCGATTGTAAAACCGTTTGTTGCCAGTTACCAATAATCACAGCTTTTATTTTTTCATTCCCGTTTGTTCGCGAACTCGGTAGCTTTTTAATCCCCCGTTTCGTTCGTGATACCGTCGTGTCCATGTACCCATATGTATATATGTTTACACACACACACACACACACACACACACACACATATGATAACTCGGATAGTTGGTCAGTGGAATAACGGATTGCCGACCGTAGAATCCCCCAACGAAATTTTTCCGAATCGCGACAAAATGTCGTCAAAGACGAAGACGGAAGAATATTATTTTTTTTTTCGTTTTCTCGCTGCCGGTGAGGGAGGGAGGGAAGAGGTGTCACGGTCCAGGGATCCTCCGGACCATCCGACCCAACCACGAGAACAGCTCGCGGTCATATGGCGAGGAGAAACCCAGCGAATCGCGAAACTCCGGTGCGATTGTGATACCCGCGATATATGTATATACATACGAATGAGTTAAGCGGTTACTGACTCTTGGGTTACCCCACGCATGTGTGTGTAAGTGTGCGTCATTACACGGGTGGCTTTGAGTACACGTCGCGATTCTGGGTCAATGCCGGCATTGTCTTTCATCTTATTATTATTGTTATCATTAATATTATCATTATTTTTTTTTACAAATTTCATTCACAGATTTTCCATTTTGGAATTTCGTATTGAAAAAAAACAACAACAAAAAAAAAAAAAATTGGGTATTTTTCGTATTAAAGATCTAAATTGTATCTCACATAGTTTCCGAATCGTTACGAAATTTTATCGAAGCTTTTAAGGAACAATGAGCTACCTTAACTTGCCGACTCCCCGCCAAATTCAATCACTGGAAAATCTTTGAAAATTGGCATCGAAGACCTGCTATATCCGAAGTGAAAAATTTGCGAAGTTTCGGATTTTTCGGTGCAATACTGCGGAAGGAAAAAAATATGAAAAAAGTATAGGGGAGACCGGGGCAAAATGGTATAGCGGGGCGTAATGGGACCGGAGCAAAATGGGACCGGGGCAAAACGGGTTTGGGGCAAAATGGAACAGTGAAAATCAACACTGCTGGAAAATACGTAATTGGGGCAAAACGGGAATGGGGCAAAATGGGCCGCGAGAAAATCAGGCTCCTCTCGGAAATAGGCGGTTGGGGCAAAACGGGATCGGGGCAAAATGGGACAGGAAAAATCGGAGACCACTAATTTTCACGAGAGGCTGCGACGCTTCATTTTCGTGTCTCATTTTGCCCCGATTCCCATTTTGCCCCAATTTCGATATTCCACTCCTCTCTGTTCCATTTTGCCCCTATCCCATTTTGCCCCCAAATCAAGCACCCAAGAAGCTTCATTCTTTGCTATCCCATTATGCCCCGATCCCATTATGCCCCAGTGCCGTTTTGCCCCGGGTACCGTTTCGTCCCGCTATACCGTTTTGCCCCGGTCTCCCTTATATCAGGTGCCAAAAAATTCCATGTTAATCAAATGGCGAAAATTAGACGGTTTTGGGAAGGTACTTAGAATTGGTCTACGAGGCTGGGCCTTCGGCTACGTTAAAATTTATTATTTTCGAGACATTCAAGATATGTATGTGAATATAAGAACGATTCGTTTTCTCTCACTCGTGAATTACTGTACCTGTCACTGACTGATTGTCTTGGATGTCCGATGTTGCTCGTCGGATGTTACACGTTCACCACGACATCAATAAAAATAACGCGCATATATATCCGAGGGTCTCCGGGAGCGATGGGCACGCGTTCAAAAGCCAACACGCGCTCAATATGCGCCGACCAACGACAGATGATTGCTCTCCTCCGTTATTCCTCATAGTTTGACGTCTTCAAGGGTGACTCTTCCTCTTTGCCACCCAACCGAACAATTTCGCAACGTAAAATAAATGGCCAATGTTATATTCCCCATTGCGCATTAATATCATTCACGTATTGAAAAAAAAAAATAGAGTTATGCGTATTATAATATTAAATTTATTTTCATCAAATTTATTCAATTTATTTAATTCATTTTATTTATTTGTTAATTTAATTTAATTTAATTTTTTTGCAATTTGATTCATTTGATTTATTGAATTTATTTTTTGTGTCAAACGTAGCTTCATTTGGGATTTTTTTTTACTTACACTTTTATACAGTCGATGTTTACGTGTACACGATAATGCTCTCTCACTTGTGACGAAATAAGGACGTGAAAACGTGACGTGAAAGACGCGAAACACGGAATATCCGTATCATTGTGTCTATCTTACATCATTCTTCGTCACTCTACGTGTTATTTACTGAAAGAAGAAAATATTAGAGACTTCACCAGAAGAAACTAATGAATAAACGAATTTTTGTATAGACGTTGCGTATCGCGTAATTTCCGGTTACAATTTCTATTAACATTCGTCGAAAAAACAAAATAGAAAAAAAAACGAAATGACTGCTGACGATATTTGGGTAGGGCCACGATTATTATTATTATTATTATTATTATTATTATTATTATTATTATTATTATTATTATTATTATTATTATTATTATTATTATTATTATTATTATTATTATTATTATTATTATTATTATTATTATTATTATTATTATTATTATTATTATTATTATTATTATTATTATTATTATTATTATTATTATTATTATTATTATTATTTAAGAAAAATCAATCTACTCGACGAAGCAAGACGTTTTTTTCTCGAACAATTTACTGCACATTGCGCTATAATAATAATAATAATCGAGAGAAGCGTCGACAGACTTTTTTTTTTGTTTTCATCATTGCAATAATTTATTGCTATGATAACCCAATGCAATGTCGGATCGACTCCGCACGGAGCAACGTTTTTTTTGTTGTTCTTTTTTTTCGTTTTTTTTTTTTTTTTTGTTACGCGTCCGTTGATTTATCTTGTCTTCGGTTGGTCCGCACCGCAGAGTCGTCGGAATTTTTTCCTTCATCCATTCCGCAGCTTCGTAGTGCAGTGCACTCTCGGACAACGAGTCACGGAAGATGCCAACGAGACTTCCGAATACCACAAAGCCGCTCCAGACCATTGCCGCGGCGGCTGCGATTCAACGAGGTGGATCTCGTCGTGCCTGCATGGCACGTCATACGAAATATTTTACGTGTGTATATTAGGGTGGTCCTTGTTTGGGGTCGAAAGTCTCAGGTTAACGATTTGGCAGCAAAAATTAAAAAAAAAAGAAAAGAAAAAAGAAACAAGGAAACAAGAGTTTGAATAAAAAACAATAATAAAATTAAATAATAATATAATAATAAATAATGATAAATAAATAAATAATAATAATAAGAACGCGACGGTGATAAGTGGTGTATAATTCAGCTGCAGAAAATATATAATATATCCGAGATGCAATGCATTAGCGAGGGAGAAAGAGAGAGAGAGAGAGAGAGAGAGAGAGGGATCGAGTGAAAAGGAGCGAGAAGCCGACAAGGAGATTAACGATATAATTATCCGTTAGTGCATAGACGCGTGCTGCTCGCATATAGTTCTCGGGGGCCCCCCCGTTTGTCACGGGCCATGGCTGCTGTTAACAACTTTCCTGAGCCATTCTATCACACATTATCCCCCCTCTCCCCCACCTCCCCGCTCCTCCTCGCTATACACCAGAGGTGTAAGAAACGTTTGCCATCGCCTCCTATTACCGTCACTTCCTCATTTTTCTTTTCCACTTCATACAACTTTTTTTTGTCATTCTTTTGAACCGCTACGACTTTTTTTTTCTTTCTTTCTTTTTTTTTTAAGTTCTTTGTAAGCGCTTCCCAATCAATCAATCAATCTCTCCTTTTTTAAATTTGGCTTAACCACTTATTCTTTGTTCTCTCTCTCTCTCTCTCTCTCTCTCTCTCTCTCTCTCTCTCTCTCTCTCTCTCTCTCTCTCTCTCTCTCTCTCTCTCTCTCTCTCTGTTGAAAAATTTTTTGTAACCGCTTCTCCTTTCTGCTTCCTCATAAAGGAAGCTATACGGCGGTAGGAAATTTTTTTTGAGTATGTGTGTGTGTGTGTGTGTGTGTGTGTGTATGTATGTGATGGCCTCCCGAAATTAAAACGTGTATAACTCGAGAACGATTTAAGCTATAGCCCCCAAATGAAGTTGCGCTATTATCCAAAGAGATACCCCATTGAATTTGGGCGAAATCCATCGAGCCATTCATATTTTATGGCGTTTTGAAAATTTTCCAAAAAATCGATGTAAGTGCTCTAGCTTCCATAATTTTTGAGATATCTGGCTGAAATTTAGTACGAAGTTGCACTACCATCGTAATGAATGAACGTCATGCGAACGATAGTCTTTGCTGACTATTGTAAAATTTTAACTTGGGAATATTCCTTTTTTTTTTTCAAACCTTCATTTTGCGTGACATAAAAAAATTATGAAAAATAAAAACTTTCGAGCTCGATCGACATTGCGTTAAATCCGACGTGCGCAAAGATTGGTCCAATATGCGAAATGGAAAATAATAAGTCCGGCTTTCCCCGAAGAAATGGCTCGGTCCTTATCACGATGACCCGGTAAATCCAAAGAGCTGTGAAATTGACGGCCCGAAAAAAAACGAAATTCGACACCTCGAAACGTTGTTACGTGTATGACGTATACCCGATCTCGAGTATACGTGCAAGTCGAAAAATTAAGGTCGTCGTACCGAAATGGAATCGCTCTCGTTTTTCATGCATATTCATACGAATTATCATACCGGAGATGTGCATTTAGTGCCACTTTTACATTCATCCATCATTCTTTGGCGTTCGATGTAAAAAAAAAAAAAATAAAAAAAAATAAATTAAAAAAATAAAAATAAAAATAAAAACCGTTTCAACTTTGGACAAATGGCTAAATTTGGAATAATTATCGATATTCATTAACTTTTTTTTATCAATGAAAAATGAAGAAAATAATAATAATAATAATAATAATAATAATAATAATAATAATAATAATAATAATAATAATAATAATTGTTTAAAAATATTCAAATAATGCACTAAGGACGTGCTAATTATATATATCTAATTAGCATTGATTTCCGAGCTCGGCGAAGATCGTTCTGAAAAAAAAAAAAAATGTGTATCGCCCCATCGCGGTTGCTCCTAGTCGAATAATTAAAATCTAATTTGCCTTGGGCCCGAGTCATTACGTCGATCGGTTGAGCGCGCGTGCGCGTAGTGGATGCAAAATGATGTTGCGGTTAATGCTTTGTACCGGGTCTGATTGGGCTCACTGAGCTCGCCTCGAGCTCACAAATTAATATAAGTTGCCCGAGCAGGCAGGCCCGGATGAAATGATGATTGCTAATATAATGTAGTTGGTCCAAAGTGACGGCACGGGGGAGGGATTGAAGACACCAAGCTGATTAAGGTAGTCATGACACCGTGAAATTCAACCGTAACAAACATGAGCACAAATTCGTGATTTTTTTTTCTTTGCAAATATCGCGTTGAATTAATTCAAAATTTGAGAATCAATTATATACAATTTCAACGATGTGTCATGAAAAATTTCATTGAATCTCAATGAAAATTGTGACCGGTAGCTCGGATTCTCGTGTAACATGTTTTATTCGGTCGGAGACTTTTTTTTTTTTTTTTTTTTTTTCATTGCTCACACCATTGAGTGAGATATCTTTGGATAGGTCTTCTCAAATGCGACAAATAATGTCCTGAGACCTTTTCATTTCGAGCCTTGGGTCATGAGATATTTGCTTTCAAAGTCGTTATCATAGTGTCCCCCCCCCCCCCGCCCTCTAACTTTCAAACTATCGATGCAAAAAAGGTGAAAAAATTCCAAAATGTAGCTTTTAATTGGTACATTTAATCAAAATTATAACGAACACTCTAGCAACAAATAATTTACGAAAAAAATATTAAAAATAAATAACTCGACGATTATTCCACGAGTGCCCGGGTACACGATGTTGTGGTGAGTGTACGTCTGGGTGAGCTTCCTCGGGCGTGTGCGGATGGCGATTACTGGCGAGACTTTTGTGGCTCGAATAGCTGTTAAGACGGTGTGTGCTCACGGGCGCGTCCAGTCATATCACACTTCCTAGATGGGTGAACCATCAACCACCATATATTTTTCAAAAAAGAAAAAAAAGATGAGAACAAAAAATTCTATGCTACACGGAGATAATGAAAATGCATTCCCTTGATATGTTGCACTCCTTACTGTAATATGAAAGAAAAAAAAAAAACATTGTACGAAGCATCTGGTATCGTGTATTTGTTTTGCTTCCTGGAAGAAGCTTTTTTTTTTGGTGAAATAATTTGGTAAAATTTTTTCGAGATGTTCATGAAAACGTGTTTAGAATATATCCCAAAACATTTGAAAATCACGCGATTTTAATTCGCGTAAAAACAAAAGAAGAAAATAACTGCATTTATTTCGTGAAAAATTGTAATCCTACGATTCGTTTTTTTTTTTTTTTTCAAATATCATTTAGAGATACTTTAACAAATATTGGTGACGGGTTGTTTTTTTTTTAACTGTAATTATATACGTTTTTATCAATTATTTTTTTCATTCACAAAAAAAAATTATCAATTTCAACAAATGCGATTAATTGCAAAAATTTTGAATGAAAGAAAAAAAACCAAGCTTTTTCTCCTCTATTTCGATTTATTTCGAGACGTATAAAAAAATGTTGATCGGTTATGTTGAGCAACAAATTCATTATATTTTCAAAATTTATATTTTTTTATTGATTTTTTAAATTGAGTTGTTTCGAAATTAATTTATCATAGATTTTTGGTCGTAGTTTCAATCTCATCGTATTCGAATCGTTGGAAAGGGTTATTATAGCGTTAGAATTAAAATGAATTAACTCGACTCACGCTGGTGTTAATCAAATTTCATGGAAATAAATAAAAGTTGGTTATTTGAGTTTGCCTGAAAAATAAGAATATTCATCGATGTACCATCGTAAATCCTCAATGATGACGATAATGGCTGAGAGGTCAATAATGATCGATGGTGGTGTGGCGAGTGTCGCGAACGACGTGAAGGAAAAAAAAAACCATCGATATCGAAAAGTGGGTGAAAGAAATGTTTGGGACCCGGTCAATGGGTCGGATGAACGAATTCATTCGAAACGTGATCATTGTTATCGTTACCCCCCTCGAAATCCCTTTGACCCGATTTTTTTTTCGATCGAACGTCGACGTGCGCACGCGCATATGCATCAATATATATATATATATACATAAATATATTAAGGTGTGTTGAAAAAGAGGCAAAGTTTTTTCAATTCTACTGGCTGTTTCTACGTTTGAAGTAGATACTGTAAGGATACGTCTGACGAAATTTCAACCCAATCGGACAATATTTGGAGGTTCCGCTTTCGCGAATTCGATTTTGCCTTTGATTAACACGTAAATCAAAATTATTTATTCAGTCGCAATTAATTTTTCTGACAAATGAAAAATGTTGGTAATGGAAACTATGTGAAATACATACTGTTGAGGTAATTAAAAATGGTGATATTTTTTGTTTTACAATAAATAATGAAGATAACGATAATTTTTTCCCGTCAGTTTTTATTGATTATTAAAAAAAAACTAAATTTGTTAACTTCTTATCAAATTGTAAAACACAAAAATATCCTCGTTTCAAGTGAACTTCGTACTATGTATCGCACGGACTCTCCATCCCCGGAAATTTTTCTTTTACCTGAAAAATCTATTGAAAACAGAACAAAAAAAATTTACGCATTGATAAAAGGCAAAAAATCAAATTCGTGAAAGCGGAACCTCGAAATATTGTCCGATTGGGCTCAAATTTTCACAGACATCTCCCGATATTATCTACTTCAAACGTCGAAACTGCCAGGAGAATCGAAAACCTTCGTTTATTTTTTTCAGCACACCCTGATTAATATATATATACATACAAACATATCTATGTTGTGGAAGGTGGCTCAGTTCGGGCCATTTTGTGTTATCGGTTCGGTATATCGCTAATGGCCGGGCGCGTCGACATTCGGTAGCGACTGAACGATTCTCTTAAAAAAAAAAAATAAGAAGAAAAAAAAGGAACAACAAACAAAAGAACAAAATATATATATATATATATATATATATATATATGTGTGAAAAAGAAATAAGAGAAAGAAAAATGGATGAAGAAAAGAAATATCGAGGATAGCAGACGATGTTTTATGCTAAGTACCCGATCGTCGCCCAAATCACGAAACCGAGGTGTACTTAATAATGTACACGCTCGAGGTGTCATCAGCTCGCGACTCTCTTTGCCAAAGCGTGTATAACACACACACACACACTGATACAAACTCGAGAAGTGTATTCGACAATGACACGAAAGAGAGAGAGACCCTCTCCATCGGGCGCATATCCTTTCTATAGCTTCTTGTGGCTCAACCGAAAAAGAAAAAAAAAAAAAAGACAATGAAAAAGACGACGAAATGAAATGTCCGTAGCGTTTAAAAGCCAAACGTTTGGTTAACGAGCAACTCAGTCGACGATCTCAAATCGTTCGAATATGTCGCGAATAACCGGACCCCGTGATTTTTACGGTTTCACGAAAATTTCGAACCGTCGAAATGTTCGACGGTCCATGCAGGTTCGCGAGATTTCATTTGTTTTCATTTTTTTTTTGTTATAACATATTTTTTTGAGTGAAATTAACAAAAATAAGGACCAGGAAGGAATTAATAACGAAGTGTTTTTTCTGTTTTATTTGTTTTTTTAAATTGTATTTTCGGTGACGGCAAAATGGTTGACTATGACGGGGATATTTTTTTGGGGGGGATTTGTTTATTGTTTTGGATCGGATTTTGGCTATGAAAAAAAAAAATTGAATGTGAAATATTTTTTACCGAAATTATTGTTGGATTGATTAATCGTGAAATATTGTGATTATTGGAGAGTGGAATATTTTCTGATGTCAATTTTTCTTGAGCTTTATTGCATAACTTCCGGTTCATTGAAAATTCTATTAGATCGAATTAAGGTAGTATCCTACAAACTGTAAGAGTTTCACATCATTTCACATAATTATTAACAAATTTTACATTACATTCAAAAATCAATCGACAGCTTAACGAATTAATTTTCAAAAAAAAATATTCACAAAAACAATAAATCAATTAAATAAAAAAATTATGAACTTCAGGTCCTGGCAATTCTTTTGGCGATGTCGCCGTCGATCGCGACTTCCGGTCGTCTGGATTCCACATCGTCAACCTTCCAACATCCGTCCGCCTCATCGCGAACCCACGAAGACGCGATTTTCATTAATTTTCCGAAAAAACAAAATTCCACGAAAATCGCTCGACAAATTTATTTACCATCGGGTCAGCAAAATTTTTTTTTACCGGAAGTCATTGACAATCGCTCGCGTGGTTCGTCGTCGGTGTTTCGTCCGGCCCAGTCGTTGACCGGTTATCCGTCATTTTCACCGTCACCGGAAGTCGATCTTCGCGGATCTTCGGAAAACGATGATAAACGTTTTCGTTCACGACAAAATTTGGGACGCGTCAAGGTCACGGGCGATGAACTTCCGGTCGCGTATACGACCAAAGATCACCTCACTTCCGGTGTCGTGCAAATTAATTCAATGGCTTGTCAAAATGGCGCCGACGAATTGTTCTTTCGTGCGTCTATGAGATCTTCCAGACTCACCGATCATCCGACGATCGAAGGTGCAATCGGTGATAATTGCAAGATCGATCGTACGAACGACGATTACATAATCAATCTGGCGAATGAATTTTTTTGGAATTGCGGAGTGCGAGATTGTTCGGACGATAAGGATCGTTATTACTGTTTGAACGTGCGTTTTCCCGCCATAAACGGTTTGAGACTAAAGGAAGACGTTAAAGTCACTTTGAGATGCAAGACTCAGGAAAAAACGGTATCCCACACCAGACGATTGAACGTCAAGACTTTGGACACGTGAGTTCGTGTGTGAATTATTATTATTATTTTGTTTTCGAATCGTTTTTTTTGTGAATTGTATACAAAGAAACAATTAATTTCGAGAATTTTTTATTTCTTTCGTTTTGCTTACTCATTGAGGAAGCTTTGTTTTCGTGTGAATTTTTTTTTTTTTCGAGATGTTCGTGAAAACGTGTTTAGTATGTCTCAAAACATGTAAAAAATACATTAAGAAAAAATGTCCGGATGTGATTTTTAAATGTTTTGGAACATTCTGAACACGTTTTAATGAACATCTCGAAAAAAAAAATCCCCCAAAAAAAGCTTTCTCTATGAGGAAGCAATAACTCCAAATAATTCGTCTTCTTACGTTTTCGTAATTGTACAATGAAAAAAAAAAAAAAGATTTTCGGAATTTGTCGGTTTCTTTTAGTTTTTTTCTCTTGCATTATGACGAAAACAATTTTATCGACGCAGATCAGGCAGAAACGCGCCGAGGGTGGAGACGGGGGGTCACAGGAATGCGTTCGAAACGGAAGTGGGACTTTACCGAAAGACATTTGGATCCGGTCATTTGTTCGACGCGAAAATTGAACCCGGTGGAACGGTCGTTCTCGGCGAAGAAATTTTGTTGAGGGCATTGGTACGCGATGGCGATGGTACGTGATTCATTGATCATTGTTGTTGTTGTTGTTGTTTTTTTTCCTTCCCTCGAAAATGTTGAAACCACGTGGCACGAAGCGAGACGAATATTTTCCAGCAAGAACCACTGTCTTCGACGCCACGTGAGGAATTTTTAATTTGAGGTCAAGGCCGCCTTTTATATATTTTTTCCGATGAATAATTATATATCTTCACCCAAAATGTGCTAAGAGCGTTCGTCGCCCAAGCAGCTAGCTCAACAAAAACAATGATACAACATATGATATTGCGTTTGCATTACAAAAAAATCTGTAGGAACAAAAAATTTGTTTGAAAATGCTGGAAAAAAATTGTGAAAATCTAGAAGAAAAAGAAATTACTTTCTTCATGGAATCATTTGTAAAACGTATTAGCCCATCGGCCCATTTATCTGTTCTCAGGTTGAATCGATTCATCAGCCCATTATCAGCCCACTTAGCTGTTCTAAGGTTGAATCAATCCATCAGCCCATTTATCTGTTATCAGGTTGAATCATAATTGATCATCATTTATCGATGAACGAATTCACGAATTTCTTTGCTTGATGATTCATCTATTCTAAGGTTGAATCAATTGATCAGCCCATTATCAGCCCACTTAGCTGTTCTAAGGTTGAATCAATCCATCAGCCCATTTATCTGTTATCAGGTTGAATCATAATTGATCATCATTTATCGATGAACGAAACTCACAAAGATTTTTGCTTGATGATTCATCTATTCTGAGGTTGAATCAATATTGATCAGCCCATTATTAGCCCACTTAGCTGTTCCAAGGTTGAATCAATCGATCAGCCCATTTATCTGTTATCACGTTGAATCATAATTGATCAGCATTTCTCGATGAACGAAACTCACGAAGATTTCTTCGCTTGATGATTCATCTATTCTGAGGTTGAATCAATTGATCAGCCCATTATCAGCCCATTTAGCTATTCCAAGGTTGAATCAATCCATCAGCCCATTTATCTGTTATCAGGTTGAATCATAATTGATCATCATTTATCGATGAACGAAACTCACGAACATTTTTGCTTGATGATTCATCTATTCCAAGGTCAAATCAATTGATCAGCCCATCTTCAGCCCATTTATCTATTTCAAGGTTGAATCAATTAATCAACATTTATCGACGAACGAAACTAACGCCATTTTTTCCCCGTTTAACGATTCAGGATGGCGATATTCGAGAATAAGCGACGTGACGGTTCATTACGTGGAAAAAAAACGACGTTCGAAGATAATGAACAGTCTGTGGATATTGGACGCTAACGGTTGTCTAAATCCGGAAGTACGTGAAATTTGTTCGAGGGAGCAGTATCGGGTATCGCCTTTGGAAAATTATTTGACGTTCGAGGCTTTCATGTTCGACAACATGAAGGAAACGGACGAGATGGTGATGAACGTGAGAATAACGGGTTGTCTGGACGGTGCTGATTGCGCGATTAATTGTCCGGCCGGTCACTCGAGACGCTCGCGAAGCGTTCAAGACATCGGACACAATCAAACGATCGATTGGTCCGACGATATCACCTTCAGGGTCATCTCAAATTCTGAATTCGAACCTTCGACGTCCGAAAAATTCGTGGACCATCGTCTCGCTCTGCCTTATATTCTCTCGGTTATCGTTCTCGTCGCCATTGTCGCTCTGATCGCGACCATAAATGCATTTCGCAAACACAGAGTAACGAAAAATTAGAAAAAAAAAATCATCTGGAAAATTGATTTAATTCAAGGTAGTATCCTAGATACTGTCTAATAGACCAATTTAATTTTATTGTAGGTAGAAATAAAAGGATAATTAACGTTGCTTGTATTTGTTACGTACAAATATATATATATATATATATATATATATATATATATATATATATATATATATATATATATATTTATATGTATTGAATATATTTCGTCTCGATGCGATTCTACGTTTTTTAGTCTTGTGTGAAATATTTTTTAATCTCGATGAAAAAAGATTAATTGTTAAAATTACGAATTAGAAACAAAAAGATAGAGTTGTCATAATTGTTATAATGATTTACGAATGTTTGTTATAATTTTACGGTAGCTTTTATGGATTCTATTGATAAAACTTTTCTCGTCGTTCTTACGTTACCAAAGTATTGTATAAATATAATTGGCAATCGAAGTACGGAACAAAATTATTCGTCACAGGATGTTGAATCTGTGAATATATAGAATAACCCGATGACCAACGAAATAATTAAAAAGTAATAAAAAATCCAGGATTTACCCATTTATTTATTTATTTATTTTTTTTTTCAATTTTTCATTTTCGAACAGAATTACGAGAAGAAAGTATTTGGAACGGTCCAACCATCAAGATTGGAAAAAAGTTTGAGACCAGTCGCGAATACAGCGAAGGATACAACGGTGCTTCGGAAAAATCTATCGTTCTTCAACTGTTCGATCAAACATCGACAAGAACATGCGCACAAATCACCGAAATACGGCAATCCTTTGTGAATGAGATATTCGTCCAAGGCACGTCTGTGGCCTTCGTTTTCGAGCTTGCCCATTCGTTCGTCGATTCCTCGACAATGAGGATCGCACATTTTGTGATCACTGTCGGAATCTTCGTGACGAAAACGCGTCGAAGGTCCGGCTTCGTCGTCGTATTCGCGACTTCGCCTTCGGCCTTTTTCGTAACTCGAGGATCCGGCGTCTTCGGGACTTCCGGTTCGCAAACGTTTGTACGTTGGAACGTTGGTTGCATTTTTCTTGCCGCCATCTTGTCCGGTCGGAAAATCACGACTTTTGCGACCGGTCCTCAAAGTCTTCGAAGCACTCCCAGTCCATGTGTGATCTTGATTATGATGATCTTTGCTGTTCTTTCGGCTACTTCCGGATGCATGGTTTTTTATTTGTTGGGATTTGGAAAGTTTGGAATCTCGTCGGGACTTTGAATCCGATGATGAATCTTCGTTTTCACGTTCTTCGATGAGATTGATGAGAATCGAAAATTCTTTATTCGTTTGCTCGGCAAGATTTGTTTGGGTTTGGGCTCCGAAATTCGGAACAAGCAATTTTTTCGGAAAGGCCAAAATTCGGAGGGTGCAATGTTTGGAGTCTACATTGCCCGACTTTTGAGCTTTCCCACGAGTAAACTATCGATGTTAGATATATGCCGTGAAGGACCTTTTTTGTAGGAAATTTAATTGTCCACAACATTGTTCGTGTAAGCTTTTGGTTTATATAGCGTTGTTAAGCCAGCGTTTGGACAGGAAGATAAAAATGTATTGAAGAAAATTATACATTTTTGTGTTCCTGTCCAAACGCTGGCTGAACAGCGCTATATAGACCAAAAGTTTACATGAACAATGTTGTAGAGAAATAAATTTCCTACAAAAAAGGTCCTTAACGGCATATATATAACATCGATAGTTTACGCGTGGGAGAGCTCGAAAAATGGTTAATGCTCAACCCATTGAGTGAGGTGTCTTTTGATAGATCTCATCAAATGCAATTTAAAATGCTCGCTTTCAAAGTCAAATTAAAAACACTAAAAAAGGTCATTCACCTAGTTCACGAGCTTTTCGCAACTGTTCTCTGATTTTCACACACCGATGGTCACATCCTTGGCGCATTTGGGCATCCGACCTTTTTGTTTTGTTTCGCTACGGATTATCGATTTCAATACATTTCCCAATTTGTCCTGAATTCCACCGATCGCGAAGTTGCTTCGAAAATTAGGTTTTTAAACGACATGAGTATGAGGGCCAAGCTTGGGATTTTTTTTTCAGGAACGACTTGAGAGGGTTGGATTTTTTTTTTTGCGGCCAACCTCCGCGGTTATCGATTTCGTCGACATTTGACGTTGAAATGTGAACATTGCTGAATTATCGAACACAAACAATCGAAAGAAAATAAAAATTAATGATAAAAAAAAAAAACTATTACTGAAGCTGACTGAAGATAATGTCCAAAAATGGCTCTGCCACTGCTTCGACGATGAAAATATCTTCGAACATGTCTTCCTCAATTTGTAAAACATTTGGCGAGGGCCACGTCGCGCCATCGACGATTATTCAACATTTTTCGTGCCATTGCGACGCAATTTCCGTCGAAGAAATTCATTCGAAAAAATCGGAAAGCGAATCCGATCTTTCCGAGAAATTTGAAGAGAAGAAGAAATCTTTGTGGCAAACTATCGTCGAAGAATCCAGAGAACGTGACGCATCTTTCGTCGCTTGGCTCGAAGAACGTGAAAAAAATGATGCGAACGACGAAGAAACGATCGATTCATCGGCGGTTTATCTCGACAGAGAAATATTTCCAATTTTGTTGCCGGGCATGGAAGAAATGTTGCGCAAAGCACGACGATGGAATGCGCTTGAAGTGCAGAAATGTCGATTCGACGGATTGGATTATTTGGCGGAATATTTGTGGAACAAAAATTCAAGATGGCCACGAAGAAGTTTCGAGTGGTTGGAAGCTTTCGAAATTCCACGATTCAGGCTATGCATGAGATTGAAGTAATGATTTTTTCGTTATTTAGGGAAGATTTCAATTTTTGGACGCTATAATAAGCGTGTATTATTATTATTATTATTTTTTTTAGATCGAAAGAAAAAAAAAACTATGCAATCGGTTGCTTTTAAATTTTCTAAAAATTCTGACGGTTTTATCGTTAATTAACTTTTTCAAAAAATTTTCTATTCAAATGGCTTTATCTTTGGTAGGATTTGACGTATTTACATTAGTAAAAAATGTGCCTTTTTATGGCTTATTGAGGAAGTTGAACGTCCGTTTCAGGGCAAAATATGCAAAAATATGTTTTTTCTCAAAAAATGCACTCGCTATTTTATTTTTCAAAATTTCCCCAAATTTTGAATACGAAAGAAGAATTTTTGGTATTTTTTATATCGTAGGATCGTAGATCGGTAATCGGTAATGCGTAATTTTACCGATTTTATTGATAGATTTTTTTCAGTTTGATTTTTTTTTTTTTTTTTTTTTTTTTTTTTTCATGTGCTTCAGTCGCTGTAAGCGATTCAACGAGCATTAATTATCATTACTCTTTCTTTCGGCGAGGCTTATGAACCCCGAAATTCGGCAGGACGTCACGACTGACAGTTCGGTCGTCACAAATACAAACGAAAAAAAAAAAAATAATTGTAACAATGAAATATGACATTTTATTCCAAAAGTCCACGACCGATATTTCCAAAATCCTGGTTGTGGTCGTCGGACGAAGCTGCGGTGCGCATTCAACGCTGTATTCGAGGTTGGCTGGTTCGAAGGCGCGACGACGTACAGGAACTGCGACAATTTTGGAAAGTGAGCGACCAATTTTTCATAAAAATTTGAAAGCAAAAAAAAAAATTCATCGTCGCTCCGAATTTTTGGTCTCATCGACGAATGGTAAAAAATTATTTTCAGACAATCGCAGCTGAAAAAAAATCTCTCGCCACGGATGTCTGCGCGTCGCCCCGTTCGTCGTCCCGATGAAAACGGTACAGTGGTTTTGGTTTCAAAACTTATAACGATATATATATTCATGGTAAAGAACAAAAAACAACATCTACAGAAAACTTCATAACCTCTTAAATGGGTTTGCAGTTGGCGTACAATTCGGGACTCGCAGGTTTTCCAAGACCCATGGTAATCTTGACGGTGGGCGTTTCGCCCTCTTCGGCGACTCTGTAATTGTTGTTACCCTTAAGATTGTAATGCAGCGGCAATCTGGGTTCTTCGTTTTGATTCTTAGCTCTGAATTGTCGCGTAAGCAGTTCTCTCATCAATGGCGGAAAGTCCACGGTGCTTGGCAAAACGGCTTCTTCTCGTTTTTCCACAGGTTTGTATTTGTGTTCCTGATCCTTGGGCACAAGCATGTAATCTTCTTTGTAAGTCGACGAGTCTATCTGCGATATCCATTTGGACTTTTTGCCTCTGAATACTCGTTCGACCAGAACCATGACTTTGCGACGTTCCTGTCGTTGTCAACAGATTTTTCATATTTAGCGCGAATAAAAATTAAAAAAAAAAACAAGTTTCAATTCATCGATCGATCAAATGACACGAAAACAGAAAAAAAAAAACGACTTACATCATGGGGCAAAGCGAGTGGACCAGTTTCAATTGGCAGTGCGCCTACTTTGACGATTTTCATGTAAGAGGGTTCCGGATAACGTTGCATTTTATTTCTTATGATTAATCTTCCGACTCCAAAATTTTTCAAATTCGCGAGAATCTCCCACAATGTTTTGCCCTTGAATGTGGTCGTACGACCGATTAATTTGATCGGCATTTTGGGGTTAGAATTGGATTGTTTGAACACTTCGAACTGGACGAACGAAAATTCTGTCAGTGTGCGCGGAAGAGGTTAGGTTCGAACGCTTGGGGGCTCGAGCGCCGTGAGATCAGCCGGTTTGTCCAATCACCGGGGAGATTACGGAATCCGTGACGCCGCGATCTGATGCACCTTTCTTGTGCATCAAAGACAACAATTCTCTCCCTCTCTCTCGCTACGCCGCGAGCGCCGATGGCGCTGTCTCTCTCGCACTTAAGGTGATGGAAGACCTATTCGAGTTCGAGAGAGACAGCGCCATCGACGCCCGCAGCGGAGCGAGCGAGAGGGAGAGAATTTTTGTCTTCCATCACCTTAAGAAGTATTCACTTCAAAAACGAACATTTGCAATCGGTTAGTCAGGGAGTAACGGGTCATTCTTGAAATAGAAGCAGTAATCAACCTTTTACCCATCGTCGCTCCTTCCTACCGACGTACGGTACTCAAGGTCGCTTTATCATCATTATCTGAGAATATTGCGATACCCCGGCTCACATGATCTCAACCACTACAATAGGATGAGATAATACCGTCGGTAAGTACCGTAGGTGCTTTTCAGTATCGATACGAGCGATACGTAAGATTTCGTTCTCAAAATGAAACAAATTTCTTTTTCACGTCATCTACTGTTACGTCGTTAACAGAAATCTGCAAACCATTGTTCTTGGTAACGAGTGATCTTAGCGGCGAGACTTGAGAACGTTCGACCACCTCTGTCAATTCGTCAGTCGACCGTTCTCGTATTTTGTCCGACGGCACAATCATGACGAAGAATAATACGTTTCAAACATTCAGCTATCTACCTCGCTCTTGTGAAAATCTAAAGAAGGCAGACGATAGGTGGCAGCACACCGCGTAGAACCTTCGAATGAACCAACCGAAGTTCTCACACGAAATTTGATTGCATTCCGATTGAAAATTGAAAACTATTGTGAAAACAATTTGTTTTACAGTTTTCATTGGCGATTGAGCCGTACCCTTTCACTTCCCACTAGTGCCAATAGTCGAAATTGAATAAAAATTATTTTCTTCAACCTCAGAATTTCACATAAACCACTCTGGAGGAATGCATTTTTCCTTCCTATAATAATCTCTATGAAAATACGTCAACACGATCGTGTTACGAAAAACCTCTTGTGTTATAGACAAATCTTATCATTGAGACGCACCGAATTCTGTATAAGCATCGAATAACTATCGGGAGCGATCGATTTTTACTTCCGGCATCTCATAATTTTCTGGATCATACGACACACACTCTCAAATATAAATATATATATACATATATACATATATATATATATATTGGCCTCGAGGCGTGAACGAGGTGTTCTCGGTAACGTTGCTTTAGTAAATTATTCATAGCCGAGACAAATGAGTTAATAAGCCAGAGCGTGAGCAAGACCGTGGCCGGTTTCGTACTACACACACACACCTATATATGTATATATCTACATCTACATATACATAAATACATACATATAAGGTAGGGTGGTCCTTATTTTAGCTGTTTCCTATTTATTCGCGGCCCCCAGAGAATAAGATGGTTCGACATTATACCGTAAAAAAATATTCTCAAAGTTTGTGGGTCCGTATCTGACCTTTTTGAACACTGCCGCAAACCTCTCATACTCTGCCATTCAAATAAACACAGTGTTTTTCGTATTCCATTTTTTTTTCTTCCATTAAAACCGAAGTAACACACTGTAGATAATACTGTAGATAATAAACAGTTGTTTCTCTCGAGTCAACACATTAACCCTCAACTGGATTAGGATCCTTATGGTCCCAATAAAAATCTAGACCCTAATTCAAGACATTCATAATTCATTTTTAGTAGTTATTAAACAGTCGATAGAAAGTTCACGGAGCTTGAAATTTTTTTCGACGCAGTACTTTATTCATGATAAATAAAAAATCGAATTCTGAAACATGAACAAACACTGTTATCTAAATGGTGAAGTATGGGAGAGGTTGGCGGTAAGGTTGAGAATTTATTGAAACAGAGAATGAATGAATGAAAATGTTGAGGAATATTCTTCTTTAGTTATTATTACTTTTAGTTATTTAGTACTTTTTTTTAGTTATTTAGAGTCATCTGATTCGCTGGTAGCGTCCAAGTTGATAAGCAATCGAAATAAGGACCACCCTTGTGTACCTATATATATTGCACAGGGGCCGACTATGATAGTAGAGGTTGCGCAGTGGCAACGAAGTCAACGAGCGTAGGCGGAGATGAGTGATCGTAAATGTAAATCAGCCGAGGTCCTCACACTCCGAGACTCGGTAACCGCGTTCACTCGTAAGCGAGTTCCTCATGCAATTCTGTCATCGTGCTTGCGCATCGTTCACCCCCCCCTCCCCCCTCCCCTCCCACATCTACTTATAACGCTTCGTTAATATTTTCGACGCGAACGTTACCGAGAGACCCCGTTTTACGAGATCGGAGTAACGAGCATTTCGGGTTTCGATGCACTTTACACGTTTCCTCTTTGACTCATCAATCATGCGTCTCGTGAAATGAATATATCATGTCCAGAGATATAGGCATTCATTCAATGAAAATGTATTTCAAATACTTTTGCGGATAAAATGATAATGGAATTTTATCGGATTTATTAAATATTTTCGGATTTAATAATTTATTTTATTATCATAATTTACGTAAATTGATCATAATTATTACATAAATGTAAAAATATTGATTCTTCCATTGATAATTAATCATATAGTTATTTGTTCGAAAAAGTATTTGAAATACATTTTCATTGAATGAGAATGCCCATCTTTGCGTGGGCCTATGTAGAAGAAAAAAAAAGGGTAATGAACGACTGAAATTATTAGTTACACTGAAATCTATGTGGTCTGTATTTTATTGGAAGGGCTCATAGATTTTTAATCCCTTTACAGATCACACACACACACACACACACACACACATGCGCGAGGGGAATTTTCGCCCGTTGTAGAATCCGCTATCTGGAACCTTTGTGCATCGAGAGTCGTTATTTCGTACCCTCGTACGGCTTCACCGGTTAAATTCTGATCCCTCGACACTAACCATTACACATCGTTCAGACCTTTTGTTACGTTCGTTCGACTTTGTTCCTCCTCCATTTTTTTTGTTCATGGTTTTTTAAATGTTTTTTTTTTTTTTTTAATTTATTCGACTCGGATTCCTCGTTAAATTCGTATTTGCGAATGGATTCTTCGCGTGTGTTGCTCGTCGTACCTTCATTATCCGGCATTTCACATCTTCCCACACTTTTTCTCCATCCACGTAGGTGTATCTGTGTATGTGTGTGTGTGTGTGTTAGTCCATGGTTTTTTTCACTGGCGCACTCATCTCCCAGACACGGATGCAGCTGCCGGTCCATTGTTTTAGTCGTTGGGCAATTAGCGGGGGCGCCTGCACGTGGCCGGGCCCGGGAGTCCTTTTCTTGCTTAAAACTCATCTCTCTCTATCTCTCTCTCTTTCTCTCTCTCTCTCTCTCTCTCTCTCTCTCTCTCTCTCTCTCACTCTCTCTCATTAGAAAAACGAGTGGAGAGATGTAGAGTCAAAGCGTCGGAACAGGAAGAAAACTTGAATGAAAAAAAAAAAAAAAAAAAAAAAAAAAAAAAAATTGAAAAAAAATTGACAGGCATGCGAGGCGATGCCGAGTGCCAGAGGCGGTTGAAAGTTGAAGCTCGACCGATGACGGGAGAGAACGGATAACCAAAATTCTGGGATGAAACTCGTTCATTTCCAAACCTCTCGATCCTCTCTCTCTCTCTCGCGCTCTCTCTCTCTCTCTCGCTCTTTCCCTGTCTGCGAATTTTTTTTCTTCGTCCATCCCTTCCTCTCTGACCGGTGACGAGAGAAAAGCGTAACGATTGCATCCGGCAAATGCGGCAGCTTCCTTTCCACAATGCTGGAATATTTTTTTTTTCGGAAAAAAAAAAATCCCTTCAACGACCCCCCCCGTCCCCTTTGCCCGACACTCTCTTTCTTTCGTTTCCCCGTTCTGACCCACGCACTCGACAACCCTCTCACGCCAACCCATCTTCGCTTCCGTTTGAACTTTTTTACACGGTGACAGATGATAACGCGAGTAACGTTATGATGAAATAATTTTTTTTATTCGACGAAAAAAAAATAAAAATGGTGAAAATTTCGATGTAATTAAGTTCGAAGACTTGGAGTATATAGTCAGAGTGACAATTTCGGATGTGAAATTTCGTCGTCGACCGTAGGATTGAACGTCGAATGTACGAGTTTTTCGTTTCGTTCATTTCATTTCATTTCATTCGTTCTCCGCTCTGTCATGTTTTATTGTCATCCTCCGATAAAAATTCAGACGAAGCGATTTCTTCTTTTCGATATCTATATATATATATATATATATATATATATATATATATATGTATATATATATATATATATATATATATATATTTGTGTTCCAATCATAGGTCCTCGTGGAAGCGACTGCAAGATCAAAGGATAATTGGGAAGCGCTGATCAACTGATGGATCATCAAGGCCGCATCGAGCTGTACCCGAACATTGTTGGAGATGTTGAAGCCCTGATTTGGTCAAGGCTCTGTCAAGCTGATCCAGAGCATTATCGGAAACGGGAAAGCTCTAACGTTTGGTCAAAGCTCTGTCAAGCCACGCTCTCATATTATTGGAAAACAATAACATTTCGTCAATTTGGTTTTAAATATATATTTTTTTAAATCATATATTTTTTCATAAAATATTATTTAAAATTTTTGCTGTAGCCGGGAGTTTGTAAAAAAAAATTTTCATTGTGCTAAAACTTTGTCCACGTGATCTTCGATTTTTTGTTGGCAGTCCAAGGTCATTTTCGAAGATTTTGCAATGGCTACTTGTACGAGAATCCGTCGAAATCTGTGTACCTCGTGCCGATTCATTCTCTCACGCTTGCTTTTTTTTTTTCTCGTTCTTTCTTTGGTTTCTTTTCGCCCCTTCTCGACGTTTTCTCGTCTCTTCTCGACTTGTGCCAGCCAAATCCCGAGGATTTCATCCGGAAGCTTTCCGCAAGAGTTTGCCCCGCTTAAACGAGGTCCCCCGGGGGGGGGGGGGGCGAAGAGGGGGGGAGGGGGGGAAATAGGAGATCCGGACACACGCCCACTTATTTCACAACTATTTTCTACGAAATAAAGTTTCCGGTGTGTGCCTCGTTTCGACGACTCTCGAGAAAACGGACGAGGAACGTCTCTAGTGCAAAGAGTTTCGTTGCAACGAGCACGAGACTTTGTCTCTGTACGATCTTCGAGGACTTTTTCCCCCCCCCCGTACTCTTTTTTCGCCTACGGGCTCTTCAACAGTTACGAGGGCACTGTCGAGAAATAAAAAAATCGTATTATATGTTTGTTTTTTTTTTCTTCTTCAACGTTGTACAATATTGTTTCTGAAACGAGCGATGAATTCGTTAAGATAAGCTTTCTCCCCCCCCCCTTTTTGCACTTATGTGTTTTTTTGAAGTGCAGCGACGAATCTGTTCTAAGCAAAATTCTGAACGGCCCTGTGGCTGTTTAATGGAAAAACTTTGCTGAAAGAAAGAAAGAAAATTTTACGAAAATTGAATCTTGATTCGAGGGTCGAATATTCTCATTCGTTACTCATTCGTTGAGACACTTTTTTTCGTTTCCCTCCGGCAGTTAAAAGTTTTTTCTAAGATAAGAGGCTCTCAAAATTAGTCAACTTTATAGTTCTTCGAGTTCAACTTTCGATTTTCGAAAAACAAAAATGGGAAAATCTATATTTTAACGGCCAGTCTAATATATATACCAGTCTAATATGTGTCTGTATTGAAGTTGTTGGTTGAGTCAAGAGGGTGGGGTGCTTTCGAATCCGCGAGAAAGAGGGTTGAAAACGAGGAGGCCCGGGGGACGAGGAAGGCGCTCGCGTCTCGACGTCTGCCGTTTCTCGTCTCCTTTGTCGGGCCGCGCGCGCGCGTGTAAAGGAGGGGGGTGGGGGCGGACGCAGGGGCTGCAACATCACCGGCAACCACTGAATTCGATGGAGCGAGATATCCGTCTTGTATGACGCGACTATCCAAATTGAGACTCGATCGATTCGATACCGCTGCTCGGCTGTGCCGCAAGCTCTGTACCGAAAACCACCTTCACAACGCCCATATAAGCGCATATATATATATTATGGTTGAATTTTGTGTGTTGAATTGACTGTGTTGAATTTTTTTTTCTTTTTTTCTCGGAGCGCCATGTTAAATCTATAGTGCCCTCAAATACCCAGGAAAAAATTGGCAGCTCAATAATATTTTTTCTCAAGGTCGCTCATCGCATATATCGTTTTCCCATTTGATTAACACGGGGAGAGCTTGACATTTTCATTAAACTGAGGATACCTCCACAAGTTTTATACCTACGTCGATCGCGTTGGTCCCATTTTGAAGCTCATGCAAAACCGCTTAAAATGGCTCACCGACATCCGGAAATCCGTTCAGAACTTCCGGCGATAATCGCGTCGGTACTGGGAAGAAAAAATGAAAGAATCCAAATATTTGAATAATACAAGTGTTTTATTGAATTTTGTTTCTTATGGGTCGAACATCGATCGGATATCTATACTATTCTCAAATCCGAAGAATAATGCAAATTTCCACGGTCACTTGGAGCATAAACGACAGTATATTACAAAATAATACTGGAAAAATTAATTCTTTCTTTATTAAAAAAAAAAAAAGTACTATCTATAGATTAACATTGAAATATGAATAGGGAGTGATGTCGATCAACGGCAACATTTTCTTTTCAGATGTTGAGCCTATTCTGAACCTCCTAGTCTTCGATTCTTTATCTGCCGAGAAACAAAGTGAAGTTTTCCATTTAAAATACACGCAATATATATAAATAAATAAAATATGTAAAGGAATCCAATGCATTAAAATTGATATAAAATCTAAACATTTAATTCTTCCAAAACAAAATTTTAATAAAACAATTTTACCATGTTGACTATATCTATAAATATATAACGGATAAGCAGCTCTAAAAAATAATAATATAATTAATAAAATAATCAATATTTTATTCTTCTTTTTACCTCGCTCTAGCTTCGCTTTCCGGCTCCCCGTAGCCTCGCCCACCTCGGCCCTCTGGCTTCCACGACAGGAACCTCCCAGCTTCCGACATCCCAATAAAATTTCACCCTCCACCCACTTCCACCCCAGAAATTCGCCGAAAGCCTTCGGGTCATATTCTCGTGGAACCTCATAATCACTTCTTTCCAGCCTCAACGTAGCTTCCCGATATCTTTACCCCCAATTCCTTCGTCGATTTATTTTCAAAGTTTTCTAATTTTTTTTATTTTTTTTTTATCATTGCCAAACAGTTGGAAACACCAGCCACTTTCGACCATCCCGGGGGTTTCCCACCCGATATTTATCACGATTTCGATCTCGTTTTTTTGAAATTTTTTATTTTTGTCCTTGCCTTCTTTTTTTATTATTTTTAGGGTGAAGATCGTAGATCGTGTCGTTCGTTAATAAATGGGAAATTGTGGGTTTTTTGTGCATAGGTACAAATGTGGATGGGAAATCGAAAGTCTGCAATATTTTAATATGAAAGTTTATTCGCTAGAATCCTTTTTTTACTTCAGAATAATTGATCGATACAAATATGAAAATAGATTTTAACTTTTATATTAATATTATATTTTATGGATATCTTGATATTGATGAATTTTCGATTGCACATGATTGTCACGTGTAGACGCTTATCACGTGACACGTCGAATGCGCGAAGCAACAGTGACAGAGCCTCCATTCGGACGTGCTGACAATGATTTTTCAGTAGTAACGATCAACGTGCGTGTCGACATCGTCCCCAATTTATTTTCCATCGATTTCATGCAACCCTTTCACGGACTTACTTTTTTCCGCGACACGTACAGTTCCTTTATTCGTCGGGCGATAAATATAAAACGTCGAATATTGGAAAAAGGCGAAGGGTGAAAAGAGTAGCACGAGGAGACACGTTCTCTCGGCGTTAAAAAGAAAGACGAACACACGAACCCGAAGACGTGGAAAAGACTTTTTTTTTTTTTTTTTTTTAACTCTGTTTCCCTCTTCGAACTAATTCGATTTCGCGTCTCGAGGCGTTCTTTGAATAAGAGTGCTCGTCACTTCATTGTCATCGCGAGTCACTTCCGTTCGCGTTCTCTTATCGTTTCACAGGTCGGCCCGACCTGTTATCGACGTGATGCGCTTTCATTCGGCGATTTTTTTTTTTCAAAATAATTATTTTTTCGTTCTTCTGTGAACGGTGCCGCATACTCTTCTCCTATTCTCGGAAAACGAATTATTCACAGAATTTTCATCTATCGGCGATACATTATTTGGATAAACTATATTTTTTATAATATATATTTTTATTTTTATTTTTTTTATTTTATTTTTTATAATATATATTTTTCTCTTTCGTTTTTTTCCGTCTTCGTGGTTGCGTCTGCACTGGTTTTAAGGGTTTGAAAGGGTTGAGTAGCTAGTTCGATATTTTGCCTGTTCTAAATACTGTCCCTTTGATATTTCGTTACTTCACTGTTGTGCCACTTTAATATTATATCTCTTCAACATTACGTCGCCCTGTTTTTTTTGTCGCTTCAATATTATGTCACTTAAATGTTTCGTCTCTGCAATGTTTTACCGTTCAATATTTCGTCCCTTCAATATTTTGTCACTTTCATATTATTCCACTTCAATATTTGTTAATGCTTTGAAAATTTTGTTACAGTAATATTTTGGGGTCCTGAATATGTTGTCCCTTCAATATGCTATCCCTTTAATATTTGGCCGCTTCGAAATGTCGTTTCTCCACTATTTTGTCGCTTCAATATTTTATCCCTTCGATATTTTGTATCTGCAATATTATGTCACTTCGATATTTCGTGTCTGCAATATTTCGTCCGTTCAATATTTTCGTCACTTCGAAATTTCGTTTCTGCAATATTTCGTCGCTTCAATATTTTGTTCCTTCAATATTACGATGTTTCGATATTTCGTCGCTTCAATATTTTGTCACTTTCATATTATTGCACTTCAATATTTGTTAATGCTTTGAAAATTTTTTTACAGTAATATTTTGGTGTCCTAATATGTTGTCCCTTTAATTTGCTATCCCTTTAATATTTCGTCACTTCGAAATTTCGTTTCTGCAATATTTCGTCGCTTCAATATTTTATCCCTTCAATATTTTGTATCTGCAATATTACGTCACTTCGATATTTCGTCCCTGCAATATTTCGTCCGTTCAATATTTTCGTCACTTCGAAATTTCGTTTCTGTAATATTTCGTCGCTTTAATATTTCGTCCGTTCAATTTTTTCGTCACTTTGAAATTTCGTTTCTGCAATATTTCGTCGCTTCAATATTTTGTCCCTTCAATTAGATTTTAATGCTTCGATATTTCGTCGCTTCAGATATTATTTTCAGAAGTGTCAACGCTTGTTCATGAAAATGAAGACGATGACGACTCGTCGTCGAGACGTCGCCCTTATCGCACTATAACCATCGAAACCAAAGCCGACCTTCACGTCCCCCAATCCCGCTTTTGTCACCGTCTGGTGCCCCGTCCACGAGTATCCTCTCTCCGTGCTTTCGTCGTACCTCGATAATAATTATCGTACCACGAAGACTAAACTAACGCGACTATACCGTGTACCCTCTCCCGTGTTACCGAAGCTTCTCGTAGTTCACGTTACCTTCGCGTCTCTCCGAAGTCCGGAGATAATGACGCCCTTGGGGGATATATATCTCCTTCGCTCGACGGTTTTCACATTCACCTCGAGTACACCGCGATAACGCCCACGTGTATCGACAGATCACGATCGATAGTACTCAACAAGGGTAGATATCTTTTATCACAAGTCCTCGATCCTCGAATTTTTCAGTTGACAATCATGTGCAAAACCAATTTTTTAAAAAATAAATAAAATACTCCGATAAGGTGTTTGGGTGTGTTCAAAATCAAATTCTAAAAATCAATTTCTAGAAATCTATGAAACCAAGGACTTCCGGTATAATTTTCCAGTAATGTTCGAGTGAAGCGGTATATTCCCTGATTTTTTGAAAATGTTAGGATCAGTAGTTTCGTAATTAAGAGGGGGAGGGGAACGCTCTCGCATATTTTCTTGAATATGCGTTTTGAAAATTCTGAAGAAAATATTTTTTGTTATTTCGCATAGCCAGCCATTTCAAATGATACCTCGCTTGATGCATGAAATACATTATTTTTTTTTCGAGTACTCATTCGCCACCTCTTCTAATCACATATGAATATTTGTGAAGTGTTACCCAGTGCAAAATATTCGCGTTAATGAGATGTGATTACTATGCCGGATTAAAAATATTTCTACGTTGCATAGTTTCTGAGATAAAATCGGCTGTGACAGACGGACATACAGACGAGCACGAGTGAGCTTATAAGGGTTCCGTTTTTTTTTCTATTCGACGAACGGAACCCTAAAAATGCTCGCTTTATCTTACAATCTCCAATTGATCTCAGCGTAAGTAAGATTCTAATGTTTCCACACAAAAGTGCCTCAGTCGCAAACAGGGATGGGCAGTCATTGAATGAAAATGTATTTCAAATACTTTTTGAGACCAAATGATAATCAATTTAGGCGGATTTATCAAATATTTCAATTAATTGTATGATAATAATTTACATAAAGTGATCATAATTATTACAGAAATGTGAAAATATTCATTCTCGCATGATAATCAATCATAGTTATTTGTTTGAAAAAGTATTTAAAATACATTTGCACTGAATGAATGCCCATCCTTGGTCGCAAATACCCTTTTTTAAATCCTTATCATATTTCTTTTAAAAAATATAAATTTACATTTTAAAAAAAAACGTGAACAGATGGATCGTATTTTGCGAAAAATGAAGAAATGTTTGTGCAGGTAGATTGTAAAGTGAGTGAGAGAGAGGTAGATGGGAACTCTGGAAAGCTCATGAATGAAGATGAAGAACATATCCTTCTCGTGGGTGACACAGCGGTTCAAAGTTTCAATGGTTGGATCGTACGAGGGTGGTATGATGATCGATGATCGTTCGTCGTGGCAACAATGTTAGAATTTTGCTTATTTACGTGATATAGAGTTTGATGTATGTTGGCTCTTTTTTTTTTAAACCGATTGTCATCGTGTTCTCGATGGGGCCGAGAATTTGGCTCAGACTGGACCGACGATAGTCGGCTCGATGGCGGTGTGACGGTCGACGACAGATTCACCGTTCCTGGTTAGGCCATGAGGGGACGAAACCACCCCCATCGTCCGGGCTATCAAATCAGGGTCAACCGGAATCAAGCTCCCGGTCAAACCCCGGCAAATTGCTCGAGGACGTTGAACAAGGACGTAATGAGCCAATTCGTCGATCGAATTTGTGTTTGGTCCGGTTAAATATCTAATCACGTTCGATTTAGCGTTGTTATCCGTTGTCAGACGATATATATATATGTATATCTATGAAAAGTAAATTTGTCGACGAATTTTACTGCAGCTAAAAAAATATTAAACGGACGAAATATTGAAGCGACGATATCAAAGGTACAAAATATTGAAGGGAGGAAAATATCAAAGTGCCTTATAAGTGCAGGAACAAAAATTTTGAAGCGACGGAATATTGAAGCGACAATATCGGAAGAACAAATATCATCGAATAAACCAAAAAATGCACATACAGGCCTTAACGTTAAGATAGAGATCTGTAATTTGGAGTATCTTCTTTTTTTTTAGGTTAACTTCATATGGTGAAAAAAAAGGTCGATAAAAAAATAATAAACATTATTGAGGCGTTCTTTAGCATTGAGGATAGAGAGCTCTCAAATTCAGACGACTTTAGTTCTACGAGGTCAACTATTTCTATTTCCAAAGAAACATAAAAAAATATATTTTTCAAAGGTCAGTCCAATGTCTGTATATAGTTCTATGTATAAACTATATATGCCCAACCGCATATACAGTTTATATGTATAATATATATATTTTTTTACTTGGGCCGCTAAGGGATGAAGTCGTCCGGACCCAAGTAAAAAAATTATATAAAATTTATATTTGGGATTGGGCATATATAGTTTATATATAGATTATATATATAATTTTTTTACTTGGGGAGGTTCGCCGCCTAGTGAGGGGTGCGCTAGTGCGGGAATCGCTCGTCGGGGGGAGTCTTCGACCCCGACGGCGAGGGTGGCGCGCACGCCGACAACCCCCGGCAGTCTGCCTCCGACTCGCGCGTCGCGAGAAACCAACCCCGTCACAGTTTCCCCACACGGAATTTCTTTTCGTCCTCGTGTCCGCGTCTCGCCGTGTGTGAGCGGCGAGAAAAAAAATCAAAAAAAAAAAAAAAACGAAAACTCATCTCATCGTCTGTCGTGTGCCCGAATTTCGATAAAATATTTCCGAGTGATGGTTTTATTCATTCATTTCTTAATTTTTGTGTGTGTGTGTGTGTACGACGAGGGCAACGAATATATGAAATAATCGAAAAAAATTATTTTTCAACAATTATTATACGCTTTAAGAAAATTTGCGAATTGGTTGGAATTAGTTTGTTCTTTCGGGATAGCCACGTTTTTGGGTGAAGATCGAAGAATAAGAGGTTAACCGAATATATATATATATATATATATATATATATATTTTTTTTTTCTTCTCCATTTTTTTTTAAAACAATAACTGCAATAAAAATTGACGACAAAAAAAAATTAATAAAACAATGAGAGGATGGAATATCGATGATTGATTGAAATAAAATGATTGAAATTGATGATTGATATACATAGTAGCAGTGATGGTTAAAATGGTCAGCATGAATAAATATCATAGTCGATGACTGAGAAGTATCGTAAAAATATTAATACATCTTTGTTTGTTGTTGTCTCGCATTTTGCGAGAGATAAAATATTATCTCTGTTATTATTATTATTATTTTTGTTTGAAATAACACTATCAAAGACGCTTGACTTTGGAGATTGGGTTTCATCGGATGAAAGAATTTCATCTGAAAAAAGTCGTGATAGCCGAACGAGTGTGTTTTGCTGCTGGTCGTGGTCGGTCTCGTACGTTGAAAACGTTTTTGCCGAAGGATTTCGTTCTTTTTTTTTCTTATTCAATTTTTTTTTCTTTGCTTTCTTCATTGTAACTGCTAACGGTGATAGCCTCCGTCAACCCCGCTACCTATATCCGTGGTACGCGAATGTAAAATCGTGTACAAACGTCGAGGAATCGCAGTGAAAAACAAACTCGTCGCGAACATTTTTATGCCTCGTTAAATTCTACGCGTTTCACGGGTTTCCATGTGTTATATATATACATATATATATAGATATATATATAGACGTGTGTGTTATATGTGAGTGTTTATGGTCTGCACTTTGCCACGCTTGCTCGCAACCTGCCACAATGATAAACCATTTTTAAAAAAAATATTTCGCCGACAAAATTCCAACACCACGAGAATCGTTTTTTTTTTTTTTTTTTTTCGAAATCTTTCGACACGCGTGTCTCATGACACGTGACGCAAACTATAATTTGTTCCCAATCCACCGGATAGAAGAAAACAATTTCTAAAACTCAATTCCACAAATCGTGATGAAAAAAATTTCGATTCGTCGAGAATAAGAATAAAAAAGTTATAGTGCAAAAATGAATAACGTTGACGGGAAAAAGAACAATTTGATAAGAAAATATGATGAATTATTTCATTGATTCGTGTCGCGATAATAATAATAATAATAATGATAATAATCTAAATTTTTTTATTAAAAAAATTATCATTATTATTATTTTTTTATATAATAATAATGATATTTTTTTTTTTTCACGCGGGACTGTGGAAAATCTTTTAAAGACAGATGCGGGAGGGTCCGCAGTCTCGAAGCGTGTCGGATTTCCATCCACTGAAAAACCACGCCCTATGCCCTATGGATGGCAAATGATACGACTCGACTCGGTTAAACTTATGTTACATTCCGTCGAATGGGTTTCTTTGTTTATCCGTTTGGGTTACACGTCGTCGTTTCCGTCCAGCACTAGCAGATTAGGGCGTTTTCATACTTTACGGAGATGTACTCTGCGTAATCTGGCTTTTTGCGTCGTAGTACCGCTTCAACGTACCCAGAGATAGCGTTCCAATTCACCTCGCTTCCCAGCATTGTCTGTACGACGTTTTCTGGGTGTCATTCGACCTACTTGTTCCTGCACTATTTGCCGTTTTGCCTTTCCCATCTTATAGCGATAGGCCCAGAAGAGGCCCCGGGCCTGTGAGGAATTCGGTGAGGTAGTAATTTACCTTCCCATGCTCCTGGTTCATCCAGGACTGAAGTTGCCCGATCAGCCTCACCGTCCATCGCCACCGTCGGGTCTTCATCCCATCGCGTTTGCCACATATTTAGTTTGTGGGCTTTCCGCCTCCGATTTGGCGCCCTCAACGCCGAGTTTGGATTTTTTTCATCGCGGTTTCTTGCGCGTTCCTTTGCTAGGAGGTCGATTGGTGAAAACCCTGTAACCAGGAGTACCGCTGGTTCCGAAACCGTGCGATACGCGCAGGCTACTATCTAAGATCACCTCCGGCTGTACCGCCGCTATCCTTTTCCTACGGTTTTATTCGCCAAGGACCTATCTCAATATTAACCTAAGCCTAGGTAATTTTATAATTTTTGTCATTCAATAACATGCAATGCTTATCGGATTAATTTATTATAGCTAAAATATCAACGGAAGACAAATTTGCCCAATATGCTTTCTTTATCAGAAAGATGCATACTTAAAAAAAAAATTGTTCATCACCAAAAACGAAATAGCTGAACTAATATGGCGGCTTGAAAATTGGAAAGCGTTCGGATTACAATAAAAATTGCGTTTTCACTTTGCCGGGGTCATCGGATGGGGAATTTGGGACTCAAAATATGACAGACACTTGAGTGAAACTCATACGACGAAGTAACAAACCAAAAAAAAATTTTTACTCCAAATTTTGACACAAGAACTCAACACCATAGAACCATAGGTAAAAATTGTTGGAGTAAATATATATTTTTTTTTTTGTTTGTCACATCGTCGTATGAGTTGCACTTGAGTGTCTGTCATATTTTGAGTCCCAAAATCCCCATCCGGTGACCCCAGCAATGTGAAAACGCAATTTTTATCGTAAATTCGAACGATTTACAATTTTCAAGCCGCCATATTGGTTCAGCTATTTCGTTTTCGGTGATGAACAATTTTTTTTTTTTAACTATGCATCTTTCTGATAAAGAAAGCATATGAGGCAAATTTGTCTTCCGTTGATATTTTAGCTATGATAAATTAATCCGATAACCATTGCATGTTATTGAATGGCAAAAAATATAAAATTACTTAGGCTTGGGTTAATATTGAGATAGGGAGGAGACCCTTCGCGAATATTTTTTTTTTCAATTATTTGGAAACTATGTGGGGGGTCGTTTCTATTTTTATTCAAAAATGAACCTTGCTAAGAACCAGTCTAGCATGTATATGCATAACGCGTGTGCAGTGTGTCGATCCTCACTCGCATCCGCACTTGCATTTATTACACATTGAATTATCAAACCCGAAAAGCCGTTGTCTATACGGTCCGGGCATCATATGAAAATTGACTGGCGGCCACGCGCGTGTTAAATTTGTGCCGCACGGTCAACGATGACCCAACGCGCAACGATGCACCGCACAGTACACGTTGCAACCGCAGACCGTATTTTCTGACGTTCGACGGTGGCCGATATACGAGAGCGAATTGTATTTACGCTCGGCCGATCGATCGGCCAATCGGTTACATCTGCAATTACGGTCGGGCGATAGCGCGTCGATCGTTCGTAAACGTTTGGAACTATCTCAACCTCGAAGAGGTACGCACCTCAACGTGCGAAGCGTTTCCGAAAATATTACAGTAATAACCGTGTTTTTATTTATTTATCTAAAAAAATGTTTTTTTTTTTTTTTTTTCAATGCAAATAAAATACAACAGCGTGCATTTTATTACCGGACAGTCCATGTACGTGTGTGTGCGTGTGTGTGTGTGTGTGTGTGTGTGTGTGTGTGTGATGAGTGCAACAACGATGTGTTGCATTTGCGTTTATTTCGAAACAAACGTGGAAACTCGGTGACCTATCGATTTCGGGTTAGCCATAAGTGGTTGGCCGCAAGCTTTTCAGCCGCCCCCCCCCCCCGTGGCCGTTGCACGTTCATCCGGCGAGAGCTTTCATCGGATTGGCCTTGCGGGAGGGGTGGTTAAAACCGGCGATGATGAGGCCTGCGGTGAGGAATGGAATAGACTCGTCAACGATTTTCCGTCGATGAGAACCCTCGATGAAATAATTTCGAGTTTGCTAAGCGAGTTATCACAAAGTTGGACGGCGGGAGGAGGGGAGGGGGACGAACTGGATCAAAATGGAAGTGTGATTCGCTCGGTGGTTTACCAGATTCAACGTCTAAATCAATGATCGTCGTTTCGACAAGCAGCAATTGTCAAAGTTTATTGTAATCAAAGTTATGTCAATCACGCAAACAGCTAATTATCGGTGCAATCGATGATTCGACGTGTGATGAAAATGTGGATGGATGGAACAACGGTCGAAATAAGTTTTTGGAAATATGTATTGTGTTTTTTTGGGGGGGGGGGGGGGGGATACTTGAATAGTCCATAAGATTTCATGGATTTTCCTGGAGATTATTAAAGTACTTTAGACTTCTTTTTAAAGCGCCACACACACAAGTGACCCACGTTTACAGAGCAAAGCTCTCGGCAAAAAAAAAAAAAAACCCTACAGACTAACAACAAGGATTAACCCTCAGTCCGTAAACGTTTTTTCGGCACCTTTCAATCCGTAAACCAGGATCGTTTTCATCGTTGCCGTTTTTTTCTAAAACATTCAAACGGCTGCAAAAAATCTGAAAAAAATTCACGAAGGTTCTTCAAGCCTCCAATTAAAAGTCCCAATCATGAAAATTATGAAAAAAATAATTTTTCAAATATATTTTTGTATACAAAAGATGAGGCGACCTGGGACAACATTTGATGAATCGACAGGACGAAAACGACCCTGGTTTACGGGCTGAGGGTTAATTTTCTCTGTCATTTGAAACTAGTCACTAACGCGGGGTGTCGCAAAGTGGGGTTTTACGAGTGCGGAAAATTTGGTCGATGGAAAATTCGTGAATTCTACGTATTGCTCGAACGTATTGCTAGACGCGGGAGGGAGGGAGGGGAAGCGAATGAGGGGTAAAACAGAGTGCAGAGAGAGACAGAAAGCACGGTGTATGTGCGTGTGCTGTGGTATATATGCTCTATCGTTTGCACTTGGCACGTAACAGCCTGTCGCGACCTAAAATCGTGGTGGTGCCGTTTTTCACGCCCCCCCCCCCCCCGCCCCCCTGCCCCCCGATATTGGCTGTGTTCACCCGGTGTCGATATCGGAAAAGTATCGAAAACCGGGAACGTAGAATTTTACTCGTTCCATCGGCATTTTCGCAATCCCCCCCCCCCCTCCCCCCTCGCCCGCCGTACTCGCTATTGCCGTTGAACAGCCCCCCGACAACC
This sequence comes from Diplazon laetatorius, assembly GCA_963662125.1. Taxonomy (NCBI): domain Eukaryota; kingdom Metazoa; phylum Arthropoda; class Insecta; order Hymenoptera; family Ichneumonidae; genus Diplazon; species Diplazon laetatorius. The sequence continues at coordinate 12,142,976 of OY759154.1, forward strand.
ACGCGGGAATCTAACAACTGAAATCTCGGGTTATACGACACACGACCAGCCGATAGCCCACACACACCCCATCCAACTTTGTCGCGTCGTTTTCATTCCCGTCGAGAATAACTCTTATCACGATGATGATGATACATTGTTTTACAACAATTTTTCGAAATTTTACAATATTTGGAACAAATTTTTTTGTGTTTTAATTTTTGTATTTTTTTAGAAAGGAAAGGTCGAATAAATTGATTACAATTAGAGATTCCGTGAAGTTTATGTGATATAATAATGAAATTGATGGTACTTGGAACAGGGATGGGCATTCATTCAATGAAAATGTATTTCAAATACTTTTCGAACCAAATAATTATCGTTTATTTTAATGGATTTATTAAATATTTAAATTCATTTGAAAATAATAATTAACGTAAATTGGTGATAATTATTACGGAAATATGAAAATATTGATTCATACATGATAATTAATCACAGTTATTTGTTTTAAAAAGTATTGAAAATACATTTTCATTTAATGAATGCCCATCCCTGACTTCGAAAAACAAAAATTCAATACCTAGATTTTGATTGATAATATTGTTGATAGCAGGGATTTAAAAATTTGAAGAATGAAAAAAACATAATGACTTCACAATGCGATGATGAATAATGCGAATTATAAACGAAACGTTTTTATTATTTTTATTTATTTATTTTTTTTGCAGGAAGGTTCCTGTTGCAGCGAGACTGAGAAATTGCTCAGGAATAATTCAAACCTAAAACGACATAATCATTAAATCTACGTCAGCTCAAATAAAAGTTTTTTAAAAACAAATGAATTAAATAGATCGATCAGTCGTTTCATCGATAAAATATTCGTCATTTTTTTATAACAGTGAAAATGCTCAATAATCACCGTCGACAAAATAAACAAATTTTTCACCAATGATTGCAATGTCAATTATTGTAAAAATAATTTTTGTGTCTGACGCTAATTGCCAAAAGGCAACGAGCAAAGTGAACAAAGATTACGAAAAATGACGAGGTGATAATGTTCGAAGTTCGTTCGTTGATTCGTTCTCACTGCGGAGAAGCTTGCGACGAAGAAAAGCTTTGGTCTCTTCGAGTTGAATAAAAAAAAAAAACAAGCAAACAAAAAAAAATAGTCAAGACGAACTGACGTTTTGTGAAACAGAAAGGGAGAGAGGGTGGGGGACATTGAAGAGATTATGTGTTGCAACGAAGGTACGAGTGGTTCGAGAATGACCCGATGCGGGGTCGTTTGCGGTCTGGCGGCTCTCGCTGCCCTCACGACCGCGCTCCTCGGTCCCGCCTGGCTTCACACCGAGGAAAAACTGTCTATTCCACAACTGCCACGTCAATTGGCCGCCGTGGTCAGCGTGAGATTCAAACTCGGACTGTTCAAGGTTTGTCCGAAAATCATCAAACCTGCAAACCTCACCATTCGTAAGTACAATTAAAATAATCTATCCATTGAAAAACCGTTCCACGACTGACTGACTAACTGACTGACAACGCATGAGCTAAATCACTGAAGATTAAAAAGTAAAATTTGGAAGATATATTTCCTTAGTGAGGTGTGAAGGTGCACTATTCACCATTTTCTCGAAAATCATTTTCTAAGGGGTGAAATGGGGTGTGGGCGTTTGTGACCATTGTTAGTGTATTTATGGAACAGCGATAGATTGAAAGTAAAAATTTTTGCATGGAGGTTCTGATCACATAGTAGGGTGCTTACTGGGAGAGGATTTTCAAAATTAAACGACTGGAAGTGGGTTGAATGTTTTTTTTATACGGTAGCTAGAAGACGGGACGAGATGGGACAAGACGGGACTATGATTATAACAAATGATTATAACAATATAACAAAAATGATAATAACAATAATAATAATAATGATTATAAAAATAATTTATCTTGATTATCCACGGTAGATAAAAAAGTTTCATAAAATGAGAATCACTCGTGCGTTAAAAACGGTGAGATTTTTATAATTTTCCGTGAAATGTTTTTTGTCTCTACCTGACAAATCATAAATGCACAGGGCGAAGCATCGTCGAACAACAAAACCGATTGATTTCCTCGTTGAAATAACGAATGACAGTGAAAAAAAGATTCGATGAATTTTCATCGAACGGAATTCGTTCATTTTCGGATAGTTTCGCTGCCACGAATAGTAAGACCAATAGGACAGGAGAAGACGAGAAACCAGGCTATCAGCGATAAAAATAAAATCATAATAACAAAAATAAAAACAAGAATGAGATTGTCTGCTCGGAATCGTGCTAACATCCGAGAGATCCCTATCGTTCTACCTGCAGCAACACTTTTCTGCGGACGTCGACGAATTTCGTTTTATCGCTTGATTCTCTCTGTCTCTCTCTCTCTCTCTCTCTTTCTCACTCTCTCTTTCTCCCTCGGATTTTCACTACCGTAGAACAGAAAAACGTACGCGGTGTCATCCACCGTACTTGTTTTCTCGTCCTGTCCCTTCCGTTCTTTCGGTCGACTTAGTACAACGCTGTAGATTCTCTCCTCCTTCCTCTGCCACCCTCATCCCTCTCCGCAAGCCCCGCCCCGAAGCGTCCCCATAGCTCAACTCATTAAGGCCTCATGGACGCTCGAGTGCTGATCGTCGGCTTGAAAATTTCATTTCGAAACGTAACAAATTTTTATTCCAGTTTCTCGTCTCATCGTCGTATTGCGAATTGGCAACGAAAATTAATAAAACTCCGCGACGTTCCGGAAAAATTTGCGATAATCGGAATAAGACGGAACTACGATACTCATGATCGCGTTTCATCGCGGTTCTTCGGAGGGGGACGAATCAGGGGAAAACTGGTTAACATTTTTTCCTTCGTTTTTTTTTCGTTTGAAAATTATTTCCATTATTATTATTATTATCATTCTCATTCCAAATGAGAGGAATGAGATAACGATTTTTTTTTTATATCGAAGGGATTGGTTTTTTTCGTATTTCATTGGATGCAAATTTGATGTATCGATTGACCATTTCACATTACCTCACGTAGATCTATATGTAAATCTGAATGCAATTCAGAATTTATTCCAGAGTGGGAATTTGAAAAAAATAAAAAGTGTCATCGGAATTTTATCATTTCAACCAGTTTCCATTTCAATATTATTATTATTATTATTATTATTGTTATAAAAATGCCATATCATTTCAAATATCACGTGAGACTGCACAAATAACAAGTTTAGTCAGACTGACACCATTTTTCTCGGCAGTTGTCAACCAAATAATTTTTCCAATTGATCGATATCATTTCCAAAAGTACAAGAAAAAATAAAAAAGGATATAAAAAAACTATGAGACAGAATTAAAAAAGAAAAAAAAGAAAAAAAAAAAAGATTTCTTCGTATCGAAAGGTGAACAGACATCACGTCGACGTGACGTCGGTCCTACTCCGAGACGTTGAATGTCCACAGCAGTCGTCGCAAAAGGACGTGAAATACCGGAAAAAAAACAAACAAAAAAAAAAAACACTTTTTTTCCGGATTTGTCGTCGAGAAAACGAAACGGGGGCGCAGAGAGAAAAAGAGAAAGATTCGGTCTGCCACACGATACCCGAAACGAAGGTTCGAGCATGAGTAAGTGAGGGCGGGGGGGGGGGTGGCTTGTACGGAATTTCCGGGCTCGCGCAGTAGTTTCTACGTTTTCCTCGTGCTTCGTCGAACGTTTGGAAAAGCTCCGGGTTGACTCACGATCCACGCCGACTCGCTCGCAACCTTTCCTCTCGCGAAATTCCTTCGGGGATTCCTCTGAGTTGCCCACTCCCGCCATCTTACTTTCGGGTTCCTTGTCGTATACAATCGCCGTCCCTTCCGCTCTTCCCCCCCTCCGGCCCTTTCTTCGTTCCCCGGACCTCAACGGACTCTCGGCCTGCAAGTGTGTGTGTCTGGCATCGTCAGCCAACACCAGCAACAGGAGATTTTTCTTAGTCCTGCAAACTCGATTCTTTTGCTCGACCACAATACGAGAATACCGAGCTTGCGCATGTTTTTTCAGGGGAGACCGGGGCAAAATGGTATAGCGGGGCATAATGGAACCAGGGCAAAATGGGACCGGGGCAAAACGGGTTTGGGGCAAAATGGAATAGTGAAAATCAACACTGCTGGAAAATACGTAATTGGGGCAAAACGGGAATGGGGCAAAATGGGGCCGGAGAAAATCAGGCTCCTCGGAAAGAGGCGATTGGGGCAAAACGGGATCGGGGCAAAATGGGACAGGAAAAATCGGAGACCACTAATTTTCATGAGAGGCTGCGACACTTCATTTTTGTGTCTCATTTTGCCCCGATTCCCATTTTGCCCCCAATTTGATATTCCACTCCTCTCTGTCCCATTTTGCCCCTATCCCATTTTGCCCCAAATCAAGCACCCAAGAAACTTCATTTTTTGCTATCCCATTATGCCCCGATCCCATTATGCCCCAGTGCCGTTTTGCCCCGGTCTCCCCTATATATAAATCAGTTGTCGAGGACCGACTGAAAATTTTTGTTATCTCAGTGCGAACGGGCCTTCTCGATGGTGGTTGACTCTCGAGATTGGTACATCCTCATCTCTCACTGCCCCGTGGTTATTTTACGATGATTACGTAGTTTCCATTCTCCATTTCCAGATGGTCCTTCCTCGCTTTTCCGATAAGTCGGTAGTCGCCGATAAAGACAAATCGCCGTCGTCCCCCACATTTTTCGCCCGTCGCCAACTTCCCCCACCCGGTCCTGATTAATCGTTCGGGCGTACGAGCCTCGTGGAACGTGCTTCGCCTCTGGGTCGCCATCACCAGGATCTTTCGTCGTCCTGACACGTCGTTCACCCGTCGTTGTATCGCTTATCGTCGGATTTTATCACCAATACAATTCTGGAAAAAAAAAACAATAACCCAAACAACATTATCAGATAATTATGATGTTATATCGTAATAATATAATTATGGCTTATATTATTATTTATTTAGCTTGTATTATATATTGATTTTGATGATGTCCTAATTTTTCAATATTGAATTTATTTTATTGTCTTCTAGTTTGCACTTTTTTTTTGCCTGACTTCATTCCGATGCTGGGTCGTCCAAAATACTGCTGTGATTTTTTTTTTTAAATTCAAATTTATGAATTTTTTCAAATATCTTTTCAATGTAATTTGTAACCGGTGGAAATACCATCCGCTCAATTGATCGATTTTACATGACACTCTTTTTTGTACAAAGTGTACCGCGCTCGGTAAATGCACTTGTCTCGATTTTTTTACTCATTGTGTTCTTCGGGGGGATATTAAATTTTTTTGTACATCGTTGTGTAACTGGTTCGCATTTTCCATCTGGACATTTTGTTTCAACCCTAGTTTTCGACATTCCGCGTATTCTATATATATGTATATATTTATATATATATACGTCCATGTATGTATCGCTCGAACGCACTTTTTTCTCGAGACACATGAGCAATGGTCTCTCGCGAGGTTTTTCGCAAACTTTTTTGTTGATTCCACGAGTTGCCGAACGAAGGGAGTTGCAGAATGGAATGAAACGAATTTATTGGGTGCAACAGAGGAAAAATAAAGAGTAAGCGTGTGTGCATATGTGTGTGTGTGTGTGTGTGTGTGTGTGTGTGTGTGTGTGTGCGAAAGACTGCGAGAGAGAGAGAGAGACGGAGAGAGCTCGGTCAGGTACAGTGCGGGTCCGCAAACCTTGTAACTCGTCGGCATTCGGCCAATTAAGATGAAGCATGGACGAAAACTTTTGTTCCAACGAAACGACGAGAATGTTTGCCGCCCCCCTCCCCCCCCACCCCCTTCATCCCTCGTGGGCGAAAACCCATAGGATTTCCGACAGATTTGTTGGTGGCGGAATTTTTTTTTTTTCTTTTTTTTCGGGAGACCAAACTTTTATTTCGATTCACACATGCAATCCCAGTATGTGTGTGTGTGTGTGTGTGTGTGTGTACGTGCCGTGGTGACAATGTTTCCCGACCACAATCCAAAATTTCGCGATTATCGTTGTTGCATAAATGTTTGAGAATATAAACCTTCATTGACGAAGAAATGTCGAATTGTTTACGATATTTATAAACCAAAGATGGAACATAGAACACGATGTGTCAGCTATATCTAATGATGAAATTACCATTCTATATCGTTAGTTATAAAAGGCAAAAAAAAATATAACACGAAATGCGATGATCGTAAATGTTGCGAATTCGAAGCATAGATCGTTCTGAATTTTTTGAGTTTTCACGCACGAGGTAAAATAAAAATCGTTTTTCCATAACTGGGCTGAAAAACGTTTTTTTTTTTTTCAATCCTCGATAATGCTTCCGGCAAATATTTTAGAATTCGATGAACATTTTTGAGATAAAAGAAACAAGCTGCAAGTTGAAAGTTGCAAATTGCTTTCTCATAATTTTGAGCAAGAGACAAGTTGAACATTGCAATTTGTTTTCTCTGAATCGTGGGTATTGAACGAAGAATTCTTTATGAGGAAGCAAAATCGATCGAAAATCAAATGAATTTCTTTTAAAAAGTAATAATAACGTAAGAACGGAGAATGGAAGCTGGATTTCTCCAAATTTCGTCACTGACTCGTATTCCCCGAAGGCTAGAATAGAAAACTCGCCTTCAGTCGGGGGGCTGCGGTCGGTCATTAATTTCGTGGTATTGTTTGAAGTTCGGTGGGGTCCGTGTGGGGCGAACAGGGGGGTGGGTTGATAGGGTCAGGTGGGGAGGGGGGAAGTGAAGGGAGGATGCATTATTAGTTTTGGCTGTCGCGCTCGGTAATTAGAGAGCAAAGAGCTTCGGGGTTCTCGACGTGAACGAACGTCGCTTTTAGTCGATGCGAAGCATATAGCCAAGGGTCACCGAACTCCATCGTGTCCCTTGATACAAAATCGTTTGGTCGTGTACCGGGCTTCGTCGTCCAGTACCGCCTTCGCGGTTTCGACACAAACCATGAAATTCCCATTGAAACGATTGATCGGGGGAAACGTGAATAGTTTTAAAGTGACTGTCGGAAAATTAATTTTACGTTGATCGAACGTTTGTGAATGATTTTCTAATGTAAGTTGTGAAAAAACTTTATTTTTTCGTTCGAAATTGCGAGGGATGTGGATGGACAGAATAACGGACTGCATGGAGGTTGAAATTTTAAAATTTTCGAAACACGTACAATCGTGGACAAAAGTACGACAGTCTGAGGAGTCGAGATTATAAAACTCTGAAAAAATACATCTTGTGTCGTGTATTTTTTCAACTTTTTTTCTAATCGCTAATATCGAAAATTAATTTTTTTTTGCGTGTGAGTTTTTTTATAATTTTCAAAACAATTTATTATTATTTTTAACATTTTCCATGAAATATTTTCGAATACATTTTTATATCGCATTTTATTGTATAAAAAAGAAAAATCTCGAATACTTAAAATATTTTTTATCATCATTTTTCAAACAACTCATCGCAATTCAAAAATAATTACGAATACATAAAAAATCAAAATCACTAGAAAATAAGAAAATTTCGTGTTTATTTTCTCTTCTTTTTTTTTCATCGTTTCGCTGCCGATTTGATTTTTATTGTCGGGAAAGCATCGACGTGTTTCATCCCCAGAAACAGTTCAAAGCCATTCGCGTTTCTCTCGAGTTAGCTTCCGGTCTCTCGTCTCTCGATTCGCAACCGTTTGAAAATCGTTCGAGGGAACAACGATCGAGCAACGCAAGCGCAAACCCAAAGCTCGCATGGTCCAACGTGCCCCCCCCCGCCCCCCACCCTCCTCTTGACCCAACGTGTGTGGCAACGTTTTCACGTACGAGGCTCATTCAACGACGACTATCTGGCCGTCACTTCCGGTTAGTTAACCCGGTTCAGAAACCCGCGAGTCACCCTCGCCCCGTTTCCGTTCAACCTGACCACCCCCCCCCACCCCCCTTTTTCTCGTCCGCGCAAACGAATTCCACGGCTATCGACCATTTCTGACTCCGTCGAATCTTTTAGCGTCGTAAATTTCACGAAATTTCATAGAAAAAAATTCGTCGAACAAACGAAATTCAGCGCAACGCAAGCAAAAATTGCAAATAATTTCGGATAAGAGAGATCGATTTTTCCAATCGGAGAATTTTTATGTCGCCAGCTCGTAGCTCAATAATTTTTCAATGGAAATTAAAAGTATTATTATTATTATTATTATTATTATTATTATTTTAAGTTAGTTGCTTTGGTCGTATATATTTATATTTCGTTATATGTTTATAACGTGCTTTGACGAATCGACCTTGTCGATGTTATTTCGTAAGATTATTTTCTTCTCTTGGTTGTGAGAGCGAGAACCCTACTTTACCGATATTATTTTTTTCCGGTTTTTCTATATATCTTTTTTTTTTTCATTTAAATTGATTGCCCAGTTAATTCGTGAGAATTAACGAAGCAATATTCTTCTATCAATGATGTTCTTGATACAATGAAAATTAAATCGTGAAAATTATTATTATTATTATTATTATTATTATTATTATTATTATTATTATTATTATTATTATTATTATTATTATTATTATTATTATTATTATTATTATTATTATTATTATTATTATTATTATTATTATTATTATTATTATTATTATTATTATTATTATTATTATTATTATTATTACTACTATTATTATTATTATTATTATCATTATTATTATTATCATTGACTTCCCGATTATAGGAAAGCTATTGCAATGAAAAAAATCGAAGATCGTTTTCGAAAGTCGAAAATCGTTGTTGTTTTTTTTTGTCAGATCTCTAAGTTTCGAGGTCATTGGGGTCATCCCGAGTAGGATAATTGATCGGGGGCTAGCCTCACGTACATCCAGGGCCCGATCAGGTGATTTGGTAATGGACCGCTACTGGATTTATTTTTATTTTTATTTCATTTTATTTCAAAAGCGTGTAAATTGTACGCTCGTAGAAGCGATTGGCCGTTGCTGAGTGGGGATGCGTACAACACGCGTTGGGTTTTACCATTGTACAGCTCAGCTGGGAGAGTACCGGTTGGGTGTTTCGAGAGAACAATGATTTGTCATGCCGAACAGAGTGGTCGGGAGTTACGACGTGGTGCGAGAACGCGGTAGACCAGTATTTATTCACATTCTCGCTCGTTGGCTTCTATGGAGGGGGAGGAAAGGGGTGTGGGGGAGGGGGAGGGGGGGGGGGGTGGTCTCGATCGTCCCCTACATTGTTGTTCCCGAACAGGCCGAATAAATAATTACCGGTAGCCGGTTAACAAGGGTGGATCACCCAGAGCGACGACCGGATGAGCGATACGGCTCATCCCTCCTCTTCCCATCTGCCCATCGCAGGATAGCCTATGCTCGGTAACCGGACGCTCATACGCCCCGCCGATTTGTCGATAAAAAAACAATCTTGCTTCTTCGGAAACGTCATATTTTTTCAAACTTTCTTTTTCTATTTGTTTCTACAATATTTTTTGGTTTTTTCTTTCTTGTTTTTTTTTTCAGACTGAAAGCCGATGGTTTTCCGGGAGAATTTCCGTCGAGGACGGGAAATAGTTGGCGTGAAAAAGTAATTGGTCGGTGGGAAATGTTTGAGGAATACCATTGGAGTGGTATTTGATGTTTGTAGTATTTTTTATCTTATTTTACAATTTTTTTATTAAACTAAAAGCTGCTGGTTTTCGGAAGGAATTTAAAATTCATTTTCATTGTAATTTTAATGTTTCACTATATTTTTTTATATTCAAGAGTAAAGCGAGTGAATATATATGTTCAATTTCTGTCTCAGAGCGGGACAGTTTCACGCAAATGGAAAATTCGTCGGGAGATTAAAAAAAAAAGTATCACAGCAGTTAGAAGATGACTTGTTGTTTCGAAAAAACGATTTTTTTAAATGTTCCAAAACGATTTTAACACCCACGACGACAGAACTCGAGTTTGAATTTTTTCTCCTACGTTATTAAAAATTTCCAGAACTTCCAAATATCTAAATTTTCAACACAGAACGTTGAGCCGTCTGAGATTTTTTCCTAGATACTTTAATTTCCTCAACATAATGCATATATATTATATTTCTTTATGCGTCGTTATTTAGGCAGTATACAAAGAAGAAAAAAAAGAATACATCAATTTTTTTATTGTTTCAATTATTTTTTTCAAGCTGAATTGTGATATTGAACATAAAAATACGGAATTCCCGGTGTTATCAACGCTTATCGGAACGGCGGGGTGGGGGAGGGGAGGAGAGGCAAGGGCACTGGAGACCATTCTGCAACAGAAACGACCGGACCCGGATTCGGAATACAATAATCTCGGACACTTGCGAATCGACCTTCCACAAATTTATGGTTTTGTGCAATTAAGCGAGAACAGCCGCTGCGAGTTGGATTATCCCACCCCTAAATATATATCTGTATATGTGGTATATCGTCGTGAGGTCATATATAGTTTTCCCGTGGGTTGGTCAGATAGCTGTGCCGAAGATTCACGGTTGGTTGCTTCGTTTCACCGTAGTTCTAATCGATCTGATGGCATCCGGTGTGCTCCTGATTCACCACCATTTCCATCCGTGCAATTCGGTACTTCTTGGCTCGCCATCCAAGAACCCATTGTCTTCTTCAACGGAAAGCATTACTTCTGTTTTTTTTTTTTTTTTTTTTTACAATTCTACTTCGTAACACATTTGTCTTTTCGAGGACTTAAGTATGGCTCTTCTCGGTCTCATTCTTTCTTTTGCTAAAAATCTTCTTCCTGTTTTCTTTCTTTTTTTGTTGTTAAATTTATTGTAAGTATCTGGAGCTTCGTCGTTGCCCAGCCGCTCATCGTCAGCTCATGTTCAATATGCATCATGGACCTCCAATTTTTTTCAGAAGAAACTTGTACAGTGTGGTGTTTGTGTTTTTTTTTATGTTTAAAATATCCACAAACCACTTCTTCGAATTTGTGGATATTTCAAACATCAAAAATCTTTACGAGAGTTTGCTTCCGATCATAAATATCATGATCTATAAACCTTGTCTGTAATCCATAGAATTGTTATGCCAAAATATCCCAGGCAAGAATTAGCCGTTTGGCCAAACACTTTGGCGTAAATTAAAATGTCCGCTATTTCGTGTGCAGCCGGTGAAACCCATAACTTTCATTTTTGCCCTGTGGGGCAGTCGGGAGTTAAAAAAGGTATCATGGATCCCGATACCTGATACCATGGTGTAGTCAGCATGGTCTCATGGTAACTGATACCTGATCCTGATACTCGATATCTGATGCCTGATCCTGATCCTGATACTCGATACATGATACCTGATACCTGACACCGAATACCTGATACCTGATATCTAATACCTGATACCCGATATTTGATACCCGATCACGGTATCGTTATCGCGTTATCACGGATCCTGATACCTGTTACCTGATACCACGGTATCCCGGATCCTGATACCTGATGCCGCGGTACTGTCAACACGGCATATCGCATCCTGATACCCGATTCGCGATACCTGATGGCACGATATTGCCGGCACAATATCACGAATCCGGATACTTGATCCTGATACCATGATAACGCGCGGCACGGTATCACGGATCCCGAAACACGAGTCTAGGCCACATTTAGGGAATTTGAATAAAATAGAAACAACTTAAGTTAAGATAATCACATCCCCCGACATGTGACGTAACGAATGACGTGCATCTTCATGAGGCCGCGCGTTCTTATCCACTCTCGTTTGCCACCGAAAGTTTGTGTGCGCACGCGACCACGGGCGACGGCAGTCGACGCATCGCCTCGCTTGCTCGCCACGTCCCCCCCCCCCTTCGCCGCCAACTTTCATGTTTCCGTAAAATTGAACTTTACGATAGTGCGAACGGGAGACGGAAAATTGTTGGTGGAAAAGTTTTTCTACTACTCGCGAAACTATAGAGACAAAAACGAGATACAGACCGAGAGCGTAGTACCGTGGGGGGTGTGTATAAAGTATGCGCGGGGGGAGAGGGACAAGGGAAGAATGGGAAGCTAGGAGAGGGATGGAGAGGATAAGGCCAAATGGAAATCGACGCATCCGGTATGTCGAGAGTTGCGGAAGGGTTGCAAGGATTGTGGGACAGCTCTCTGTCGGTGGGTAGAGCTTTTCTGGGCTCAAGTAGGACGAAGTGCCACCAAGCGGACCGAGGAGGGTCGGCGGGAGGGAAGGACGAAGGATAGGTTGGGTTGCAAGAAGGGTTTGGGGCAAATCTCGTTGAAACTTGGAGCGTCGAGACGAGCGGCCTGAGAGTAAAGCTCGCTAAGAAAATTCTATCGAACGAATTTTCTTGAGCGAGGTAAAGAAAGAGCCGAAAACTCGGGGGAAGACGGTGAGAGGGAGGGGGGGGGGGCGTGCGAGATAAGCGTGGGTTGTCTAAGAAGGGAATGAGAGTGGTTTGAATAAGAGGCCGGGAGGGTGGGATTTTGTGGGTGAAGGATCTGGATGCGAGGGTACGAAGGCTTCTTCCATCGGCTTCGTTGGAACTATTTTTTTTTTTCCAATTTGACGTCTTTTTAGGGCGAGCGGAACATTTTTCTGGGGGTTATATTTTGGTCGCTCGAGGCACGGTTTGATATGGGAAAAGTGTTTGAGGGAGGTTAGGGTATTTCGTTTATTTATTTTGACGGATTTTGGAGGGTGGAGCAGTGGGATAGCAAAGCGCGTTATAACGAGACCTACCTTACCGGCCCCGTTTCGAGACGCGACCGCAGAACTTACTTACGGATAACAGAACCGCTTTAACCCATTTCGGATGGATTTTTAGAGATTCACAGCGTCATTCATAAATGTTTAATTACAGTTAAAAGTGTTTTTTTTTTCTATTTCGATTGAGACCGAAACCATATAGGCACTACTAGCCCTAGGCACTACTAACCATCGGCGCAACTAACTATGGACACCATGCACTAACCATGGGCACTACTTGGTATTTTTTTCATTTCCACCGGACAAGAATATATTTTTAAATATAATTCCGACCCACTTAAATTGATGAGAAATGTTTCAGGGATGACAGTGGAATACAGCCAAGGCCAGTGACGAAAGGGTAAAGGGTGGCTCATCCAAAAGGGAGGATAGTGAGAAAGGCAACTTATCACACTTATCCCGAGGCTACGAGGACGGAAAGGAAGTGCCTGGGCGAGAGTGTGGGGTGGAAACGTCGAGGCGATCTTGCAGGTGTAAATTAGAAGAAAAAAAAAATTGAAAAAAAAAATGGAAAAGAAAATGGAAGAAGTCGGAGTATCCAATGTAAAGTTTCACGGAACAGTCCCGACGGGGGGCGAACCAAGTGCCTCGGGGGGTTGCTTGGGCCAAGGCGTGTGAAACGAGAGTTTAGCGTTCTCGCATATACGCTTCGGGGGTTGTTGGGGGGGGGGGATGAGGTCATAACCAGTCGAGGTGCGAGTCTGGGATACTGAGAAGAGGGTGGAAACGTCACACGTGCACGAAAAAGAGACCCCGGAAAACCGTAGCAAGCGAACGAGACAGGAAAAAATGGAAAAAGGGATGGATGGACGCGAAAAAATGAAGCTCATATGCGGATGCGAGGGGGGGGGGGGAACAACGAGGAAAAAGAAAAACACGATGAGGGGAGGGAAAAGGGCTTGCCGGAGTAAATCTCCGAAGAAAATATACATCCCGAAGCTCGGTACTTGGTAAACGACAGTTTAAAAAGTTTCTCAATGATCCGCAGCGTCTTCGGTTTTTTTCCTCCGCACCGAGAAATGCAATTTTTACACTCGTGTTGCACGAAGTAAGATGGGTTAAAATCGACCTTGTACGTCTTTGGGGGTGAAATGCAGATGCAATTTGTTTTTTTTTGAGATGAGCTTTTTTTATGTATTGCATTTTTTCGGGGTCGTTGGGATTATTAAAAATTGTTTTTTTAGGATTAATGGTATGGAGCTATTTTGCGTGATTTTATTTTTAAGCTCGATGAGATTTGGAAATATTTCAAAATTCAGTTTCGATCGGAATGGGATTTGAATTTTTGGAACTTCGTTTTGATATTGAAAATATTTGGTATTGAATTTGAAGTTTGAATGATATTAAAAATTTAATAATTGATTTCGAGCTCGATGATATTAAAATATATTTGTCGTTTAATTTCAAGCTCATCCACATTCGAACATTTGTTGTGTCATTTTAAGATCGACGATATAATAAATATTTAATATGCAATTTAAAGCAGAATAATATCCACAACATTTAATATTGTCGTTCGATCTCCATACGATTTTAAATATTCAACATTTGATTTTATGCTAAATTGGCATTTAAAAGTGCGATATGTAGCTTAAAAAATAAATAATATTTGTAAAATGTAGTATTTTTTTTTCAAGCTCGACTCAGCATATATTTCAATTTCAAGCTAAGCTCATTCATAATATCGTTCAAATTCAACGTTAAATACCATTTGAAATTTTCGGTCGCAGTAAAAACGTAAATTATAATTTCCGGTCGACGGGCAAATTCACGGGTGGCCTAGACGACGATTGGTCGACAAATTGAGACACACCAGCAGAGTCAAAGTTTCCGACGGAGAGATATCGTCGTGTGCTTTCGTCTCGTCGAAGGGCGGATTCTCTGGGTGTGACCAAACGAGGGTCGGCCACCGCGCATGGGGGGGGGGGGGGGGTTCGGTGTCAACGAAGCGGAAAGGTCAGACGCATCGTTCACTCTCGAACGAACGGTCAGCCAGCCGTTTCCACTGGTGTGAGCGGGTAGCGGCAGTAGTAAACTGCCGCAATGGTCAGACACCCCGGGAAAACCCCAGAAACTCGGACCGTATAACAGTCCGATGTTCGGATATTGACCGCGGGATCGATTTCTCGAAGGTCACGCCTTCTGGCATTCGAGATCCAAAATCACTTTTCCAGATTACCCGGTTGCGTCTCACGTTTATAACTCTAGCGGAATTCTTTTTCTTTTTAACAATTTTTTTTTCTTTTTTTTACGCAAATAAGAATTTGCGTAAAAATTCGAATTCAGTTTCAAATAAAAGCCATTTTCGAAAAAACTATATTTTTTACATCTTATGAATCGTCTACTACCGAGAAATCGTATTATTCAAAATTAAAAAAAAAAAAAATCAAATTAAATATTTGAATAAACTAAAAAATTCACGGGCACGCTTCAATATTAAGATAGAGATCTGTAATTTGGGGCATCTTCTTTTCTTGAGGTCAACTTCAGTTTGTTGAACTTGAAAAAAAAAAAAAAATTTTTAATTTTTTAAGTCGATAAAAATAATAATAAACATTATAGAGGCACCAATTAGCGTTATGATAATAAGGGGCTCAAATTTCGAGAACTTTAGTTTCATGACATGCCGCCCTTGACGTCGTACTCGCAGATGGAAAATCCAGTTTGCGAGAACGGAAAATTTATCCAAATGGCATTTTGAAAAGGGGGAAGAAAGAGTGAACCATTCGAGGCAAAGCTGGATGATAATTCGATCGAACGGATAGGGAAGGGATGATAACCCGATGGAATAGAGGGTAGTGAGGGAAAATTCTTCGGCGATATACGAAAATGGAGTGATGCATGAAGAGCGGCTCGGGGGAAATGGAAATTTTCGTACGAATTCCGATCAGGTGCCGGTTATAAGTTGTCTTTTTTTTTTTTTTTTTTTTTTTTTTCACGAAATTCCGACTGGGATCCCTCGAATCGCCGCGCATGAACAGCCCCTTCCGGATGGATCCAAGACCTTATCTTCGTAATATTCGCATTTATTGTACATTCTCGCGCATGGGGCCTTATTCGTGAGAAATGAAAGACGTTCCTTAAGGTGGCACGACAACCGCGAAAAATCGCGAATGACTTCTCGATCTCGTTCGATGAAAAAATCATTATCAATAATTCGAGCACCACATCCGGAATAATCTCACGCTAGACTGGAGAAAATTTATGTAAGCATACTTGGGTCAAATTTTAAGATGATCAATTCATTCGTTTTAACTCGACAATGTCGCCCTAATTGAAAAATGTAATTAAAAAAAAAAAAAAAAAAAAATTGATCAAAGAAACGAATGAAACAAAATTATAAGTAATAATAATTATAATTAAATTAAAATTATAGCAAATATTCTAAAAACTAAAAAAATAAAGACTAAAGACTAAAGACTAAAAAAATGATGTAAGCATATTCCCGCGAAATTTCACGGCGATCGAATGATTAACCTAAATCTGATAACGTCGCCCGAATTGAAAAATGTAGTTTCGAGATAACCACAAAATAAAATCCCAAAACTGCGTCAAGGTCATGGCACACCCTTCCCACGAAGCACTCGGTTGTCACCCCCTCAGACAATTTTCCAAAATATCGACATCACTCCCCAGCTCAACGCGTAAAAAAACACGAACTTCAAACTTCAAGAAAATAAAATAGAAATGAATAACGTTTGTTCCACCCATCGCACAGTGTCATGACCTCTTAACGCCAACTATCCCCATCTTCGCACCCCCTTTCTCACCCATTCCACCTTTGTAATCGCCATAAAATCCATATTGAGCCACGGAAAATTATATTCGTTAAATCTTTTCAAGTTTTCAATTTTTTTGTGAACCTCGTAGCAAGAAAACAAAAAAAAACAGAGTCTAGAATTTATTTCGAACGAGGTTGGTCATCGTGATGGTGTCGCAAAAATCTCACAGCTCAGGGTCATTAACCCCGGTTGAAGCCTCGGGCCATGTATGCTGCAGGAGTGGCGGGGAGGGGGGGGGGGGGGGTGGTCGGAGCTGGCGACTAGCCAACTAAAAGATGATAAAAGAAGTGGTAAACTGTCGCTATGATTGTCAAGGTGCAAGTTACGACCAACGCTCTTTCGCGCCACCATTTTTCTCAACCAGCCGAACCCTTGCTGCTTCATTCTTTAACTCCCAACTAAAAAAAGGGAGTTATGTGTTTTTTCGTACCGAAGTGTGAATTGGCGTAAGCAGTTGTCACGAAATAAACCTATAGATAATAAAAAAAACAATAGTCGAGGATGAGGACTTTACGAAAATTTTTGTAAAGTTATTTGGAGGCACTCTAGTCAAAATTTGGAAGTTACCTTAATAAGAACCACCCATATATATATATATATATATATATATATATATATATATGGGTGGTTCTTATTAAGGTAACTTCCAAATTTTGACTAGAGTGCCTCCAAATAACTTTACAAATATATATATATATATATATATATATATATATATATATATATATATATCTGGAGCCTGCAGAAGGATCAGGGTATGTCGGTGATGCTGAATAGAGCGTCGCGACTCTGCTGCTAGGCCGTATGAAATGCTGGTGCGCTGTGTGCTGGTTGTTGCTGCAAAATCAATATCACTCCGGTCCAAAGGAGGGAGAGAGAGAGACAGAGAGAGAGAGGGAGGGAGGAAGAGAGAAAGAGAGATAGAGAGAGAAAGAGAGAGAGAGAGAGAGAGAGAGAGAGAGAGAGAGAGAGAGAGAGAGAGAGAGAGAGAGATTGATTGATTGTTTATTTATGCCCTAGCAAAAACTTTTGGGCAACAATGATATTACAATCGAGATGATAGAAATGATAATAAAAACGAAAAAAAAAAAACGTCTATAATAACGATAAAAATTGAAATAAAAATAAAAGAAAAAATGTAACTCATAACATTATGCGGTAGTTCACGCAAAAGTAATAACAGTAAATAATTTTTTTTTTTTTTTTTTCAAATAGTAACAGTAACAAAAATAATATGATATAGTAATTAGACCAAGGATGGTAATATAATAACAATTCGATGAGATAACTTGAGACAAATTGAAATATAAAATATGTATAACAATAATTAGCTTATTTTAGATAATATACAGCGGGTAACAAGGCTCACACTCTTAACTGACAGTATTAATCAGGCGCTACATTTCGTGACAATGGATACTCCTTAAAATGCTTTTTAAAAAATCAGTAACCGACGACGCAGACGTGATACTGGAACGTAGCGAGTTCCATAAGTTGATGGCCGCTATGGGGAACGATTTTTGATAGGCTTGGATTTTATGCTCTATGATTGGGAATAACAAAAGCATTTTTCGAGATAATTTGCAATTAATTAGTGAATCTCTGGGATAGTCTGATAGATGTATTGGGTTTTCACGAATATTTCGAATATGTGAGCCAGGCGATAAGTTGTATATCAATATGAGATATACAACAACTTATATCTTGCGTGTCTTGTATGAGAGAGAGAGAGAGAGAGAGAGAGAGAGAGAGAGAGAGAGAGAGAGAGAGAGAAAGAGGCAGAGAAAGACCCAGCGACAAGGCTTTCAGAGGATGCACGAAAGGACGAAAAAGCTCTTAGGCATGTCATCGGTGGTTAAGAATCCCGAGTCGCTACCACCCGCAAAATGGATCTCGACAATTTAAGAGCCTTCCCGGTGAGCGAATGAGACGAAACCCGATTATTTTTTCGACCCCCTTACTATATCTTTTGTACCATCACCAGAGACTTTCGGTTATCCCATGCTTTGTCGTCTAACCCGTAGATAAGAACACTAAATAATAATGTAATATTAAAATAAAATAATAAAATAAATAATAAAATAATAATGATAATAATGTAATAATAATAAAAATTAATAATGTTAAAAAAAACACACAAAAAGACGACGACCTTGAAATAAATAATCGTTAACGAAAAATAGGATAAATACATTTTAAACCTCCCGATTATAGGGAAGTTATTGTGATGATTCCGAAAATCGAAAATCGTTTTTTTTTGCGCCAATGAAGGGTCACACACAAAATAAACATGAATAACTATAGGCATTAATAGCCATGAGCACTACTAACCATGGGCACTACTAATTTATTTCTTATTTGAACAAGAAAAATTATTTGAAAAATTAAACGAAACATTTCTGAATCTGATAAATTAATATACAGAAAATTGTGATTGGTCCGTAAGCGTTCTCTCACGTTTCTAATAAACTCATCGATCGTAAAATGGAATTTTGTGAATTCACATGATGATTGCCAACAGCAAATTAAACAATACTCATTGCTTTATGGTTTATTTTAATTTGCGGTTATATTTGCTCGTAAATTGCCGACTCGAATACGTGGGCAATTTATTCGTCAATTCAACGAATTTTCCCCGAAGCACAAATACAAATACTCGAATGAGCTTTGCCGGGGCGAGGGTCAATACGGATGTGCAGGACACGTGCGCGAGTTCGCGTCGAGACCGGGAGGGGGGGGGGAGGTGGAATTTTCATTTGCCGCAAATACGCGGGAAAAGAAAAAAATTTCGCCGCGACACCTCGACAATGACTTTTCGACAATGATTGAACTTTCTGAAATATAATAATAAATAAATAATTGCACTTGAATCAAATTTTTACTTCTGGCTGAAAACAGGAGTTATGTGTTATTATTATGTGATCATAATATTTATGATCGGCAGCGATCTCGTAAACATTTTTAATGTTTCAAATATCTAAACATTCTTTGTTTTCAAAAATAATACTTTTCAAAACAATAATTCACTAGAACTAAATTATTTTATAATATAATAAAAATATTACGTACTCAAAAATTTATAATCATCCGTACGTTAACCATGAAAAATTCATCTCACCAACGAATTTGTATTATTCATAACGACCACGGTGACCGGATGTAGGCGTTTAACCATTCTGTTCCGATGTGCATCGTGTGCAATTCAACCGTTGCAACTCGACCCCAGTGGCGGTAATAAACCGAGTCTCACGTCCGACAGCCACGATAACTACGTGCACAATGCAAGAAAACTATATCCACGACGGTGTGACAGCCAGAGACCAAGACGACAAACGTTCACGAGCTCAATGGCTGGCCCACAAGACGCAATATTGTGACCATGAATATTTTGTCCAACGTAAAGTGCAACGATGTGCATTCGTGTGATCTCACGCGACTTTATAACCCACGAAATAATTCAAGCGTCACGAAAACCCGCTTTTTCGAGACTGTGACGTCAAATTCCCCACTGCAAATTTTCATGCGCTACTGGATTATTGTCACTGGAAGAATGAAATGGGAGAGGAAAACATGTCGATCGGCTGTATCGTCAATCGTCTATTAGCCGTAGATTTTTTTACCGCGACTATCACGTGATATAGGGGAGACCGGGGCAAAACGGCACTGGGGCATAATGGGATCGGGGCATAATGGGATAGCAAAAAATGAAGTTTCTTGGGTGCTTGATTTGGGGCAAAATGGGATAGGGGCAAAATGGGACAGAGAGGAGTGGAATATCAAATTGGGGCAAAATGGAATCGGGGCAAAATGAGACACAAAAATGAAGTGTCGCAGCCTCTCGTGAAAATTAGTGGTCTCCGATTTTTCCTGTCCCATTTTACCCCGATTCCGTTTTGCCCCAACCGCCTCTTTCCGAGGAGCCTGATTTTCTCCGCCCCATTTAGCTCCATTCGCGTTTTGCCCCAATGACGTATTTTCCAGCAGTGTTGATTTTCACTATTCCATTTTGCCCCAAACCCGTTATGCCCCGCTCCCATTTTGACCCGGTCCCATTACGCCCCGCTATACCATTTTTCCCCGGTCTCCCCTATCGATCCAAGGCTTTCGTCAATAAATGCATTTAAGTACAGATCGAGTTATGAGGGTTTCATGACACCGTGATCGTCCCCGAAAAAAAAAAATATAACTGAAGTTCCTTATTTTTCTGCTTCGCAAGTAATCCGTGGAATGGATTTAGTTTTCAGTTTAAAAATAACTATAATAAAATAAATAAAATTTTATTATAGTTATTCTTAAAAATTGTAAACTTCAAATGTTCCGGTGAAAGCTTTTGCATTCCAGCGGTTGGAAACGAGTTTTCGTTTGCTCGAACGCAGAGCGACTCGTGCTTGCGACGTTTCGTCTCATATTCCTCGTTGCTGTTTCCGTTTATTCGGAAAGACGCTCTCGCAACTTACGAAACTTTGGTTCTCCAAAGCCCAGCACGAACCGTTCGTCCTTGTGTGGATATGTGGCGGGCGGGGAGGGAGGGAGGGAGGGGGGGGGTGACTCCGTACCCGTTCATAACATTTGCAAAGCTAGCAACGTTTCCACGAAAGACACCGTCGACTTTTCCGGAATGAGAAAAGCTCGGGGGAGAACATCTCGACTCTTCACTTTGAGCATTTCAGACTTCTCGGTATTCTCTTTCACGATTTTCTCGAATCCAGGAACTATGTGTGTATATGTGTGTTTATGTATCTGTGTTGCTCGTAAGCAGTAAGATTATATTCATCGATCCAACTGCACAGCACAATATTCTTGTTTGCTCGTGAAAAATTAAATGTAATTGGCATTTATATTTTTCCGACAACAAAAAGTCTTGGAACAATAAAAAAAGGAGAACCTCGCACATTGCTTTTTATAATAATTTTGTAACGTTTTTAAATTATGAAGATGTAAAGCAGAAGATTCCTTTATGAGAAACTCTTTGTCGATCAATTTTGACTTCCTCATAGAGGAAGCTTCGGCAAATGTGTAAAATTATGAGAAAACCGTGAGCAAGGTTCCACTTCACTTCTTACTAATCCAAAAACGGTACAAAATTATGAGGAAGCAATGTGCAAGGTTCTACTTTGCATCCTTATTTTCATACAAAATCCGCTCGTAAATATATCGAGTCCGAAATAAATATATGGCAAATTCAATGTCAAACCTAAAAAATTAAAAATCGTATTAAATCCGAACGTCGGGATGCATTTTGCCTAAATTCAATCATGAATGATGCGAAAATATTTTATCGTGAGCGTGATGTGAGTCGAAATCAATATATATATATATGGGAAAATTCATTTCAAATTTAAAAAAATTGAATTTCCATGAAATCTGCAAGCCTGGATGAAATTTGTCCAAATTCATTACGAAACGTCTTCCAAAAATGGTGCCTTATTTTTCTGCTAAATTGTAATCCGATATCTCGATAACTGCGCAAGCCAGAGAGCGCACAATACTTTTTTACCAATTTCAAAAATTCTCTAAAATCAAAAGCACCGCATGGATTTTGCTTAAATTTAGTACCAAATATCGTCCTGTATCACTGCAATCGTATAATCTGCATTGTGCAATAATTCTGGTATTCGAAAAATACATCAAAACGATTTTTCAATAGAACATTCATCGAAATAATGATTTTGGTGTCTTATTTAAAATGTACTTCGTCGACTGTGTACTTGCATCGAAAAAAAAAAAATCATTATAAATTTTGGAATCGATTTCAGAGCACCCTGGCGGACGTAAGTTGTCTCTCACAGTCTCCGTTCTCGATTCTCGGTTCTTCTTTTAGCATCGGGCTGCTCTCACGCTCTGGATATTCCACCCTTGTATTATTATTTATTTATGGTAACGCAGCGGTTCGTATCGATTCTTCGACGTAAACCAGCAGCGCAACGTCAGCTTTCAGCGTTATATGCAGTTCATTTCGTCTCGACAGCATGCAGATCCTTCAGCTATCTATTTATTTAAAAACATTTTTTTTTCCCGATTTCACACAATTGAAATGCGATATAACAATATCGAGAAAAAAAAATACAGTATACATTTTTTTAATGAGAATAAATCTTCAACTTATTATTAATGGCGGTATTTTTTTGTTTGTATTTTGTTACAATTTATTAATTTATTATTAACAAATTTGAATCATTATACCAATTTCTTGTCTTGTGTTTTTTTTTTTTTCAGATATACGAACGCCACCTTGCACGCGAATTCGATACAGCAGCGTGGAAGACGTGACCTCGCAGGAGCTTGGATTTCATCAGTTGGACTTTACGCCAGAGGTTGTCTCAAAAATGAGGTAAACGAGTCTCCATAACAATTGCTCATTGATCACTCAATCAATCAGGTCCACACATCAATACATTAATTAGTTATATATAAGAGCGATTCCACGTTACTTCAGCCACTCAAAAAAAAATTTTTCCACAAATAATTTCAAAAAATTGAGCTTTCCTTGCTGTATATTCACCGAGTGCCGATTTTTAAAAAAAATTTTCGACGGTTTTATCGTTAATTAACGTTTTTTTGTATTTTTCCATTCAAATGGCTGTATCTTTGGCAGGATTTGACGTATTTACATTTGTGAAAAAACAAAAATTGTGCGCCTTCTTATGGCTTTTCAGAAAAAAAAATTACTTAAAATTTTATTGAGCAAGTTGAACGTCCGTTTCACGGCAAAATATGCAAAAATATTTTTTTTCTCGAAAAAATGCATTTTTAATTTTTTTTTTTTTTTTCAAAATTTCCCCAAATTCTGAATACGAAAAAAGAATTTTTGGTATTTTTTAATATCGTGGGACCGGTAATCGGTAATGCGT
Source organism: Diplazon laetatorius (assembly GCA_963662125.1). Classification (NCBI taxonomy): domain Eukaryota; kingdom Metazoa; phylum Arthropoda; class Insecta; order Hymenoptera; family Ichneumonidae; genus Diplazon; species Diplazon laetatorius. The sequence goes on from OY759154.1 coordinate 12,166,357, forward strand.
AATTTTACCGATTTAATTAACAGATTTTTTTCAGTTTGATTTTTTCGCTTTACGCGAAGTGCCAGCCAAGGGTTAAAACAAAGTCATCGGACGATATCAACCAAGGTCACGCTTGTTCCGTCGGCATTCACAGTGCTGCCAAAAGTCACTATTCGTCCCACGTACATGATTGTATGGGTTCCCCAAGCTCATTCACTTTCAGCTCACAAACTTTCGTACGACGTCTCTCCGACTACCTGATCCCACGGTTTGTCCAAGCTTTCGCCCGCAGCTTACCGTTCACGTTCACGTGTTATCGAAAAAAATTCTCGGATTCATCTCATTCCTTCGAGATAGCCATTTTGCCGAGTAAAATCCAAGACAAACGCTGATCACATTAATCACGAGCGATTAGCAGTGAGAAATATGTGATAAGGTAACGAAAAAAAAAAGAAAAAAAAGCTCCTGGGATAACTCATAAAAAGACCAGGACAATCCGAACCTGGCGAAAAAATCCATAGCGGATCCGCCAAACTTCGATAAAGCTAGGTAAGAAGTCCCTTGGTCCTGTATACCAACCCTCCGAGGATTTAGGGCTGACTTTTTTTTTTTTGCTGGAAACGTTTGCTCCGAAAAGCTGGCTTTGGCGACCGACGAGAACGAAAGTTTCTTCGAGTGTCGGAACGATAAGAAACCATTCGTTCGCAATGTGATCTCACTCGTTCGAAAAAAGCAACCTATTTCTTTTTCTTTTTTTTTTGTTTTGCAACTCAATTTCAAATATATATATATATATATATATATATATTAGACTGGTTTTTAGCAAGGGTAATTTTTTATTAAAAATATAAACGCCCCCCACATAGTTTCCAAACAATTTAAAAAAAATTCGCTAAGTGCCATTTTCCTATCTCAATATTAACCCAAGCCTAAGTAATTTTATATTCGTTGACATTTGGATAACATGCAATGCTTATCGGATTAATTTATCATGGCTAAAATATCAACAGAAGACAAAATTTGCCACCATGCCACCATGAATATTATATTTTCAATAATGTGGTAGGTGTGTGTGTGTGTGCGCGCGATGAAAATAACATTTCATTTCGCGAATATTTGTTGTGAAAAAAAAAAACAACTATTTTCAGTTTTTTTTCTTTTACTCGTGCACACAGCCCCCCCCCCCCGGCATACTTTGAGTTGGGGGGGGGGGGGTCGTCGGTGCTCGTGACGGCGCGAGTATCTTTGGAAAAGAGGAAGAGAGATGGAGACTGAAACGTCAACGTTGCGTCACGGGGGATGGTTGTGGGGGTTGTGTTGTAGATGGGAGCAGGGGCGGGGGGGGGGAGGGGGTTGTTTTGCATGCGCGGTCGTCGTCAGGGAACCGTACCGGCAGAATGTAACGCTCCATACTGCATGCACCACACACGTCTGCAATTCACCATCCGCGGATGGTGTACAGCGTTATAACGCCTGAGGGGCTGTTCGCGACAGAAGCGTCGAGCGCGCTCGGTTCGCTCGGTCTCTCCACTTCCGGTGTATTTACGCACCCCCCGGTCCAACTTACGCTTCTCCATGTATAGCCTCGTACCGGTGACTTGTCATCTCGTCGGTCTTTCTCGCTCGCTCGCTCGTCATTTCACGCATTAACTGACAAAATTGTTACCCCAAAAAAAAAAGGCGCATTTATGCGTAAATAAAAATGAAATTAAAAAAATTTGAAAAAATCTCTCGACTGCAAAAAAATATATATAATACGAAAAGTATATTGTAAAAAAATTACATTCAATTGATACAAATTTTAAAGAGTGAACTCGACTCTTATTTTGCTCGGCCCATCGAGTGAGGTGTCATTTGATGGGTCTCCTCCAATGCAATTGAAAAAGTCCTGAGACCTTTTGGTTTGAATCGTTCAGTCACGAGACATTCGCTTTCAAATTCGTTATCAGAGTTTCCCCTCTACCTCTAATTGCCAAGCTATTGATCTAAAAATCGGAAAAAAAAAATCTAGGATGTAGCTTTTAATTAGTACATTCTATTTAATTTATAACGAACACTGTAGCACAAAAGACTTTATTAAAAAAATTAGGAAATCATTTTTTTTTTCGTGAGTAAGCAAATTTGGTCAAAGTGAAACTGCTCTTCGTGCGTGTTGTAAAAAGTGGAAGAGAATTTCAGTGAGAATGGCTCCAGGTCCCATTACGCCCCGCTATACCATTTTGCCCCGGTCTCCCGTATTTCTCTTCAATCCTCGTCAGCACACGCCTTAACTGAAAAAAAAAAAAACAAGCTGTAGAAACAGCTACTGGCATGCATGTGCCAATAATAACCTACGTGAATTGTAGAATCGCGATTCTCTGGGTTCTGAAAGTCCGGGGCAACGTCGCCAGACTAGGCCATTCCAATGGGTTTCCATCGGTTCCTCGTGTGTTTGCCCATTCACCGGAGCAGACGTTGTTCCGCGTCTTTCTCCGCGCTCGGGGTGCTGGAGAACTCATTCGCCCTGAAAGACAATGAGAGTGGGCCAACAATGGCCCGTGACGTAGGGAGAGGTAGGAAAAGCGCATGGTACAGCAGTACAGCAGTGTTGAGAGCAGAACGCCCGTATAAGGGACGCCGGAAGATCTGGCTGCTGCAGCGGTGAGTGCTGACGGGGCTAAGGCCCGCATAAACGACCGAACAACCTCGTTGCCCGTGTGTTTGCAGACGTTCATCGGGGGCTATTTGCATCAAATTCCATGTTCCAATTTCCCCGATGCCAGTTTTGGTTCCTCGATTTAGTCAATGACGAATCAAACAATGTTCGTGAAAATTCAATGGTCGATTTTAACTTTGCGAATTTAAAGAATTTGGGTCGGGCAATCAAAAATTGGGTATGCGAATCTTAACGCAATTGGATAAAAGTCCGGGGAAAATGGTTAAAAATTAACAAAAATCTATGGGACAACCGAAACTAACGTGAGACACTGGATTTGATATATCCGTTTATGTAGAGGAGACCGGGGCAAAATGGTATAGCGGGGCGTAATGGGACCGGGGCAAAATGGGACCGGGGCAAAACGGGTTTGGGGCAAAATGGAATAGTGAAAATCAACACTGCTGGAAAAATACGTCATTGGGGTAAAACGGAAATGGGGCAAAATGGGCCGGAGAAAATGAGGCTCCTCGGAAAGAGGCGGTTGGGGCAAAACGGGATCGGGGCAAAATGGGACAGGAAAAATCGGAGACCACTAATTTTCACGAGAGGCTGCGACACTTCATTTTTGTGTCTCATTTTGCCCCGATTCCCATTTTGCCCCAATTTCGATATTCCACTCCTCTCTGTCCCATTTTGCCCCTATCCCATTTTGCCCCAAATCAAGCACCTAAGAAACTTCATTTTTCGCTATCCCATTATGCCCCGATCCCATTATGCCCCAGTGCCGTTTTGCCCCGGTACCGTTTCGCCCCGCTATACCGTTTCGCCCCGGTCTCCCCTACTCCGGTCGAGTTTGATTCACTTGGATCCGTGTCACTGATCCATGAGACCCCGGCCTCCGCCCGTTGGGTTGAGCCCGCGCGGGAGAAAAAAGGACGGTCGAACTGGAGCGAATAAGCCGAGACAAAATGAGCGAGGAGGAGGAACGGAATGGTTGATGACGAATCCCGGGCGACAGAGTTGCGGGACGAAAGGACGTTGTTGAAAGGTGAAAAAAAAAAAAAAAAACCAAAGAGGGAAAAATCGAGAAAATCAGAGTTTCCGTTCAACGGGGTAACATTTTGCATGTAACGTTAACTAGCCCTGTGCGCTACGAAATAGTGTAAAGCTCCCCGTGAGAATATCCTTGAGGGACATCCCAGGACTGCGTTTAGGCTGTACACCACGTCCGGTTGTCCGTCGCGCTTTTTCCACGATCTCTCACGGCTCATTTCTCAGCCCCGTCTCATTCCTCGTTGTTGGGGGGGCCGAAAATTCGGACGAGGGTTGCTGCTTACCGTCGTGGCCCGGTGTCGAGCAGGAACGAGCTTAAAGGGGCGGTTACACCGTGAAAAACGTCTCGAAAACCGACCCACGATATTTTCAGAGCCACCATATGGGTCGTCAAAAATTCGGAAATTAACATTATTTCCCGGAAAACTTATCAATTTCGAAATTTTTCATTTTCGCAACCCTTACTACAAATTGTCGTTATTATTCAAAAAAAAAAAAAAAAAAAACAAAAATTCAAATCGTATGATATCCTACTATACTAGTTTGTTATTAATATATTTATAAATTATTTCGTAACTTTAAAAAAAAAAATTTTCGAAACAATATTTACATAATCTTATTTTTATCAAATTATTTTCCTTATTTATTTAAATATAATTGTTATATGTTGTTGATACGTCGATAAGTTTTTTTCTTGGTTTAATGTTAATACTAGTTTGTTTCGCTCATACCTTGTTCATTTTGATGTTGAATGTTCTTTAGGTGAATTATTTTTCGAGTAAAATTTTGAGGTTATGTCCGTCATTGTAAGTGTTTATACGTTTTTTAGATGTATTGGTTTTTGCAAAAAAGAAATTCTGAATGAACTTTCATCGGAGACTCCAAAAACCGCAAAACTGTAACAACCCCTTTAAGTCATCACTCGGCTCGACAATTTCGAGGTCCTCGTTTTTCCCCTCTTTGGTCCGGAGCTTTCGAGGGTCCAATATGGGAGCTGTACTCGATATAAATTACTCGTTGACGACGACCACTATTACGTCGTACCTCGTACACGTATGTCGACGTTGAAACGTTTTCGCCGAACGGTAAACCATTATTGTGTATTACGGGAATGTTTCTCTCACACGTGCGCGCAAGCACGTTCCACGAGCTTTCACGCACGCGAACGCCCGGAATCCCATTGTTCGGTTGTTCACGAGTGTGGAAGAGAACACGAGCGATTCTACCGTGCACATGGATGCGATATACATCGAGCATTATGGGATTGTAGCTTCGTTAATCGCGGATGAGAGTACGACGTGCACACATCTTTGCCACACCGTTGAGAGTGATGTGAGTGAGTGAGCGAGTGAGTGAGTGAATGAGTGAATGAGAAGGAGACACGCCGGAAAAAAATACACTGCAGCCCTGCCTAGTGACTGTGCGTCGCTTCGTCCTGACGACAAATAAATAAAATTCGCACCCTCAAATTAGTGGCTTTCTGACAAAACCACCAAGTCCATTAATCTTCTGCTCTAAGCTTTTTTTGCAACGCAATTCATTTTATTTTTTTGCATTTGCCTACGATTTTTTTTTTTTTCGGTCTTTCAATTTTTGTTGTCACTCTCGTGTATCCATTCTTCTGCAGTCTCGTGGGTGGGATTAATTTATTATTCACAATAACTTATCAAAGAGAATTCACGTAGGATGCAAATGAGATTATTTTTAATTAACGGACTGTCATTAGGAAATTTGTTTCGAAGATGGTTCAAATAGCATAGTGTTTCGAAAATGGTTTAAAGATCCTGTTCCAGTAGGAGGGACTATTTTTTTTTTGTTTTTTTATTTAAAAAAAAAAATGATTTGCGAAAATCATCGTGTGCACATAATCGTAGTCGAGAGTAGAACATTTTCCGCCGTTACGAAAAAAGCTTATCACGTAACCGATGTAAGACCCGCTTCGAGCGGGAGTCTGGACAACGCTTGCCCATTAATCGTGAACCTCCTCCCCCCCCCCGGGCCGCCCTTCGTTGCCCGCTCCAACCTGGGACGAGGGCCATTAGTGCCCTCACAAAGAAGGGGGTATCAAATAATTTACGCTCTCGCATCCACTCGTTCTCGCCAGTTGCAAAAAAACAATACCCTCGCTCTCGTGTACTCCATAGATTATACGGGAGATACGAATTTTACTTGTTTTTTTTTTATCATTTTTTGTCGGACTTCGGAAAACGCGAAAATGTATCACGAAGTAAAAGAAATTCGAAAGAAACTAAAAAAAAAATAAATTGAAACGATTTAAAAAAAAACGGAATATTCGTTGGGAAAGATTATTTATTGCAATGGATCTTGGAATATCGGTTACTCCCGATATCGTTCTGCAGTCCAACCAGATATACCATCTGTCCGATGCATAAGGTTGTAAAATTCGATTTTTTATATTTTTTTTTCTATTTTTTACAAAATAAGAGATAGAAACATTTTTTTTGTGTGTGGAGAATTGTTTTTTTTTTTTCAGTTGAACAAAAGATTATCGAAATGTGAATAATACGAAACATGAATAGTGTCGTGACGTCATTGTTTGGATCAAAAGAAAGGCATAGAACGAAATATGAAACTAAAATTTGCAAGATTTTATTATTTTAACGTTTTCTTTACCTTAATCTTTTTTGATTGATAGGAGTGACATGATTATTATGATTGTGTTCAGAGTGTCACTGTGATACAATAAAAACATGTACCAAGCACATCATGATAATTAATAATATTCCAGTGCGTTAGTCTCGAGTTATAATATTGTTATCGAATTCAAATTCATTTTTTTTCAAATCCCTGCAATCCTAATTTGTGAACAATGTATTTTAATATGATTAAAGATAATTTTCGTGTCCTATAAAAATTAACGAGGCACCATTTTGAAATGCGGGTCAACGATGCCATCCCACACCAAAAAAAAAAAAAAAAAATCGTGAAGTAGGACAAGAGTCTTCGTCACGTCGTCTTTCCCGTCAAGGCTTCGACGTTAAAGTTTCTCGGTTCACCGGAAATAACTTGGTTATCGCTGTCGCGTGTCATTCTAAAGATACATCGCTCAAAGCCCGAAAACTAGAATTTTGGAAAATTCGTGGTCACGACAACTCACAGTTCAATCGAGTATTCGTTCATTCCTTGAAAATATTATTTCATTGGGGCAAAGCCACATATGATATGCACGATATGCTGAGCTCTAATCTCGTCGTTAAAAAAAAATTTAAAGAATTTAAAAAAAATTCAGAATTTTGAATTTCTTAGAAATCCACAGCAAACTCGCGATCGATCATTATTTTCCACTGGATTCAGGGATGGGCATTCATTCAATGAAAATGTATTTCAAATACTTTTTCAAACAAATAATTATCATTGATTATCATGCAAGAATCATTTTTTTCAACATCTATGTAACAATTATGACCAATTTACGTGAAATATGATTTTACGATTATTTGAAATGTTTGATAAACCAGTAAAATTGATCATTTGGTCCGAAAAGTATTTGAAATACATTTCCATTGAATCAATGCCCATCACTGACTGGATTCCGTAAAAATGTCGAACCATCCGACTCAATACCGCCTCACGAATGACATCTTCGATGTCATCAATCAAAAATCAAATGATTTCATCGTGCGACAGAAAATCAAATGATTCATCGAAAACTATGAATATCCAGTTTCGCAGCTTCGATCGCGAACCCATAACGTTCGAATCGACATTAGCGACGGCAAACCGATAATTAATTGCACAATTTTCGTCCGAAACCCGAGTGAAAGGAAGATTGCGTACGATATTCGTGAATCCTTCGTGAATCGGATTTCAAATGCAACGGGGGGAAATATTTGGGGCGAGTCGATTCAGCCGATCGTTTCAATGTGTAATAACTATTTACGAGCTGTGCCAACGTTGCAGCCTCGTCGATCCTCCAACCAAATATTCCATGCGTTTCTATGTATTCCTCCCTCCCATCTGCGAATCGTTCCATGTTCACGGGCAGTGGGTAATATACCGCTGTGGTCCAGCCTGTTTAGTAGTAATAAAGCGCGATACCCCATATTCCCATTTACCAGCGGGTATCGCAGGGTATCTATGTGCCCGAGCTTGTGCCACCGTCGTCGAATTCCCATCGTCTGTTCCAGTCTCATACCCGTTTCACATAAATCCACCCGTTTAAACGATATTACGCTGACAACAAAGGATTATCGATTTCATCGATGTAGATACAGCTCGTCGACTTATCGCAAGCCGATTACCTCGAAACCCGTTATATGTAGGGGAGACCGGGGCGAAACGGTATAGCGGGGCGAAACGGCACTGGGGCATAATGGGATAGCAAAAAATGAAGTTTCTTGGGTGCTTGATTTGGGGCAAAATGGGATAGGGGCAAAATGGGACAGAGAGGAGTGGAATATCAAATTGGGGCAAAATGGAATCGGGGCAAAATGAGACACAAAAATGAAGTGTCGCAGCCTCTCGTGAAAATTAGTGGTCTCCGATTTTTCCCGTCCCATTTTGCCCCGATCCCGTTTTGCCCCAACAGCCTCTTTCCGAGGAGCCTGATTTTCTCGCGGCCCATTTTGCCCCATTCCCGTTTTGCTCCAATTACGTATTTTCCAGCAGTGTTGATTTTCACTATTCCATTTTGCCCCAAACCCGTTTTGCCCCGGTCCCATTTTGCCCCGGTCCCATTACGCCCCGCTATACCATTTTGCCCCGGTCTCCCCTATATATATATATATACACATCCTCGTCATCGTGTACGCGTATTCTTCGTGTGCGCTCGACTATCGCGGCGGAAAAATGCGCGAGTGAAAAAGGACCACAATGAGCCGCGTCGTATACAATGGGCTATGGCGATTTATACGCCCCCCCCTCTCTCTCTCTCTCTCTCGCCCTCCGTCACATTGTTAATCGCGAAATTATGCAATCTTCGTAATGAAACGTCCGTCGTTCCATATGTACATAGAGCTCTTCGTTTGCCAACCTTCAATTTTTCAATTCAAATGGGATTATGACAACTCCTAAAAAAATGCTAATATTTTAGATTAGTGTGGTGTAATTATCGGGTCCAATGAATGGTATTTGGTATTAGATCGAAGAATATTAATTGTGATATTTACATCCCGTAAAAATATGAGAAATTCCACGGAAATTTCTCCAAAGTTTCACAGTCGGCTGAAAATATTTCGAGACCATACAGAGCTTGGTCCAACGTTCTGTTCGAAAGTTGTAGCTATCTCTATCGTGTTTCCATGAAAAAAAATAAAGAAAAATCTCTTCTTTTCGTGTTTTCGTGTTGTCACGAGAAAAAGAGCTGCAACTTTCGAACGAAATGTCGGTTTTTTTCAGAATTTTCATAATGAGAATTGAACTAAGAAAAGAAAAAAAGAAAAAAAACGACTCCCAGGGTGCCCCTTTGATAAGTAAGTGAAAGAGCAAAGACAAATACGTGAAAAAAAGTAATACAACACGAAGAGAGTAATGAGATCCTGCAATGAGTCAGTAAAGTTTGCCACTGTGCACTTCTCGATGTCGAGTAAATTAATGCACAATTGTTTCCATTCGTTGTTGCATTTTATTTTTTCATTTTCTTCAAATTTTTTTTTTTCGTCTCGGTCGTTTCTTTGGTTATTTTTTTGTTCCTTTTTTTCGTTTACGCTTCAATCTTTCGTTTTTCACGGTTGCGAATAACGTAAAATACTCGTGCGGAGTTTCCGAAAAGTGTTTATCCCACGTATTGGCAATTCAGCTCACGAATCGTTTTTCTTCGAGTCGCCACAGCTTGGTGGCATCGACTGTCCTTCTTCGGGTTTTGCGAGTGGTTCAACGTGGTTCGGAATAACGTCGAGAGACTTAATGGAAAAAGATTTTTTTTTTTGTCTTCTTTCGGCGATCGGAATGATATTTCGGAATGTACCCGAACGTGAACGAATATAAACTTGTGTCGCGTGAACGAACGATTCTGTAGATACTCGGATCGAATCGCCAACTCCGGGCCGAGGGGGGAGGGGGAGAATTCTTTAATTTTCTCTTCGAAGAATTTGCATCGAAATTCGTGTAATAAACAAATGCATGTGCTGCTTATTCAAGGAAATTACGTGGATTTGGAATGTGAACTTCGGTCAGACCTTCGCTGGCATACTGTGGTCAAAAAGTCCGCCCCAGGCAAAAATCAACCCTTATTCAAGACATCGAGACATTTATTCTTTCATTTCTCGGAATAAATACCTTTTTTCTGACAGTCACTATCGGACAATTTTCTTCTGAAAGTAGAGTACTTCGAGAGCATCCAGCTCAATTTTCAGATTAAAATCATGAAAAAAGGGTGAGTTTTGATTTTTTTGGTGAAAATCACAAATTTTGCAATTTTTAAAAATATTTCGAACTTTTTTTTTTTAATTACATATTAAATTGAAACTAAATTACACATGGCACCTCTTAAAAGTAGTAACGAGGAATATACGCGAATTTTTCCAAATCAAAACAATTAATTGATTACCCACAGCAAGCCTTATCGCATAGACTCAACAATTTTTCAAAAATTGAAAAAAAAAACAAAATGAACATAATAAATCTTAGAACCGATCGATAATTGAAAAATTAATATAAATATAAAACATCCAAAAACTCACCGTTAGTTGTAAGATGATTATAAAACATGCAAAAGTGAAAAAATTAATGAAAAAGGCAAAAATTATCCAAATATAATAATATAAAAAATTAATAAGAAGAATTCGTATAAGCCGAAATTTAGGAAACTGATAGAAATTGATTCACTCAAATATGAGAAACCCAAAAAATCAATATTAAAAACGCATCCAATCACAAGGTCAAAGCAGTTTGCACGTTTTTTTTCTATTCTATTTTTCGTTTTGTTTTCCGAATTAGAACCGAATTTTTCCGGAATCGTCGTGAAGACGCGCGAAGACGAAATTTACGTGTGTGCGAAGCAACTGTCGAGGAAAGTAGAATATAGTGAGGGGGCGGTGAGAGCAAATGTTCGGTGAAGCTCGTAGTCGTCGGTTCGGAGAAGTACGAGAACGACAAGGATCGTACGGGGGTGGATGAGGGGACGGGGAGGCTCCTAGGGTGAAAAGGAAGAATGGGAATTGAAGTGAGTAAGGTGCGGAGAGGAAGAGAGAGAGAGAGAAAGACCGAGAGAGAGAGAGAAAGACAGAGAGATAGAAACGAGAAACGAGCGAGATTGTCTGTATTCACCCTACAATGGCGGGTTTTCAACCCAACCCCCCGAAACCACGGGCTCAACCCCCGTCCCGTGTTTCTGGCAGTATGCCAGCTCCCGGTAACTACCGGTACTACCGCATTAATGGAGTTTTATTGTTATTTACCGTGACAGCGACCGCCCGTGTGCGACGATCTCACAAAACCCACACGTCCGTTTTCGAGCTTGAGAAAGGGATTACGAATAATTAACCAGATTTCACGCCGGGCTTTTCGTCACAGGATAAATTTTCCCCATCAGTTCGTTCGTCAAAGTTCAAACACATCGAAATCATCGAGTTGAAAGCGCTCAACGGGGTTTTTGGGTTTGAGAAAAACCGAACAAACTATGTAATCTAACTTCCTTTCGAATTTTGAGGGTATATTCATTGATTCTTCGTGTGGCTGAAAAAAAATTGGGCGCGTGGTATGGCGCCTAATCTTTTCCACCTTTAATCAAGGCGTTAGGGCTACTTGTAAAATTTTTTTTAGGGCTACTAAAAAATGGTAACCCGTCTAAAATTGAAATTCTCTTCACCAAGAAATTTCCGCAATCTTGAAAATTTCCCGTTGGGCTATGCGAGATCTCTCGGTGAATGACTAAGCTGCGTAAAATCTCGTTTCGTTGCCTTCGTCGATTCACCGCGAGAGACTGACGGAAACCCCGAAATTACCATGAAATCAAAACTTGAACGACGCTGCTCAGCGCACAGTCGTGCAATGTCAAAACACACACATACAAGACGTGTATACACATATAACATGAAAGTGTACACGCACAGGCTGTGGTTACACGAAGTTACATACACATTCCAGTAGGGGAGACCGGGGCAAAATGGTACAGCGGGGCGTAATGGGACCGGGGCAAAATGGAATAGTGAAAATTGACACTGCTGGAAAATACGTCATTGGGGCAAAACGGGATAGGGGCAAAATGGGCCAGAGAAAATCAGGCTCCTCGGAAAGAGGCGGTTGGGGCAAAACGGGATCGGGGCAAAATGGGACAGGAAAAATCGGAGACCACTAATTTTCACGAGAGGCTGCGACACTTCATTTTTGTGTCTCATTTTGCCCCGATTCCCATTTTGCCCCAATTTGATATTCCACTCCTCTCTGTCCCATTTTGCCCCTATCCCATTTTGCCCCAAATCAAGCACCCAAGAAACTTCATTTTTTGCTATCCCATTATGCCCCGATCCCATTATGCCCCAGTGCCGTTTTGCCCCGGTACCGTTTCGCCCCGCTATACCGTTTTGCCCCGGTCTCCCCTACCAACACACACACACACACTCACATATGGAATTATATTTATATGCATAGCTATAGGTGTAATAAACGTTCGTCGTCTTTGGAGTCTTGCGGTGGTGGTGCAACCCCCGTTAGCTCGCTGAGCACAGTCGTGCCCGTAGTCGTCGGGGTGGATGAGCCAGCCAGGGGTTGTGAAAGTTGCTGGGTTGGAGTACGTACGCGCCGTTAACCGCTACGCTCCATTTACCACGATACGTACGAATACGCGTATTACCCTCCCCCCTCCCCCTTCCGGCTTGCCGAGTTTTTCACATAACCGTGTCCGTCCACTTGCTTTCCCGTGTTCGTTCTTTCGTCTCGTTTCCCTCGAACTCGTCTTCTCTTCTTCACTGGCGTCTTTTCCCGACCTACGCTACGCTGCTGCTGCTGCTGCGCTCCATCGTACACAACCCTTATACCACAAAAGCCATCGGCCATTATTTCCACGAGCCCTCGCGTATGTCGTGAGATTATGGATGTAAAGTAGAAAATAGTATAACGAGTGTTGTTTATAATAATAAATGATAAATAATAAATAATAAATAATAAATAATAAATAATAAATAATAAATAATAAATAATAAATAATAAATAATAAATAATAAATAATAAATAATAAATAATAAATAATAAATAATAAATAATAAATAATAAATAATAAATAATAAATAATAAATAATAAATAATAAATAATAAAATTATTTCTTATAGCTCAAAAATTCGACCGAAAAAAAAAAAATCATTGTAATTCACAACTGAAAAGTGATAAAATTCTTCATATATATATATTCGTTTCATATATTTATTTTCATTCGCGCACCGACGAACACGTATGTCGAAAGTAAACATAATAATAATAATAATAATAATAATAATAATAATAATAATAAAATTATGCTCGCTGCACTCTACGCTCGGCATTATTCTTTCACCGCTTCGCACAACAGCCGAGACAGGCATTCCCCCCCCCCCCCGCCCCGCCCCGGGCGACTATTTTCATGTTTACACACGCTTTTATCCTTTCTTCAAGCAACCTACATACCGACGCCCATTCTTTCTTTCCACATACTTTTGCAATGTAACGCACCGTCGGAAGACTATATATGCCTTTCGCATTGCCGTGCAACCTTTCTTCCACCGCCACTTTTACAAATAATCCTCGTACCGAGCTCTATGTGTATATTTACGTTCCGAACCAGGACGCGAGGACGTGAAAAGTTGAAACGCGACATTTATTCATTTGGGGTTTTGGTCTTGCTATATTACACCAACTGTGTATTTATAATTCACCGGATGGTTGAGATCACACTTGACCGTTCCACTATATTTCAATTCAAATAAAAAAAAATAGATAGAAGACATTTAAAAAAAACGAAAAAATTCTAAACAAGTGAGAAGTAAAAATATTTCTCTCAAGTTTTTCGTTTGTTTCGTGAAACTTGTTTCTTTGTCACTTTATATTTAATCAAATTCTTGTTTATTCATTCTTGTCATTTGTGACTTTGACGACCAGAATTCGGAGGATAATAAGCCAATCAAATTAGACACTAACGATCGCGTATTTGTGCATTGTTTTGCAGAATATCAGCCCCCTTCCAAGTCGCAGCCGTTGCTCTGATCTTCGCTGGAACTTTTTCCGCCCTCATCGGTCACTGCTACTCCGACAACAAAACCGTCATCGCTTGTGGACTATTTCTTCTTGGCGGTAAGTCGATAAACACGATTTTTTTCATCCTGCTTGTATGAAAAAAAAAAAAAAAACTGATGAAACAAAATGAAAAATTGGGCAATTGCAAGGTCGACTCACGTGGAGGGTTCTATAATAATATCGAAATTCTGAACGAGCCAAGTTCAGAAGAGTGAAAATTCTAAACGCGCAATGTTTCGACAGTGTTACGAACGGTCGCCGGTGTATAATAACATTGTAGTGGATCGTCAAACTTCAGAATGACATTGTATCGAACGTAAAATATTCCGAATGCCTACCAGTCGGCGAGTTTTTCAACATTCCCTAACTTTTGAGCTCTCCCACGCGTTAATTATCAAAGTTACATACATGCCGTCGCGGACTTTTTTTATAAGAAATTCAATTCTCCACAACATTGTTCATGTATACTTTTGGTCTATATAGCGTTGTTTATCCAGTGTTTCGACGAAAAGGTGAAATAACATTTTCTCATTGTTTTTACCTTCCCGTCCAAACGCTGGATGAACAACGCTATATAGACCAAAAGTTCACAGGAACAATGTTGCAGAGAATTGAATTTCCTACAAAAAAGTCATCGACGGCATACATCTAACTTTGATAATTTACGCGTGGGAAAGCTCGAAAGTGGGGAAATGTTGAAAACGGAAATCTTACAACGGTTCCATTTTTTTCCTTTGGAGATACGGAACCCTGATAAATTACCATAATTCGAAAGAAAGAAAATGCAAGTATCAAGGGATGAATAAAACCGAATGGAACACAATGAAAACAAATGGGAAAAAAAAAGTGATGAGATCACCAACCTTTCGAGATACAGTTATTGAAAGTAAAATCGTGAACTGTGAATATTGGTTCGCCAGTCACGTTCTCGCAGACCAACCCTCGTCAACCCCTTTTTTTCTCACTTTTTTTGCCTTGCGAGGCGAGAATCGCAGTATATCGGCATCACTTTTCGCGCACCCCGCAGACCCAACAATGCGATTCTCGCAGATGTTCCCACCGGGTTTAACCAACCCTCCACAAACATTCTCCGACTACTCGACACAACGACCTGGTTCGAGGTCGCGGCTTACACACGAGATTCAGTTCTTTCATATACCGCCCACTGTGTGATAATAAAAAAGAAAAACTTCTCAAGATTCAATCTTTCGAATCATTATTCGTTAAATTATTCATTGAAAATAAATAGAATTTCAATCGGTCAATTTATACAATACACTCCTTGATAAATATATTCGTTCGATTCTGCACGCTCACACATATAATCTCATAACTCAAGAACCCGTTGAGATTTTTTCGATTTTTCTTCGACGGATCAATAGCTGAAGTCTCAACGGTGCTTCCTGAATTTTCCCAGATTACAAAAAAAAAAAAAATTCCTAGAATCGGGGTTGGGTCGAAGTTGGGGGCAGGAAATTCGGTCGAAATCGGAATTATTTTTTTTTTGTCTTCTTCACACGACTAATCGACGTACACAAGTCCGGATCCACTCGGCTAGGCCTCATTCGACGCCCAATTGAGTAAGCTTTGCAACGGTCTGCATAAAAAATTTGTAGCTTCATTTTTGACGGAGTTACCACCTTTCAAAGTCGCGACCAGTTTTTGGTTAGGATGCGGACATTTTTTCTAAATGTGATTTTTAGATGTTTTTCGAACATTCCGAACACGTTTTTCACGACCATTTCGGAAAAAAAAATATTCCTCACGATAACAAAGCTTCCTCTATGAGAAAGCAAAGAATAAGGATAATGCGATGGATCGAGTTTCGGGGCGTGGATTGAGGTTGTACCAAACGGTAAAGCGTATCTCGGTGATTGGAAAATTACTCGTAGCAGATATATCCGGATGAGAATCGAGACCAGGATGAGGCGAGAGAGAGAGAGAGATGGTTCGGATTGAGAACGTCGTTAGTCTCTTCGATGGAATAATTAAACCATTCGGAATGATCGATCGATAAAGCTTCGGTGCTTATAGACCCGGTATAAACGTTCTCGTTGTCGAACGAACGCCTCGCTCACCCCCCCCCCCCTCCCCTCCCCCTTCTTCCATCCCCTTCCGAGTCGTACGATGGGATATGGAAGAAGCGAGGGAAAGCGTAATTCGCGAGAGAACGAAACGTCGAGGGGGGGGGGAGGGAAATGACTGTGAGAAGTGCACATTGACGACTTTGCTCCGCACCTCGTTATTACACTTCGCTGAAGTCAATTAGATAAATTCACCGTGGAAATTCGATACAGATTATCGTCTTCGCTATACGCTTTTTCTATTTAAATTAATTTTCATTCGCTTTGTTTTTTTTTTTTTTCTCATGACAAAGACAGTTTCGCACCGTCGTCATCGTAGCTAGATTCGCGCGGATTTTTCGAGTAAATCATAACGAATATGGAAATTACTAGTAGTTTTTTTTTTTACGAATCGTTGTGGATCACGGAAGGTGGAAAATATTCTTGATTCACGGACGAAGAAGAGAGTGGGACCAGGGCTGAGCATTCATTCAATGAAAATGTATTTCAAATACTTTTTTGAACAAATAACTATGATTAATTATCATGGAAGAATCAATATTTTCACATTTCTGTAATAATTATGATCAATTTACGTTAATTATTATTATACAATAAATTTAAATATTCAATAAATCCGATAAAATTCATTATCATTTGGTTCGAAAAGTATTTGAAATACATTTTCATTGAATGAATGCCCATCTCTGAGTGGGACGAATAAAAACATTAATTTCAATCGATGAACGATCGTGTTTTACAGATCAGCTGATACTATATATTTTTTTTAACTCACCGCCATGTTTGATGGACGATAATGGAAAAATGAAAAAAAAAGCATATTTTCTTCATCAACGGATTAGCGGGGGGTTTCGATGGCAATGGCAAAGGTCGTTGAAACGTTGGAAAATATCGCGAGTGGAAACTGCGTGAAACTTTTGCGAGAACGAAAGGCTTTGTCGAGTAGCATTTATGTACACAGGTATAGATATACGTATACATATACATATATATATATATATATATATATATATATATGTGTGTACATACCTTGCCACAGAAATGTGGGGGGTGGAAAATATAGTGGAAAACTCTCTCGTGAATTGGCAGCGAGCGCGAATGGGGAGTTTCGCGAATGCCATATACCGGGTGTACGGGGCACGTTGGGCCGTTTAGCGGTTGTGAAGTTCTGCCAAGGGGTTTTGTATAACTACGGTTGCTACTGGTTGAGCCATGGATGAGGGTGTAGCACGGCAAATTTCGCATTTCGGGGATGAGAAGGGTGCTGGCAAGGTGTGCCCGAGGGTGGAAGAGAGTGAGAGAGAGAGAGAGAGAGAGAGAAAGGGAGGAAGAAAGACAAGGGGGGCAACGTTCGCGAACAAATGAGGGAAATTATCCGCCGCAGCTTTGAAGTAATAACGTTCAACCGACGTGTCAGCGTCGAGAATGGGGTAGCGTGGGGGTGGGGGGGGGTGGGATGGTTGGGACTGAAAGTGGGACAGGTTGAGCAAAAGCACAGTGGCAAAAGGGCGTTTGAGTCGAATGAGTGGTGGGGCTTTTCCGTTCCGGGCTTTTCACCGAAAATCACACGAGGGAACGTGATAACGTAGCACAATTATAAATTGTTGAGGCATAGTTGTAATTGTTACGAAGCCTCAGCCAAATGGAGAGGGGGCCACGGTTTCACGGGGGGCCGGGCCCTTTTACGGAATAAACGAGCCCACGGGGTGAATAAGCGAAAATTCTGTGTACCTTCTATATCTTCTGGGGATGCTGTATTTCTCGGTTTGTACCGAGCACACGGTTCAGCCACTTGGTCGTTTGTTCGGTAGCGAGTTCGGTCGACTTGACGTGAGAGGGGAGGTTGCAGTTCTCCTCGGTTTAAAGAACCTGAGGGACGTGAAACAATTTCGTGGCCCAATCCTTTGTTTGGGCAAAACTTTTCATATCTCGCGAGTCGTCGTGAAATGACTTTTCAGACGTGTCGGGGAAATTATTTCACTTTAAATGTCAATCATCGTATAGTCGGTACATTAATTTATTAGGAATTAATTGAACAACCATGATTAACGATATCTGTGATAAAAAAAATTGAGATGTAAAGTAAAACCTTGCCTCATGGCTTTCTTATCATTTTACACATTTGCCAAAGATTCCTCTATGAGGAACCATGTGTCGATCAATTTTGGCTTCCTCATAGAGGAAGCTTTGGCAAATGTGTAAAAAAAATTCTGAAAGTCATTTTTAGACGTTTCGGGACATTCCGAACACATTTTCACGAAAATCTGGAAAACAAAATTTCCATCAAAACAAAGTTTCCTCTATGAGGAAGCAAAATTGTTTCATTGTAATCAACCGACAAAACTTCAAGTGTCGTAAAATTTCGAAATTAGGTCAATCGATGATTTAACGGCAAATAATTAAAACAATAATTCTATCGATGATATTGCAGTATTTTCCAGTTTCATTGTAATCATCCGAAAAAACTTAAAGTGTCGTAAATCCGTTGCTGATACGTATTACGTCAGTCCCGACATTGTGAAGAGTGTGAAAACGTCGACAAAAACCGGAAGCAATGGGAAATGGTTGGTTAAGGGATTTCCATAGACGTTTGGCGGTTGGCATCGAGTGGCGATCGTGAAAAAGGCGTGGTCGTGTGAGAAGAGCAATTAGCGAGGTTTGATGTTTTACCGTTCTACCTGACTCGGAATCGGATAACGTCGCACTGTCCATGGTTGCCGGCGCATGCTGTTGGCCGAGCCAAAAATCGATCCGTTCCCGAGACAAGATGGTCCCGGTATAATAACCCTTGCTTCTGGGATAACCCGTAACCCGTTACGTTTACCCGATGGGGGACATCGAGTTAAGTGGTCCGAGATCGGGAGGTCCGAGAGTTTCGCTCTCTCGCCGAAGCACGGACCAACCTCCGTTATACCGCTTTTCCACCGAAGCTTATCCTCTTCCACCATCGGGAAATGCTTACTCAGTCGACACGGAGGAATTATAGGTATAGGTGCATGGAGAAACCGCTGTGTAAACTGGGCTTCATCCCTCGGGTCAAATTACGACTATGTTCGAGTTTTTTTTTTATTTCTGTCTTTCTTTCGAATTTTCTTTTTGTCGTCGATGACGTTAAAATTGCGAATATGGATAGATATTTGTGGGTTACATTGTCTATTTAACATTTACAAATTCATATTTTCTCGTCAAATACAGTTTGTTCGACGCTTTCTATTTTGCTTTGTGTAGCTATTCGCATTTTTATTTTTTTTCATCTTCAAGCCTTCATTTATATTTTTTAGATTTGAGATTTTTGGTTTTCTGGCTTGAAATACCACGTGAACGACAGTGGACCAAATATGTTTTGCCGTGGAGTTAGGGGAGACCGGGGCAAAATGGAATAGCGGGGCGTGATGGGACCGGGGCAAAATGGGACCGGGGCAAAACGGGTTTGGGGCAAAATGGAATAGTGAAAATCAACACTGCTGGAAAATACGTCATTGGGGCAAAACGGGAATGGGGCAAAATAAGCCGGAGAAAATCAGGCTCCTCAGAAAGAGGCGGTTGGGGCAAAACGGGATCGGGGCAAAATGGGACAGGAAAAATCGGAGATCACTAATTTTCACGAGAGGCTGCGAAACTTCATTTTTGTGTCTCATTTTGTCCCGATTTCATTTTGCCCCAACTTGATCTTCCACTCCTCTCTGTCCCATTTTGCCCCTATCCCATTTTGCCCCAAATCAAGCACCCAAGAAACTTCATTTTTTGCTATCCCATTATGCCCCGATCCCATTATGCCCCAGTGCCGTTTTGCCCCGGTACCGTTTCGCCCCGCTATACCGTTTTGCCCCGGTCTCCCCTATATAGATAGCCATAGGCATCCGCGAACATTGGATACGTAAGAACTGGGTGAGATTCTGGGTTAAGACCGTTTGAGAAATAGACGTCGCATACTTACGCCGTAGTCGGAGCACATTACCGGGAGTGCTTGCAGCCAGCCACGAGCTTTCGGATTTTTTTTTCCCCTCACTCTGTGGTGGTTTTCATGGCAGTTGAAAAAGGCATCGAAGTAGGCGGAGCGAATGAGAGTCGACTCCTCACGTAACTACTGCGAAAAAACGAGTCTCGTTGTCGGCTGTTTCATCGCTGTCGAGCCACTCGAAAAAAAAAAACAAACAAACAAACAAACAAACGAACGAACATTCGCAATGACTCGTCGAGGACGGAGAATTATAATCTTTCTGACAACACAAGAAAAAAATCTTCTTCCAGAATGCGAGCTTCATCCTACACCGATATCCTACGGTCGTTTATTTTTTCTCCATTTTTTTTGCAAATCTCGGTGAATTGTGGAGATCAGTTGATAGAGCGATATGAGTTTTTTCTTCTGATACTGCAAAAAAAATGAAAAACTGTGAGGCGGAGGATCTTAACATTTAAATGAAAAGCTCAAATTTGCTGTGAATCTTCTAAAGGTGTCTAGTAACCTATTTTTCGGGTTGAGAAGTAAAAAAAAAAGTAGACGATTTTTTTTACCCACCCTAATATATATAAATATATATCTGCATACATGTAAACTGGTCTACAGTGAAAAAGTAACGGTCTACGTGAAAAAGTAACTCTTTGAAACAGGGCTCGCACCTTCGTACCACTTTACCAAATAAAAGACCGACACTTCCGATGTGGCCACCGAATGAAGCTTCCGCAACATTTTTTTTTCTTTTGATTGCAATGGCGCGCGCGTGTTGCTTACAAACGCGGATAACAAGAGGCAGATCGAGAAGTCAAAGCGTTGGGAGACTAGAACAAAAAAAAAAAAAAAAAAAACAAGAAGAACGGAAAAACGAGTAAACAGCATTATTCATTGTCGCTTCAGCTTCATTCCGACAAGTACTTTGGCGCGTAGTTCTTCCTCGGTTCGTTTCAAACGAAGCCCTTTTTGCGTGGCCCTTTTTCCACATTAGTTCACGCTTCTCCTGAAATCCCTTATTCGGATTTTTTTTTGCCCGTTTGTGAGAACTTTTCGTCGATTTTCAGCACCTACCGAATCTATCACCGTCCGGAAGAGTCTTCTCACGCTCGGCTGCCCATTCCTTTTAGCGATTTCATTCCCTCGATCGCAACGAACCAGGACGACTTTCTATCTCTCTCTCTCTCTCTTACTTTCTCATTCTTTTTCCTTTCGTCGTGTTTTCTTTTTTTCTCATTTTCTTTTCTTTTGCTCCTTATCAGGGTTCTGTTCCTTCCTGATGGAAAGAAACGTAACCCTTATAAGATCACTCGTGCTTGTCTGTCTGTCCGTATGTCACAGCCGATTTTCTCAGAAACTGTGCAACGTAGAAATTTTGAAATTTGTCATAGTAATACTTCTCTCATTGACTCGAATACTTTGCACCAGAGTTAACACTTCAAAATATTGATATGAGGGGGCAAATGAGGTGCTCGAAAAAAAAAAATATTTTCATTCCACGTATCATGTGGGGTATCGTTTGAAAGGGCTCGCTATGAGAAATACAAAAATATTTATTTTAGAATTTAAAAAAGCACATTCAAGAAGATACGCTGAAAAATATGCAAAAATCGAGCGCCCCCCCCCCCTTATTTCCGAAACTGCTGATCCTAAGATTTTTAAAAAATCAGGGAATATAACACCTTACTTGAACTTTACTGAAAAATTATACCAAAACTCCTAGGTTTCATAGATTTCTAAAAATTAATTTTACAAATTAATTTTTAGACACATTATTGTTCTAAAAATTAGTTTGGAGATAATAGAAATGTCTCTTCTTCCGTTTGTCACAACGAAAGAAAAAAAATATGGCAACGAAACCCTCTGGGTGCGAGTCGAACTCGCACTTGACCGGTTTTTTTTTTTTTTTTTTTTTTTTTTTTTTTTTTTTTTCGTTTGGCTCGCTGTCGTTTCCGTTGCCGAATAATCCGAGAAAGTCACATTCTCGTTCTCATCGCCCAGGCTCTTTTACCCTTTCCCGAATCACATTTTCTCATTGCTACCCAATTTCGCCACATCGTCTTCGTACTCTCGAACCAGCTTGGAGCACTCTCACAATTTCCATCGACTCTCTCTCACGGGCTTCGAGGTTTCTCGAGAGTTTCTCGAAATGCGTGCACGACGAGGACGACTCATTCACTTGGAAACTGTTACCCAGGAATGGGTATTCCGTTTGATGAAAATGTATTTTGAATACTTCAATGGCTCGATGCTCGTGGCTTCCAGTAGCACATAAATCTTTCCAAAACGATACATGAACTCAATTCTCAATAATTATCATAGAAATGTTACGACAAAATAATCATCACACGATGAATAACCATAATTATTAATTGCTTTTAAATTAGTTTCAATATTATTTGAGTTTAATAAACGCCCATTCGTGTTCCGAAGATTATTAAGAATCTGATTTAATTAATATCTGATTCATCAAAATTATTCATAATTATAGAAAAACTAAAATAATTTTCAACACTCTTTCATCACTATCGATTATAATTATTTCCTCAGAAAACGCATGCAAAAACATTTTCCATAAATCAAAGCCAGTCCCTGTTTTCAATCCAAAAAAAATCTCACCCATCATGTCATCGACCAAAATTCCCCAAAAAAAAATTATCTGAAAAAAAAAAATAATCTACCAAAATCCGGGCTCCGAATGAAAAGTAAGTGAACAAAACTCATTCAATAAAAAAAAAAAGAAACAAAGTATTCTATTTTACAGTTCATTTATTCGCTCATCGTTCGAACAACGTCTCAATCTCCAACGTCCAAAAATCAACGATGCCCCCCCCCCCACCCCACGACCCCAACGACAGCCACGAACCATCGCCATTATCCAACCCTTTCATCCCTCTCATCAAAACTCCAGTTTTCCCCGGATTACGATACCGCGGAATATTAAAAGAACGTTCAATTATGCAAAAGCTCACAAAAAACTTTGCCACCGGATGTTACCGAAGCATCGCCCCAGGATGGGGTGGGGGTGAAACGGGGGGCGGGGGATGATTCGAACGGTTCGAGTTCGTCGTTGTCGGTCGTCTACTCGATGCCCTTCTCTCCGCTGCTCCTCTTCCCGGCGTCACCCAACTTTAAATTAATATTCCACGCCAAACATTGTAAATCAACAGCTGTGCAAGTTCTTACCCCCCTTCGCCCCCCGCCCCCCGAGCTTTTTCATTCTCCTCGCGGCTAACCGACACTTTTTCATCTACTTCTCCGCTCTCGACGTTCCGCCTGCGATTCTTGCCCCCCTCCCCCCTCCTGCCCCCGTCATTACTTCATGCTCTGGGGGGCGGGGGGGGGGGCGAGCTTGCGGGATACTGTCGACACAGAAGTAGAGAGAGAAGGCCTGGTATTCGCGCAAACGTCACGCTCGGAAAGTTTGGGTTACTTGAGGCGAAAAGTCGGAAGCTCGCACAGCTCTCTGCCCCGTCCCCCGCCGACCCCCTGCCGCCCCCCTCACGCAAGTGCTGTCTGACCCTGTGTGTACCGCAGCGGAGAGTGAAGCGGAAAGCACAGTGAAGCCACAGAGTGCGCGGAGCGTGGCAGGGTTGGTGGCCGCGATAGCGGAATTTTGGCGCCGTGAAACACACCCCCCCCCTCCCCCAGTGCTTACCGTACCCGAACGAGCTTTCTATGCTAAACAGAGCTTTTTTTCATATCTGACGGAGGAGGAGAGAATTTTTTTTTGGTTTGTTTTTTTTTTGCCATGTGGGAAACCACCGACATTGGAGGAAAAGAGATGTATGTACTATGTATTGGTACATACGTATATGTTTGCAGTGTGTGTGTGTGAGAAAGGGACGGAAAAATGGGGCAAGTGAGTGAGGGCCGGGGCGTCACACGTTATTCTCTCGCTCTATTTTTTCTCTCTTCGCTATTCGAATCTGATCGATGCACCGACGCTTTTTCCCCACGAATTTGCCTCGAGCTTTATTAAATCGTGCCACAGCCAGCCGATGGACGGGGAAAAGAGCTTTTCTGTGGTTCCGAAGCGCTTCTCCGCTTTTTCTAGTCTTATAGTCTTCCGCTATTCGTTTTCACACATATCCCGAGTCCTATAGGCATATGCGTTCATATCTGTATATATATATACACATATATATATATATATATTTTTATTCATGCTCCTATAATATAGTCTGGGCAGTGAGCTTTTTCATTTTGTCGACCGTATAGCACTTATATATATATATATATATATATATATATATATATATATATATATATATATATATATATATATATTTGAGCTTTCATCATCCTCTTCTCTCGTCGGGTCTGTATTTTTTTTTATATCGCTTTGTGACGACGAGTGAAGAAGTCGAGTTGCCGGTACGTGCTGGATCTTCCTCGGTCGGGTTTTCCAACGTTGACACTTCCAAGTCTCGTGAGCTTTCTCGCAGGCGTCAACGATTTACCAACGATTATTATCCCCCGGAGAAGATTGGACGACGCTTTTGCTTCGTACCACGGGAAAATAAAAAAAAAATTCCATTTCACAGCGCTGACGTGTTGAAATAAATGAAAAAAAATGTATCTCGGAAATCGGTCAAATTCGGGCTTGCGTTGATTCGTGCGGAGCTTCGAAACAAAGGAAATCCCCACGAAAGGTGAGGATGCGTGATATAGGGTAACGCGAGAGAATGTGGAAACACGAGATTTTACACGTTGTGGAAAATTTTCGGATCGAATTTCGCGTGTAATAACGCAATTTACAAGATGCCACGAGTTTTTTTTTTTGTCATAACAGCCTCATTATATCTGATCAGGCGAGCCTGATGTTGCCCTGGTCAGGGCCTGATAAGGCAGAGGTAGTGCAGCCTGACACGATGAAGCCTTTCTTCAGGTAGGGCGAGCCTGATGCCTGCCTGATCAGGGCCTAATAACGTCCAGATAGGGCAACCTGACTCGATGTCAGGTTGCCCTGTCGATGGGTCGGGAAAATCGATGGGTCGGGAAAATCGATTCTTATGCGTTGATCTTCAAGAGTTGGGTGTGAAAAGGTTTGTAGTGAACGTCGTTTCGATCGTATCCAAGCCGAAAGATATTTTTTCGGACTTTTAAAGGTTTTTAGACCCCCAAAATTCACGAAAATCGGTCCAAACGGTTCTTTCACATGGATATGGCTCTGTATGGGTGATCTAACGGTGCATTCAGATGCAGATACCCTCGTATATGTCTCTGGTAACCGAGTTTTCGTTTGGAGTAGAAAAAAAATCGATTTTTTTATGAAAAAAAAAATTTTTTTCACGAAAAAAAATTTTTTTTTGGCGAAAATCGATGGGTCGGGAAAATCGATTCTTACGCGTTAATCTTCAAGAGTTGGGTGTAAAAAGGTTTGTAGTGAACGTCGTTTCGGTTGTAGCCAAGCGGAAAGAAAGTTTTTCGGACTTTTAAGGGTTTTTGGACCCCGAATTTCGAGAAAATCGGTCCAAATGGTTCTTTCACACGGACATGGCTCTGTATGTGTGATCCAACGGTTGATTCACATCCAAATACCCTCGTATATGTCTCTGGTAACCGAGTTTACGTTTGTAGTAGGTAAAAAAATGATTTTTTTATGAAAAAAAAATTTATTTTGACGAAAAAAAATTTTTTTTTGGCGAAAAATGATGGGTCGGGAAAATCGATTTTTATGCGTTTATCTTATGGAGTTGGGTGTGAAAAGGTTTGTAGTGAACGTCGTTTTTTTTGTAGCCAAGCCGAAAGATATTTTTTCGGACTTTTAAGGGTTTTTAGACCCCCAAAATTCACGAAAATACATCCAAACGGTTCTTGACATGGATACGGCTCTGTATGGGTGATCTAACGGTTGATTCACATGCAGATACCCTCGTATATGTCTCTGGTAACCGAGTTTTCGTTTGTAGTAGAAAAAAAATGATTTTTTTATGAAAAAAAAATTTATTTTGACGAAAAAAAATTTTTTTTTGGCGAAAAATGATGGGTCGGGAAAATCGATTCTTATGCGTTTATCTTATGGAGTTGGGTGTGAAAAGGTTTGTAGTGAACGTCGTTTTTTTTGTAGCCAAGCCGAAAGATATTTTTTCGGACTTTTAAGGGTTTTTAAACCCCCAAAATTCACGAAAATACATCCAAACGGTTCTTTCGCATGGATATGGCTCTGTATAGGTGATCTACTGATTGATTCACATACAGATACCCTTGGATATGTCTCTGGTAACCGAGTTTGCGTTTGTAGTAGAAAAAAAAATGATTTTTTTATGAAAAAAAAATTTATTTTAACGAAAAAAAATTTTTTTTTGGCGAAAAATGATGGGTCGGGAAAATCGATTCTTATGCGTTTATCTTATGGAGTTGGGTGTGAAAAGGTTTGTAGTGAACGTCGTTTCGTTCGTATCCAAGCGGAAAGATATTTTTTCGGACTTTTAAAGGTTTTTGGACCCCCAAAATTCACGAAAATCGGTCCAAACGGTTCTTTCACATGGATACGGCTCTGTATGGGTGATCTAACGGTTGATTCACATGCAGATACCCTCGTATATGTCTCTGGTAACCGAGTTTTCGTTTGTAGTAGAAAAAAATCGATTTTTTTATGAAAAAAAAATTTATTTTGACGAAAAAACCTTTTTTTTTGGCGAAAAATGATGGGTCGGGAAAATCGATTCTTATGCGTTTATCTTATGGAGTTGGGTGTGAAAAGGTTTGTAGTAAACGTCGTTTCGTTCGCATCCAAGCGGAAAGATATTTTTTCGGACTTTTAAAGGTTTTTGGACCCCCAAAATTCACGAAAATCGGTCCAAACGGTTCTTTCACATGGATATGGCTCTGTATAGGTGATCTACTGATTGATTCACATACAGATACCCTTGGATATGTCTCTGGTAACCGAGTTTGCGTTTGTAGTAGAAAAAAAAATGATTTTTTTATGAAAAAAAAATTTATTTTAACGAAAAAAAATTTTTTTTTGGCGAAAAATGATGGGTCGGGAAAATCGATTCTTATGCGTTTATCTTATGGAGTTGGGTGTGAAAAGGTTTGTAGTGAACGTCGTTTCGTTCGTATCCAAGCGGAAAGATATTTTTTCGGACTTTTAAAGGTTTTTGGACCCCCAAAATTCACGAAAATCGGTCCAAACGGTTCTTTCACATGGATACGGCTCTGTATGGGTGATCTAACGGTTGATTCACATGCAGATACCCTCGTATATGTCTCTGGTAACCGAGTTTTCGTTTGTAGTAGAAAAAAATTGATTTTTTTATGAAAAAAAAATTTATTTTGACGAAAAAACCTATTTTTTTGGGGAAAAATGATGGGTCAGGAAAATCGATTTTTATGCGTTTATCTTATAGAGTTGGGTGTGAAAAGGTTTGTAGTGAACGTCGTTTCGGTCGTATCCAAGCGGAAAGATATTTTTTCGGACTTTTAAAGGTTTTTGGACCCCCAAAATTCACGAAAATCGGTCCCAACGGTTCTTTCACATGGATACGGCTCTGTATGGGTGATCTAACGGTTGATTCACATGCAGATACCCTCGTATATGTCTCTGGTAACCGAGTTTTCGTTTGTAGTAGAAAAAAAATCGATTTTTTTATGAAAAAAAAATTTATTTTGACGAAAAAACCTATTTTTTTGGGGAAAAATGATGGGTCAGGAAAATCGATTTTTATGCGTTTATCTTATAGAGTTGGGTGTGAAAAGGTTTGTAGTGAACGTCGTTTCGGTCGTATCCAAGCCGAAAGATATTTTTTCGGACTTTTAAGGGTTTTTAGACCCCCAAAATTCACGAAAATCGGTCCCAACGGTTCTTTCACATGGATATGGCTCTGTATGGGACATCTAACGGTTGATTCACATGCAGATACCCTCGTATATGTCTCTTGTAACCGAGTTTTCGTTTGGAGTGGAAAAAAAATCGATTTTTTTATGAAAGAAAAAATTATTTTGACGAAAAAACCTTTTTTTTTTGGGGAAAAATGATGGGTCGGGAAAATCGATTTTTATGCGTTTATCTTATAGAGTTGGGTGTGAAAAGGTTTGTAGTGAACGTCGTTTCGGTCGTATCCAAGCCGAAAGATATTTTTTCGGACTTGTAAGGGTTTTTAGACCCCCAAAATTCACGAAAATCGGTCCCAACGGTTCTTTCACATGGATATGGCTCTGTATGGGACATCTAACGGTTGATTCACATGCAGATACCCTCGTATATGTCTCTTGTAACCGAGTTTTCGTTTGGAGTGGAAAAAAAATCGATTTTTTTATGAAAGAAAAAATTATTTTGACGAAAAAACCTTTTTTTTTGGGGAAAAATGATGGGTCGGGAAAATCGATTTTTATGCGTTTATCTTATAGAGTTGGGTGTGAAAAGGTTTGTAGTGAACGTCGTTTCGGTCGTATCCAAGCCGAAACATATTTTTTCGGACTTTTAAAGGTTTTTAGACCCCCAAAATTCACGAAAATCGGTCCAAACGGTTCTTTCACATGGATATGGCTCTGTATAGGTGATCTACTGATTGATTCACATACAGATACCCTTGGATATGTCTCTGGTAACCGAGTTTGCGTTTGTAGTAGAAAAAAAAATGATTTTTTTATGAAAAAAAAATTTATTTTAACGAAAAAAAATTTTTTTTTGGCGAAAAATGATGGGTCGGGAAAATCGATTCTTATGCGTTTATCTTATGGAGTTGGGTGTGAAAAGGTTTGTAGTGAACGTCGTTTCGTTCGTATCCAAGCGGAAAGATATTTTTTCGGACTTTTAAAGGTTTTTGGACCCCCAAAATTCACGAAAATCGGTCCAAACGGTTCTTTCACATGGATACGGCTCTGTATGGGTGATCTAACGGTTGATTCACATGCAGATACCCTCGTATATGTCTCTGGTAACCGAGTTTTCGTTTGTAGTAGAAAAAAATTGATTTTTTTATGAAAAAAAAATTTATTTTGACGAAAAAACCTATTTTTTTGGGGAAAAATGATGGGTCAGGAAAATCGATTTTTATGCGTTTATCTTATAGAGTTGGGTGTGAAAAGGTTTGTAGTGAACGTCGTTTCGGTCGTATCCAAGCGGAAAGATATTTTTTCGGACTTTTAAAGGTTTTTGGACCCCCAAAATTCACGAAAATCGGTCCCAACGGTTCTTTCACATGGATACGGCTCTGTATGGGTGATCTAACGGTTGATTCACATGCAGATACCCTCGTATATGTCTCTGGTAACCGAGTTTTCGTTTGTAGTAGAAAAAAAATCGATTTTTTTATGAAAAAAAAATTTATTTTGACGAAAAAACCTATTTTTTTGGGGAAAAATGATGGGTCAGGAAAATCGATTTTTATGCGTTTATCTTATAGAGTTGGGTGTGAAAAGGTTTGTAGTGAACGTCGTTTCGGTCGTATCCAAGCCGAAAGATATTTTTTCGGACTTTTAAGGGTTTTTAGACCCCCAAAATTCACGAAAATCGGTCCCAACGGTTCTTTCACATGGATATGGCTCTGTATGGGACATCTAACGGTTGATTCACATGCAGATACCCTCGTATATGTCTCTTGTAACCGAGTTTTCGTTTGGAGTGGAAAAAAAATCGATTTTTTTATGAAAGAAAAAATTATTTTGACGAAAAAACCTTTTTTTTTTGGGGAAAAATGATGGGTCGGGAAAATCGATTTTTATGCGTTTATCTTATAGAGTTGGGTGTGAAAAGGTTTGTAGTGAACGTCGTTTCGGTCGTATCCAAGCCGAAAGATATTTTTTCGGACTTGTAAGGGTTTTTAGACCCCCAAAATTCACGAAAATCGGTCCCAACGGTTCTTTCACATGGATATGGCTCTGTATGGGACATCTAACGGTTGATTCACATGCAGATACCCTCGTATATGTCTCTTGTAACCGAGTTTTCGTTTGGAGTGGAAAAAAAATCGATTTTTTTATGAAAGAAAAAATTATTTTGACGAAAAAACCTTTTTTTTTGGGGAAAAATGATGGGTCGGGAAAATCGATTTTTATGCGTTTATCTTATAGAGTTGGGTGTGAAAAGGTTTGTAGTGAACGTCGTTTCGGTCGTATCCAAGCCGAAACATATTTTTTCGGACTTTTAAAGGTTTTTAGACCCCCAAAATTCACGAAAATCGGTCCAAACGGTTCTTTCACATGGATATGGCTCTGTATAGGTGATCTACTGATTGATTCACATACAGATACCCTTGGATATGTCTCTGGTAACCGAGTTTGCGTTTGTAGTAGAAAAAAAAATGATTTTTTTATGAAAAAAAAATTTATTTTAACGAAAAAAAATTTTTTTTTGGCGAAAAATGATGGGTCGGGAAAATCGATTCTTATGCGTTTATCTTATGGAGTTGGGTGTGAAAAGGTTTGTAGTGAACGTCGTTTCGTTCGCATCCAAGCGGAAAGATATTTTTTCGGACTTTTAAAGGTTTTTGGACCCCCAAAATTCACGAAAATCGGTCCCAACGGTTCTTTCACATGGATACGGCTCTGTATGGGTGATCTAACGGTTGATTCACATGCAGATACCCTCGTATATGTCTCTGGTAACCGAGTTTTCGTTTGTAGTAGAAAAAAAATCGATTTTTTTATGAAAAAAAAATTTATTTTGACGAAAAAACCTATTTTTTTGGGGAAAAATGATGGGTCAGGAAAATCGATTTTTATGCGTTTATCTTATAGAGTTGGGTGTGAAAAGGTTTGTAGTGAACGTCGTTTCGGTCGTATCCAAGCCGAAAGATATTTTTTCGGACTTTTAAGGGTTTTTAGACCCCCAAAATTCACGAAAATCGGTCCCAACGGTTCTTTCACATGGATATGGCTCTGTATGGGACATCTAACGGTTGATTCACATGCAGATACCCTCGTATATGTCTCTTGTAACCGAGTTTTCGTTTGGAGTGGAAAAAAAATCGATTTTTTTATGAAAGAAAAAATTATTTTGACGAAAAAACCTTTTTTTTTTGGGGAAAAATGATGGGTCGGGAAAATCGATTTTTATGCGTTTATCTTATAGAGTTGGGTGTGAAAAGGTTTGTAGTGAACGTCGTTTCGGTCGTATCCAAGCCGAAAGATATTTTTTCGGACTTGTAAGGGTTTTTAGACCCCCAAAATTCACGAAAATCGGTCCCAACGGTTCTTTCACATGGATATGGCTCTGTATGGGACATCTAACGGTTGATTCACATGCAGATACCCTCGTATATGTCTCTTGTAACCGAGTTTTCGTTTGGAGTGGAAAAAAAATCGATTTTTTTATGAAAGAAAAAATTATTTTGACGAAAAAACCTTTTTTTTTGGGGAAAAATGATGGGTCGGGAAAATCGATTTTTATGCGTTTATCTTATAGAGTTGGGTGTGAAAAGGTTTGTAGTGAACGTCGTTTCGGTCGTATCCAAGCCGAAACATATTTTTTCGGACTTTTAAAGGTTTTTAGACCCCCAAAATTCACGAAAATCGGTCCAAACGGTTCTTTCACATGGATATGGCTCTGTATAGGTGATCTACTGATTGATTCACATACAGATACCCTTGGATATGTCTCTGGTAACCGAGTTTGCGTTTGTAGTAGAAAAAAAAATGATTTTTTTATGAAAAAAAAATTTATTTTAACGAAAAAAAATTTTTTTTTGGCGAAAAATGATGGGTCGGGAAAATCGATTCTTATGCGTTTATCTTATGGAGTTGGGTGTGAAAAGGTTTGTAGTGAACGTCGTTTCGTTCGCATCCAAGCGGAAAGATATTTTTTCGGACTTTTAAAGGTTTTTGGACCCCCAAAATTCACGAAAATCGGTCCAAACGGTTCTTTCACATGGATATGGCTCTGTATAGGTGATCTACTGATTGATTCACATACAGATACCCTTGGATATGTCTCTGGTAACCGAGTTTGCGTTTGTAGTAGAAAAAAAAATGATTTTTTTATGAAAAAAAAATTTATTTTAACGAAAAAAAATTTTTTTTTGGCGAAAAATGATGGGTCGGGAAAATCGATTCTTATGCGTTTATCTTATGGAGTTGGGTGTGAAAAGGTTTGTAGTGAACGTCGTTTCGTTCGTATCCAAGCGGAAAGATATTTTTTCGGACTTTTAAAGGTTTTTGGACCCCCAAAATTCACGAAAATCGGTCCCAACGGTTCTTTCACATGGATACGGCTCTGTATGGGTGATCTAACGGTTGATTCACATGCAGATACCCTCGTATATGTCTCTGGTAACCGAGTTTTCGTTTGTAGTAGAAAAAAATTGATTTTTTTATGAAAAAAAAATTTATTTTGACGAAAAAACCTATTTTTTTGGGGAAAAATGATGGGTCAGGAAAATCGATTTTTATGCGTTTATCTTATAGAGTTGGGTGTGAAAAGGTTTGTAGTGAACGTCGTTTCGGTCGTATCCAAGCGGAAAGATATTTTTTCGGACTTTTAAAGGTTTTTGGACCCCCAAAATTCACGAAAATCGGTCCCAACGGTTCTTTCACATGGATACGGCTCTGTATGGGTGATCTAACGGTTGATTCACATGCAGATACCCTCGTATATGTCTCTGGTAACCGAGTTTTCGTTTGTAGTAGAAAAAAAATCGATTTTTTTATGAAAAAAAAATTTATTTTGACGAAAAAACCTATTTTTTTGGGGAAAAATGATGGGTCAGGAAAATCGATTTTTATGCGTTTATCTTATAGAGTTGGGTGTGAAAAGGTTTGTAGTGAACGTCGTTTCGGTCGTATCCAAGCCGAAAGATATTTTTTCGGACTTTTAAGGGTTTTTAGACCCCCAAAATTCACGAAAATCGGTCCCAACGGTTCTTTCACATGGATATGGCTCTGTATGGGACATCTAACGGTTGATTCACATGCAGATACCCTCGTATATGTCTCTTGTAACCGAGTTTTCGTTTGGAGTGGAAAAAAAATCGATTTTTTTATGAAAGAAAAAATTATTTTGACGAAAAAACCTTTTTTTTTTGGGGAAAAATGATGGGTCGGGAAAATCGATTTTTATGCGTTTATCTTATAGAGTTGGGTGTGAAAAGGTTTGTAGTGAACGTCGTTTCGGTCGTATCCAAGCCGAAAGATATTTTTTCGGACTTGTAAGGGTTTTTAGACCCCCAAAATTCACGAAAATCGGTCCCAACGGTTCTTTCACATGGATATGGCTCTGTATGGGACATCTAACGGTTGATTCACATGCAGATACCCTCGTATATGTCTCTTGTAACCGAGTTTTCGTTTGGAGTGGAAAAAAAATCGATTTTTTTATGAAAGAAAAAATTATTTTGACGAAAAAACCTTTTTTTTTGGGGAAAAATGATGGGTCGGGAAAATCGATTTTTATGCGTTTATCTTATAGAGTTGGGTGTGAAAAGGTTTGTAGTGAACGTCGTTTCGGTCGTATCCAAGCCGAAACATATTTTTTCGGACTTTTAAAGGTTTTTAGACCCCCAAAATTCACGAAAATCGGTCCAAACGGTTCTTTCACATGGATATGGCTCTGTATAGGTGATCTACTGATTGATTCACATACAGATACCCTTGGATATGTCTCTGGTAACCGAGTTTGCGTTTGTAGTAGAAAAAAAAATGATTTTTTTATGAAAAAAAAATTTATTTTAACGAAAAAAAATTTTTTTTTGGCGAAAAATGATGGGTCGGGAAAATCGATTCTTATGCGTTTATCTTATGGAGTTGGGTGTGAAAAGGTTTGTAGTGAACGTCGTTTCGTTCGCATCCAAGCGGAAAGATATTTTTTCGGACTTTTAAAGGTTTTTGGACCCCCAAAATTCACGAAAATC
The DNA here is from genome assembly GCA_963662125.1 of Diplazon laetatorius. Taxonomy (NCBI): domain Eukaryota; kingdom Metazoa; phylum Arthropoda; class Insecta; order Hymenoptera; family Ichneumonidae; genus Diplazon; species Diplazon laetatorius. The sequence goes on from OY759154.1 coordinate 12,200,021, forward strand.
GGTCCAAACGGTTCTTTCACATGGATATGGCTCTGTATAGGTGATCTACTGATTGATTCACATACAGATACCCTTGGATATGTCTCTGGTAACCGAGTTTGCGTTTGTAGTAGAAAAAAAAATGATTTTTTTATGAAAAAAAAATTTATTTTAACGAAAAAAAATTTTTTTTTGGCGAAAAATGATGGGTCGGGAAAATCGATTCTTATGCGTTTATCTTATGGAGTTGGGTGTGAAAAGGTTTGTAGTGAACGTCGTTTCGTTCGTATCCAAGCGGAAAGATATTTTTTCGGACTTTTAAAGGTTTTTGGACCCCCAAAATTCACGAAAATCGGTCCAAACGGTTCTTTCACATGGATACGGCTCTGTATGGGTGATCTAACGGTTGATTCACATGCAGATACCCTCGTATATGTCTCTGGTAACCGAGTTTTCGTTTGTAGTAGAAAAAAATTGATTTTTTTATGAAAAAAAAATTTATTTTGACGAAAAAACCTATTTTTTTGGGGAAAAATGATGGGTCAGGAAAATCGATTTTTATGCGTTTATCTTATAGAGTTGGGTGTGAAAAGGTTTGTAGTGAACGTCGTTTCGGTCGTATCCAAGCGGAAAGATATTTTTTCGGACTTTCAAAGGTTTTTGGACCCCCAAAATTCACGAAAATCGGTCCCAACGGTTCTTTCACATGGATACGGCTCTGTATGGGTGATCTAACGGTTGATTCACATGCAGATACCCTCGTATATGTCTCTGGTAACCGAGTTTTCGTTTGTAGTAGAAAAAAAATCGATTTTTTTATGAAAAAAAAATTTATTTTGACGAAAAAACCTATTTTTTTGGGGAAAAATGATGGGTCAGGAAAATCGATTTTTATGCGTTTATCTTATAGAGTTGGGTGTGAAAAGGTTTGTAGTGAACGTCGTTTCGGTCGTATCCAAGCCGAAAGATATTTTTTCGGACTTTTAAGGGTTTTTAGACCCCCAAAATTCACGAAAATCGGTCCCAACGGTTCTTTCACATGGATATGGCTCTGTATGGGACATCTAACGGTTGATTCACATGCAGATACCCTCGTATATGTCTCTTGTAACCGAGTTTTCGTTTGGAGTGGAAAAAAAATCGATTTTTTTATGAAAGAAAAAATTATTTTGACGAAAAAACCTTTTTTTTTTGGGGAAAAATGATGGGTCGGGAAAATCGATTTTTATGCGTTTATCTTATAGAGTTGGGTGTGAAAAGGTTTGTAGTGAACGTCGTTTCGGTCGTATCCAAGCCGAAAGATATTTTTTCGGACTTGTAAGGGTTTTTAGACCCCCAAAATTCACGAAAATCGGTCCCAACGGTTCTTTCACATGGATATGGCTCTGTATGGGACATCTAACGGTTGATTCACATGCAGATACCCTCGTATATGTCTCTTGTAACCGAGTTTTCGTTTGGAGTGGAAAAAAAATCGATTTTTTTATGAAAGAAAAAATTATTTTGACGAAAAAACCTTTTTTTTTGGGGAAAAATGATGGGTCGGGAAAATCGATTTTTATGCGTTTATCTTATAGAGTTGGGTGTGAAAAGGTTTGTAGTGAACGTCGTTTCGGTCGTATCCAAGCCGAAACATATTTTTTCGGACTTTTAAAGGTTTTTAGACCCCCAAAATTCACGAAAATCGGTCCAAACGGTTCTTTCACATGGATATGGCTCTGTATAGGTGATCTACTGATTGATTCACATACAGATACCCTTGGATATGTCTCTGGTAACCGAGTTTGCGTTTGTAGTAGAAAAAAAAATGATTTTTTTATGAAAAAAAAATTTATTTTAACGAAAAAAAATTTTTTTTTGGCGAAAAATGATGGGTCGGGAAAATCGATTCTTATGCGTTTATCTTATGGAGTTGGGTGTGAAAAGGTTTGTAGTGAACGTCGTTTCGTTCGTATCCAAGCGGAAAGATATTTTTTCGGACTTTTAAAGGTTTTTGGACCCCCAAAATTCACGAAAATCGGTCCAAACGGTTCTTTCACATGGATACGGCTCTGTATGGGTGATCTAACGGTTGATTCACATGCAGATACCCTCGTATATGTCTCTGGTAACCGAGTTTTCGTTTGTAGTAGAAAAAAATTGATTTTTTTATGAAAAAAAAATTTATTTTGACGAAAAAACCTATTTTTTTGGGGAAAAATGATGGGTCAGGAAAATCGATTTTTATGCGTTTATCTTATAGAGTTGGGTGTGAAAAGGTTTGTAGTGAACGTCGTTTCGGTCGTATCCAAGCGGAAAGATATTTTTTCGGACTTTTAAAGGTTTTTGGACCCCCAAAATTCACGAAAATCGGTCCCAACGGTTCTTTCACATGGATACGGCTCTGTATGGGTGATCTAACGGTTGATTCACATGCAGATACCCTCGTATATGTCTCTGGTAACCGAGTTTTCGTTTGTAGTAGAAAAAAAATCGATTTTTTTATGAAAAAAAAATTTATTTTGACGAAAAAACCTATTTTTTTGGGGAAAAATGATGGGTCAGGAAAATCGATTTTTATGCGTTTATCTTATAGAGTTGGGTGTGAAAAGGTTTGTAGTGAACGTCGTTTCGGTCGTATCCAAGCCGAAAGATATTTTTTCGGACTTTTAAGGGTTTTTAGACCCCCAAAATTCACGAAAATCGGTCCCAACGGTTCTTTCACATGGATATGGCTCTGTATGGGACATCTAACGGTTGATTCACATGCAGATACCCTCGTATATGTCTCTTGTAACCGAGTTTTCGTTTGGAGTGGAAAAAAAATCGATTTTTTTATGAAAGAAAAAATTATTTTGACGAAAAAACCTTTTTTTTTTGGGGAAAAATGATGGGTCGGGAAAATCGATTTTTATGCGTTTATCTTATAGAGTTGGGTGTGAAAAGGTTTGTAGTGAACGTCGTTTCGGTCGTATCCAAGCCGAAAGATATTTTTTCGGACTTGTAAGGGTTTTTAGACCCCCAAAATTCACGAAAATCGGTCCCAACGGTTCTTTCACATGGATATGGCTCTGTATGGGACATCTAACGGTTGATTCACATGCAGATACCCTCGTATATGTCTCTTGTAACCGAGTTTTCGTTTGGAGTGGAAAAAAAATCGATTTTTTTATGAAAGAAAAAATTATTTTGACGAAAAAACCTTTTTTTTTGGGGAAAAATGATGGGTCGGGAAAATCGATTTTTATGCGTTTATCTTATAGAGTTGGGTGTGAAAAGGTTTGTAGTGAACGTCGTTTCGGTCGTATCCAAGCCGAAACATATTTTTTCGGATTTTTAAAGGTTTTTAGACCCCCAAAATTCACGAAAATCGGTCCAAACGGTTCTTTCACATGGATATGGCTCTGTATAGGTGATCTACTGATTGATTCACATACAGATACCCTTGGATATGTCTCTGGTAACCGAGTTTGCGTTTGTAGTAGAAAAAAAAATGATTTTTTTATGAAAAAAAAATTTATTTTAACGAAAAAAAATTTTTTTTTGGCGAAAAATGATGGGTCGGGAAAATCGATTCTTATGCGTTTATCTTATGGAGTTGGGTGTGAAAAGGTTTGTAGTGAACGTCGTTTCGTTCGTATCCAAGCGGAAAGATATTTTTTCGGACTTTTAAAGGTTTTTGGACCCCCAAAATTCACGAAAATCGGTCCAAACGGTTCTTTCACATGGATACGGCTCTGTATGGGTGATCTAACGGTTGATTCACATGCAGATACCCTCGTATATGTCTCTGGTAACCGAGTTTTCGTTTGTAGTAGAAAAAAATTGATTTTTTTATGAAAAAAAAATTTATTTTGACGAAAAAACCTATTTTTTTGGGGAAAAATGATGGGTCAGGAAAATCGATTTTTATGCGTTTATCTTATAGAGTTGGGTGTGAAAAGGTTTGTAGTGAACGTCGTTTCGGTCGTATCCAAGCGGAAAGATATTTTTTCGGACTTTTAAAGGTTTTTGGACCCCCAAAATTCACGAAAATCGGTCCCAACGGTTCTTTCACATGGATACGGCTCTGTATGGGTGATCTACTGATTGATTCACATACAGATACCCTTGGATATGTCTCTGGTAACCGAGTTTGCGTTTGTAGTAGAAAAAAAAATGATTTTTTTATGAAAAAAAAATTTATTTTAACGAAAAAAAATTTTTTTTTGGCGAAAAATGATGGGTCGGGAAAATCGATTCTTATGCGTTTATCTTATGGAGTTGGGTGTGAAAAGGTTTGTAGTGAACGTCGTTTCGTTCGTATCCAAGCGGAAAGATATTTTTTCGGACTTTTAAAGGTTTTTGGACCCCCAAAATTCACGAAAATCGGTCCAAACGGTTCTTTCACATGGATACGGCTCTGTATGGGTGATCTAACGGTTGATTCACATGCAGATACCCTCGTATATGTCTCTGGTAACCGAGTTTTCGTTTGTAGTAGAAAAAAATTGATTTTTTTATGAAAAAAAAATTTATTTTGACGAAAAAACCTATTTTTTTGGGGAAAAATGATGGGTCAGGAAAATCGATTTTTATGCGTTTATCTTATAGAGTTGGGTGTGAAAAGGTTTGTAGTGAACGTCGTTTCGGTCGTATCCAAGCGGAAAGATATTTTTTCGGACTTTTAAAGGTTTTTGGACCCCCAAAATTCACGAAAATCGGTCCCAACGGTTCTTTCACATGGATACGGCTCTGTATGGGTGATCTAACGGTTGATTCACATGCAGATACCCTCGTATATGTCTCTGGTAACCGAGTTTTCGTTTGTAGTAGAAAAAAAATCGATTTTTTTATGAAAAAAAAATTTATTTTGACGAAAAAACCTATTTTTTTGGGGAAAAATGATGGGTCAGGAAAATCGATTTTTATGCGTTTATCTTATAGAGTTGGGTGTGAAAAGGTTTGTAGTGAACGTCGTTTCGGTCGTATCCAAGCCGAAAGATATTTTTTCGGACTTTTAAGGGTTTTTAGACCCCCAAAATTCACGAAAATCGGTCCCAACGGTTCTTTCACATGGATATGGCTCTGTATGGGACATCTAACGGTTGATTCACATGCAGATACCCTCGTATATGTCTCTTGTAACCGAGTTTTCGTTTGGAGTGGAAAAAAAATCGATTTTTTTATGAAAGAAAAAATTATTTTGACGAAAAAACCTTTTTTTTTTGGGGAAAAATGATGGGTCGGGAAAATCGATTTTTATGCGTTTATCTTATAGAGTTGGGTGTGAAAAGGTTTGTAGTGAACGTCGTTTCGGTCGTATCCAAGCCGAAAGATATTTTTTCGGACTTGTAAGGGTTTTTAGACCCCCAAAATTCACGAAAATCGGTCCCAACGGTTCTTTCACATGGATATGGCTCTGTATGGGACATCTAACGGTTGATTCACATGCAGATACCCTCGTATATGTCTCTTGTAACCGAGTTTTCGTTTGGAGTGGAAAAAAAATCGATTTTTTTATGAAAGAAAAAATTATTTTGACGAAAAAACCTTTTTTTTTGGGGAAAAATGATGGGTCGGGAAAATCGATTTTTATGCGTTTATCTTATAGAGTTGGGTGTGAAAAGGTTTGTAGTGAACGTCGTTTCGGTCGTATCCAAGCCGAAACATATTTTTTCGGACTTTTAAAGGTTTTTAGACCCCCAAAATTCACGAAAATCGGTCCAAACGGTTCTTTCACATGGATATGGCTCTGTATAGGTGATCTACTGATTGATTCACATACAGATACCCTTGGATATGTCTCTGGTAACCGAGTTTGCGTTTGTAGTAGAAAAAAAAATGATTTTTTTATGAAAAAAAAATTTATTTTAACGAAAAAAAATTTTTTTTTGGCGAAAAATGATGGGTCGGGAAAATCGATTCTTATGCGTTTATCTTATGGAGTTGGGTGTGAAAAGGTTTGTAGTGAACGTCGTTTCGTTCGTATCCAAGCGGAAAGATATTTTTTCGGACTTTTAAAGGTTTTTGGACCCCCAAAATTCACGAAAATCGGTCCAAACGGTTCTTTCACATGGATACGGCTCTGTATGGGTGATCTAACGGTTGATTCACATGCAGATACCCTCGTATATGTCTCTGGTAACCGAGTTTTCGTTTGTAGTAGAAAAAAATTGATTTTTTTATGAAAAAAAAATTTATTTTGACGAAAAAACCTATTTTTTTGGGGAAAAATGATGGGTCAGGAAAATCGATTTTTATGCGTTTATCTTATAGAGTTGGGTGTGAAAAGGTTTGTAGTGAACGTCGTTTCGGTCGTATCCAAGCGGAAAGATATTTTTTCGGACTTTTAAAGGTTTTTGGACCCCCAAAATTCACGAAAATCGGTCCCAACGGTTCTTTCACATGGATACGGCTCTGTATGGGTGATCTAACGGTTGATTCACATGCAGATACCCTCGTATATGTCTCTGGTAACCGAGTTTTCGTTTGTAGTAGAAAAAAAATCGATTTTTTTATGAAAAAAAAATTTATTTTGACGAAAAAACCTATTTTTTTGGGGAAAAATGATGGGTCAGGAAAATCGATTTTTATGCGTTTATCTTATAGAGTTGGGTGTGAAAAGGTTTGTAGTGAACGTCGTTTCGGTCGTATCCAAGCCGAAAGATATTTTTTCGGACTTTTAAGGGTTTTTAGACCCCCAAAATTCACGAAAATCGGTCCCAACGGTTCTTTCACATGGATATGGCTCTGTATGGGACATCTAACGGTTGATTCACATGCAGATACCCTCGTATATGTCTCTTGTAACCGAGTTTTCGTTTGGAGTGGAAAAAAAATCGATTTTTTTATGAAAGAAAAAATTATTTTGACGAAAAAACCTTTTTTTTTTGGGGAAAAATGATGGGTCGGGAAAATCGATTTTTATGCGTTTATCTTATAGAGTTGGGTGTGAAAAGGTTTGTAGTGAACGTCGTTTCGGTCGTATCCAAGCCGAAAGATATTTTTTCGGACTTGTAAGGGTTTTTAGACCCCCAAAATTCACGAAAATCGGTCCCAACGGTTCTTTCACATGGATATGGCTCTGTATGGGACATCTAACGGTTGATTCACATGCAGATACCCTCGTATATGTCTCTTGTAACCGAGTTTTCGTTTGGAGTGGAAAAAAAATCGATTTTTTTATGAAAGAAAAAATTATTTTGACGAAAAAACCTTTTTTTTTGGGGAAAAATGATGGGTCGGGAAAATCGATTTTTATGCGTTTATCTTATAGAGTTGGGTGTGAAAAGGTTTGTAGTGAACGTCGTTTCGGTCGTATCCAAGCCGAAACATATTTTTTCGGACTTTTAAAGGTTTTTAGACCCCCAAAATTCACGAAAATCGGTCCAAACGGTTCTTTCACATGGATATGGCTCTGTATAGGTGATCTACTGATTGATTCACATACAGATACCCTTGGATATGTCTCTGGTAACCGAGTTTGCGTTTGTAGTAGAAAAAAAAATGATTTTTTTATGAAAAAAAAATTTATTTTAACGAAAAAAAATTTTTTTTTGGCGAAAAATGATGGGTCGGGAAAATCGATTCTTATGCGTTTATCTTATGGAGTTGGGTGTGAAAAGGTTTGTAGTGAACGTCGTTTCGTTCGTATCCAAGCGGAAAGATATTTTTTCGGACTTTTAAAGGTTTTTGGACCCCCAAAATTCACGAAAATCGGTCCAAACGGTTCTTTCACATGGATACGGCTCTGTATGGGTGATCTAACGGTTGATTCACATGCAGATACCCTCGTATATGTCTCTGGTAACCGAGTTTTCGTTTGTAGTAGAAAAAAATCGATTTTTTTATGAAAAAAAAATTTATTTTGACGAAAAAACCTATTTTTTTGGGGAAAAATGATGGGTCAGGAAAATCGATTTTTATGCGTTTATCTTATAGAGTTGGGTGTGAAAAGGTTTGTAGTGAACGTCGTTTCGGTCGTATCCAAGCCGAAAGATATTTTTTCGGACTTTTAAGGGTTTTTAGACCCCCAAAATTCACGAAAATCGGTCCCAACGGTTCTTTCACATGGATATGGGTCTGTATGGGACATCTAACGGTTGATTCACATGCAGATACCCTCGTATATGTCTCTTGTAACCGAGTTTTCGTTTGGAGTGGAAAAAAAATCGATTTTTTTATGAAAGAAAAAATTATTTTGACGAAAAAACCTTTTTTTTTTGGGGAAAAATGATGGGTCGGGAAAATCGATTTTTATGCGTTTATCTTATAGAGTTGGGTGTGAAAAGGTTTGTAGTGAACGTCGTTTCGGTCGTATCCAAGCCGAAAGATATTTTTTCGGACTTGTAAGGGTTTTTAGACCCCCAAAATTCACGAAAATCGGTCCCAACGGTTCTTTCACATGGATATGGCTCTGTATGGGACATCTAACGGTTGATTCACATGCAGATACCCTCGTATATGTCTCTTGTAACCGAGTTTTCGTTTGGAGTGGAAAAAAAATCGATTTTTTTATGAAAGAAAAAATTATTTTGACGAAAAAACCTTTTTTTTTGGGGAAAAATGATGGGTCGGGAAAATCGATTTTTATGCGTTTATCTTATAGAGTTGGGTGTGAAAAGGTTTGTAGTGAACGTCGTTTCGGTCGTATCCAAGCCGAAACATATTTTTTCGGACTTTTAAAGGTTTTTAGACCCCCAAAATTCACGAAAATCGGTCCAAACGGTTCTTCCGCATGGATATGGCTCTGTATGGGTGATCTAACAGTTCATTCACATTCGGACACCCTTGGATATGTCTCTGGTAACCGAGTTTTCGTTTGTAGTAGAAAAAAAATCGATTTTTTAATGAAAAAAAAATTTATTTTGACGAAAAAAAATTTTTTTTTGGCGAAAAATGATGGGTCCGGAAAATCGATTTTTATGCGTTTATCTTATAGAGTTGGGTGTGAAAAGGTTTGTAGTGAACGTCGTTTCGGTTGTAGCGAAGCCGAAGACAATTTATTCCGACTTTTAGAGGTTTTTAGACCCCCAATTTTGACGAAAATCGAATCTGTCGGTTCCCTCACGTGGAGATGGCTCTGCATGGTCGATCCAACGGTTGATTCACACAGGGATACCCTCGTATGTGTCCCTGGAAACCGAATTTCCGTTTGTAGAAGAACAAAAAATGGTTTTTTTATGAAAAATAAATTTTTGTTTACAGAAAAAAAAATTTATATATATACAGGGTGTCCGGGCATTGCCGCACGTGAGATATACCACCGAATTCTACGTGGAATTCTAAGAAATACGTATATCCTCAGTTTTTTCCGATAACGCTTAGATCCAGAGATATAAAGCTTAGAAGATGCGAGATGAGAACCAATCAGAGGTGAGATACAGAGTTTGAGTTGTCATTGTTATTCTCGAACTATAGCCGTGGCTGTATCGCGATAAAAGAGCATCGTCGCTACTTTGAACGGAGGCACGTGTGATCTTTGTTTGGTTATTGGTTATTTATTTCTTCCGGGAGCGGATAAAATGTTTAAAAATCGCTGATTTACCATTAAAGTATCCGGTCAAGGTTACGTCTTGAACTTTTGGGTAATTATTTCGACAATTATTATCAAAATTGATGACGGCGATGACGACGACGATGATGGAGGTAACTACGACGAAGACGAAGAAGACGACGACGACGATGGCAACGATGATGAACACGACGACGACGACGACGAGGGCGAAGACGACGATGAGAGCGATGACGAGAACAATGCAAAAATGCGTTGCTCGTGCGTTGCAGATACGTTGCTCGTGCGCTGCATGTGTGTTGCAGATACGTTGCGTGTGCGTTGCTCGTGCGCTGCATGTGCGTTGCGTGTGCGTTGCTCGTGCGCTGCATGTACGTTGCTCGTGCGTTGCAGGTGCGTTGCAAGTGCGCTGCTCATGCGTTGCAAGTGCGCTGCTCATGCGTTGCATGTGCGTTGCTCGGGCGTTGCCCATGCGTTGCGAGTGCGCTGCTCGGGCGTTGCAGATGCGTTGCGAGTGCGCTGCGTGCACCCGCGTGCACCCGTGTGCGTTGCGTGTTCGTGTGCCTGTGCGTGTGCACACAGCGCACTTGCAACGCAAATGCAACGCCCGAGCAACGCACGAGCAGCGCACACGCAACGCACGAGCAACGCATTTTTGCATTGCTCTCGTCGTCGTCTTCGCCCTCGTCGTTGTCGTCGTCATCGTCATCGTCGTTACCGTCATCGTCGTCGTCGTCATCGCCCTCGTCGTCATAGCCGTCGTCGTCGTCGTTGTCATCGTCATCGTCGTTGCCATCGTCGTCGTCGTCTTCTTCGTCTTCGTCGTAGTTACTTTCATCATCGTCGTCGTCGTCATCGCCGTCATCAATTTTGATAATCATTATCGAAATAATTACCCAAAAGTTCTCCCGGAAGGAATAAATAACCAATAACCAAACAAAGACCACACGTGCCTCCGTTCAAAGTAGCGACGATGCTCTTTTATCGTGATACAGCCACGGCTATAGTTCGAGAATAACAATGACAACTCAAACTCTGTATCTCACCTCTGATTGGTTCTCATCTCGCATCTTCTAAGCTTTATATCTCTGGATCTAAGCGTTATCGGAAAAAACTAAGGATATACGTATTTCTTAGAATTCCACGTAGAATCCGGTGGTATATCTCACGTGCGGCAATGCCCGGACACCCTGTATATATATATATATATGAAGAAGCGGAGAGGACCAATGCAATTACACACTTAAAACGTTTCTCTCCGTATTCGCATCTGTGTGTGGATTTATCTTGGGGATTACACAAATACCGCGGATGCAACGATTCCGGGGAAACCGTGGATGCATTCCACGCCCAAAGGGCTCGACGTGCGATCTGGGCGAGGGTATCGCCCAGGCTCGTGGCGTTGGCGGATGGAATTTAATATCTATAATCCACATGCATTGGAACTCCCGGTCATATATATATATATTTATATATATATATATATATATACGTATTAGAACCGCGTTATAACATTTCTCAATACATTTTCCACATTTGAACTCGACTATTGAATTGTCCACTATCCCAGAAACGTCTGGACGCCAATAACGCCAATAATTTTATTTCAAAACATACGATTTTGTTTTATTATTCGTTGATGACGTGGAATAACCGCAGATTATCCTTGAAGATTCGACGAAGTTTTCCGTGTGTCGCGATTATCGAAATTGCAAAAAAAAAATCATTAATCTTTGAAACAAAACTTGCCTTTGAAATTAAATTTTCATTTTTTTCAATAGAATTTTTCTTTTCAATTGACTCTTCACTATTCGTCAATATTGCAGAATGATGAAGTGATTTGAAATATCAATGGATCATGCGTTATCTCATATTTCCCAATGGCAATTCCCAAATGCTATATTATACTATTCGTTGTTCAAATGTTTCCTTTTTGAAATTAATTTTTTATCTAATTTCGGACTAGAACGATGCGGACTAGGATCCGCAGTGTAAAAACGTATTGTATGAAAAATCCGGTGTGAAAAGATCACTTGGTCAGTGTCTATTTCATATTTTAACCGAGTCAGTCCTCCGTCTCTCTCTCAGCTCGGTTAAAATATGAAATATAAAATGTATGGGATGCGCAAGCGGTTTTTCGGTGCTCGTGAACAGTATATGCATGTACACGACAGTGAAATTTCGGTATAACGGAAATAGATGGTATGCGTCTCCATGGAGTCGTACATTTGGAGGGTAGGGTTGTAACCCTCCCCGAGTTGAGAGAGAGAGAGAGAGATAGAGACGATATGGAGGCAGCAAGCACGCATGATATGTAGCCAGTGGGTCAAGTTATTTAATCCCGCAGACATAAACCACGCCAGTACCGCGATGGGAATTTATGTGCCAGTGTGGCCGTGTGCCGTGGAGATGTCGGCCACGAGCCAGAAAGCGAAGTTCCAACCCCTTCAGCCCCCCCCCCCCCGAAACCCGTCGGGCGCCCTGCAACTGCTGAATATTCGTAAACCGTGAGACACGCAGCCTCGCTCGACGAAACTGTCCCCGGAGTTCGGCCTCCGTGAACGACGAGGTAGAGTGGGGGAACCGGTCGTATCGCTAAAAATCGGTTAGTTTCGTGTTCAGCATGAAGAAACACATCAAATAGAGCCTTGAGGAAGCTCGGAACATCGGTATATTCTTTTTTCTCATTTATCTCCTTAAATAATGGGTTTTAGACGAAAAGGACGAAAATTCGAGATCACCGTGGTTTTTCGATCGTATCTTCTGTTCTACCGGTCGTATCGCTATAACTCGTTCAGTTTCGTGTTCAGCATGAAGAAACACATCAAATAGAGCCTTGAGGAAGCTCGGAACATCGGTAGATTCGTTTTTCTCATTTATCTCCGTAAATAATGGGTTTTAGACGAAAAGAACGAAAATTCGAGATCACCGGGGTTTTTCGATCGTATCTTCCGTTCTACCGGTCGTATCGCTAAAACTCGGTCAGTTTCGTGTTCAGCGTGAAGAAAGACATCGAATGGAGCCTTGAGGAAGCTCGGAACATCGGTAGATTAGTTTTTCTTTACGTGCGATTTACTTTGTCCGTAGTAATGAAAAAAGAAACAAAACTTTGAACATAGGAAAAAACGAACAGAAACGACATTGAATGAATTCCACAATTTGTCATAGGTAACCTAACCTCGAAAAAGCAGACCCAATAACTGTTTTTCAGTTGACTAACGACCGAGAAACCTGATATCCGTGTAACGTAAAATTACACAAAACACAAATTACAGGTGAATAAAGAGTAATCTTCCAATGAGATCCAGAACCAAATGGAGCGTAACGTAAAGAAAGAGAAATACAAAAAGGTCGTCCATCGCCAATTTTCAAACCAACCGAAAAATAAATAAAATAATCGTAATAAAAATAATAATATATTTTTGGGATAGTAGTCATGTCATTATTATTATTACTATTGCTGTCCCTATAGCCATCGACATTCTAGTATTATTAATTATTTGGAAGTAATTCTCAATAATTTTTAAACAGATGACAATCATATAATGATATAAATAATAATATCAATATATTTCTATATTATCTTATAAATACATTATGATCATTATTATTATTATTACATTTTTATGAGTCACAGTATATAATACGAATTATACATAGTTGTTCGTGATATTGTTCAAAACTTTGTTAATCGTACATGAATGGTCTGTTTTTTATCCGTGGGCCGCAAAGCACACACGCGACTATAATTGGATTTATCGTCGTTAAGTTTCCGCTCTTCAACGAGTGATCGAACATCGTGAATGTGTGCAAAACTTTGGCCGGAGGTATAGTTTCGATGAAGATGGACGGTTGAAATTGAACTATCTTTGAAAGGGATCTAAACTCGATTGAACGCACTCATGGGGAAGTAATTCCTATCAACCAAGAAGCATCTTGGTCCCGAAGCAACCTTCATTTTCCTTTGTTCGATCGACTCGTCGGAAATCGGAATTTTGAATAACCATGCGAATTAATTTTACAAACAACATTTTTGCGAATTTCTTCAGGAAATTCCGCAAACAAATTTTTTTCATCGTTGTCTCGCGATTTATTTGCCTTCTGGCAATGATGAACAAAAAAAAAAAAGAAAATACACGAGAGAACGATGGTAAATGTTGCACAAACGTTTTCCGAAGAATATCGCACGTAAGGGCGGGTTTTTCGAACCGTCGGAACCAGAAACTGAAATATGAGGATGGAAAATGTGGGATTGGAGGGGAAGTGAAACTCCCTCGACGTGGCCTCTCTGCTTCATGCTACCCGCTTCAAAGTGATACTCGACTATGTTTCTGCAATATCTCGAGAGTCTATTCCGGTTTGCTTTCCCCCTCGCATCCAGTTACAATCTTCGTTTTCCTTTGGCATAATGCACCGTTGCACTTGGTCTTTCCTTTTCCTGCCACCGACAGACTCAACTCGAGACTCGGAATATAGTGGAAAAAAGTTATTCGTTCGGTGGGTCTCGTGGGGGGGGGAAGAGAATGGAAGGGAGGGTCGCAATGTGCTGAGAGAAAAAAGTCACCCCCGCTGGAACGGCTATCACAGACGTCCCCTTAAACTACCCTCTCGAAACTCTGGTGGGGTAAATATTTGACCTGTGACAAGGGCCGATGGCATTTTTTCGAATGGCAACGCTGACGGATTGATCATTGATGAATGGTAGAATAACATTGACAGTATAAATAGATCTAGGATCAAATATAATTACATATTATGAGCATAATCAGAAAAGCTCTAGGTCGAATGTAATAATAATAATAATAATAATAATAATAATAATAATAATAATAATAATAATAATAATAATAATAATAATAATAATAATAATAATAATAATAATAATAATAATAATAATAATAATAATAATATATGAAAAGCTCAAGGGCCGACTATAATAATATGATATGAGAATCTTAGAAAAGCTTAATGCCGTACGTGAATAATGATAATAATAATAATGATAAGATATGTAAAGTTCTAAAGCCAGCTACAAAAATATAATATGAAAACAATTTTAAAAAGCTCTGGGTCAAATATAATAACATACTATGAGCATAATCAGAAAAGCTCTAGGTCGAATGTAATAATAATAATAATAATAATAATAATAATAATAATGATAATAATAATAATGATAGTTATGAAAAGCTCAATGGCCGACTATAATAATATGATATGATAATCTTAGAAAAGCTTAATGCCGTACGTGAATAATGATAATAATAATAATGATAATATATGTAAAGTTCTAAAGCCAGTTACAAAAATATAATATAAAAACAATTTTGAAAAGCTCTGGGTCAAATATAATAATACTAATACCAATAGAACATTACGAACATGAAAAAGCTTTCGCGCTAACTATAATAATACAGTATAAGAATTATTTTCAATAACCTCCAAGTCAAAAATCAGAATAATAATAATGATATAATATTATTGGGTACCAATAAAAGCTCCAAGGTCAACGGAACTAGTTCAGCATGATATTCGTTACGGTCACACGATTGACGATTCGTGGGGGGGGGGGGGGGGAGAATCTTACGTGTCGAACCACTGGTCCGGTGAACACTCCAGTGAGTTTTCCCGGATGAAAAATTGAAAAGACAGAGTACGAATGACGTGAGTGAAACTGTGAGAATCGAATCTGGTGTTCGTGGATTCGTTTCTTTTTTTTTTTTTTTTTTTCACGATTCCCAGGGCGTGAGTCCCCTGGCAACATAGTTGAGACGTATTCCCCACCTTCCTCATTCTCTCTCTCTCTCTCTCTCTCTCGATCGTTCTTTCTTCATCCAACCGTATCTATCTCCAATCTCTTTCTTGCCACGATTGGCGAACACAGTACCCTAACCTCTTTTTGTAAAATCCACTCAAACTCCGTAACGAGTAGACCGGACGAGTTAAGAACGTGAATCAACTTTACTTTTCCACTCGTTCTTCGATGATACCCCCAGTCCGCCACGAGGGCGAGCTGCTTGTCCAGCTACTTTTCGCCTCGTTTTCAAACTTTTCAAACCCTTTTTGCGAGCACCACCCCCATCAGGGTTCGCTCCCCAACCGCTTCATCAGCACACAACGAGACCCGGACACTCGGGTAAAATCGGTTTTTCACCCCCCCCCCCCCCCCCCGAGTGAAACTATGCGAATACCAACCGTCGAATGGCTTTGGAAACGTTAATACGAGCTAATTAGTAAACACACCGATGGACGAGAGACCAGCAAACGCTGTGAAGGGAAAATTTGTGCAAATTCGCAAACGTTGGTCGTGATCGTGTGTGAGGCTTTTAACGATGACGAGGTTTAACAGTTGCAAACGAGACTCCGTGATAATTTCTTGCGTCGATTCACGAACTTCGAAGACGAAGGAGTATTGATGTTCGGTGGAGTAGCGATTGCCGGAAGATGTAATTGTGAAAACGTGTAATACGATCGAGTTTCATGTCCGAATAATTGGCACGATTCCATTCGGGACTTGATGCGCTTTGTCACAAGCACAAACGGCTTATTTTGCGGCAGACAGCGAGAATTCAATTTTAAAAAAATTTGATATCCGTTAATATTAGAAAGAAAATATTCTTTGAAATACATTTTCATTGAATGAAAATGTATTTCAAATGCTTGCCCATCTCTGATCAGTATAATATAATATAATATAATATAATATAATATAATATATTTATATTAATTTTCTTTAGTCTTATACTATATTATCTCATATTAAATGATATGTATGCATGTATTTTAATTAGTATCATATCGTATGAAATATATGTAATATAATTTAATATGATATCATCTAATATTCGACGAAACATTATTTTTCGTATATTATTCTGTTTCATATTAAAATCGAAATGATGTAAATTAAGTTACGGTAGCTGAAACTTTGCTTCCCGAAAAAACGAGAACGAACCGGGGGTATTTACATCGTTTGACCCGAAAGAGATTTCGAGATTTCGTCTTCGGTAATACCGAGGTCCTTTTTACGACTTCAAACCCTGCTGCTGCTGCTGCTGCCGCTGTTGCTGCTGCGTTCTCTGAGATGCAAATTTTTCTTACGACTGTGCGACGTCCGCACGTGGCTTTTTTTTCCCTTTTCTACTCGTGTCCCGCAATCGCGCTTGCTCCTTCGAACATGGCTCGCATTCGTCACGCGAATCGCATCGCGAAGAAATGGAGAAAACGCGACTGCGATAGGAAAAGAGGAGGGTAAAGCGAATAAGCGAAGATGGACGCGAGGAGAATGACGATTCACACGGACACGGATACGACAAATTTTTTTTTTTTTGTTTCTTTCATTTCTTAGTCCCAAACACGAGGAAAATCTTTTTTTTCTATTTTTTTTTTTTTTTTTCATTCGAGTCACGAATTTATTTCTCGGGTTCATTGGTCGTATTTTTTTTTCCAGTAGTGTAAAAATAAAATGATTATTTTCAAATTCAATCAATTTTGAATTATTCAATTGTTAATAACAATTGCTTGATAAGTGCAACATAATTATGACTCACTTTGCAATATATAGAGTGCAAAAACGAAGTAACCCGTAAACTTATTTAAAAAGTTGTAATTCCCGAACCATGTCGATGCCCGATTTCGGCGATGTCTCAGAATTTGCGTTTTCAGTCAAGGAATTCGACCCTTCAACGGTAACGGTGGGATAGATCGACCCAAGGCCTTAAAAAAAAAGGAAAAAAGCATCTAAAAATCTGAAAAAATTCTTACATGTCACTCGGGGTATCTACTTTACGATAGAAAATTTAATAAAGTCTGAGCTGCCGTGGAATATCCCACACACACGTAGAGAGAGAGAGATAAAAATATATAGATATAAAACGCTGCTTGTTCGTGCGACGGTACAGAAAGTGTAACGATACGTAATAAAAATATCATCAAAGCCCCTAATGGGGTTATCTTGAGAGAAAATTGTTCGAGAATGAGTCTTCGCAATGGACCATCGATATCTCTGACGGTAACATCTTTATTTCTTTATTTATTTTTTTTTTTTTTTCAGTCTCTCGTTTCAACCACGATATCACGTCTACAAGCTACAATCAATATATATATATATATATATATATATATATATATATATATATATATATATATTATTGCGTCGCTCGTACTTTTATTATTTTCTTTTTGTTTGCTCTTGTTCCTTTTCATCGGCTTAAGGGGTTCCACAACGTCGGGAAACGCAATTATTAATCGGTCGGCCAAGGGACCGTTAGGCCAGGAGCTCGGAGGGTTTGGAGGGGGAAGGGTCAGGAGGGAATAAGGCACGATAATGGAAGTGGAAGAGATATTGATCGTCGAACTCTGCGAAAACTATTAATGCCTTTTCACGATACAAAATGGATTTTTCACGTTCAGTTATTTATTTGCCACAATATTTTCAAATCCAAGCCATTTTACGTCCCCCGGCTGAAAACGGGAGTAATTTGTTTATTATTTTTTTTATTTTTTTGTTTTCCCCTATTGTGATCTTGGGGATTTATGGAAAACAGATGTCTCGGATCGGTGCGAGAGCTTGATTTTTTTTTTTTACGATTTAAGTTGTAGTATTTTATTGTGTCCGGATGGTGCAATGAATTTTTTTGATTGAATCAGCAAGTCAAAAGGGTGATAATAGCTCATGAATAAGTCCACAGGTTAAAATAACAAGAAATAAATGAATACAGACCATTTTTTTTCATTTCCATGCAATACTCTCCCTCTCTCTCTCCTCTCTCTTTCTATCTGACGAATTTTTCGCCTGGAACATATTTTTTTTTTTTTTACATTTCCCCGGAGTCCACTGGTGGACAGACGCACACACACGTGTCGTTCACAATTGCTTGCCCCTGTACGTTGAACCAGTTTCCACGTTCTTGCAACGTTCGGGGAAATTGCTTTTCATTGCATTAGTTTCGTCGTTTCGCAAGTGAAATTGTTTGGTTCGCCACTGGGATACGCCTCGTCCGAGCTTCAACGCTCCGCCGGGCCTTGCATTTTGCTGTTCAACCGTAAATGAATTATCACGTTCGCAGTTTCGATTTGACACCGTTGAAATCTGCTCGAGGGACGAAAATTTCTTATCACGAGATTCGAATGAATTAACGAATTGGTGCAGCGAGCCACGTGAGAGCTCGTGAAATAATCGATGGAATACGATATATATATCTGTGATTCTAATTGGCAATAAAATGATACTATCCGTGTGTTCATCTATCCGTCTGTATAGGGGAGACCGGGGCAAAATGGTATAGCGGGGCAAAACGGTACCGGGGCAAAACGGCACTGGGGCATAATGGGATAGCAAAAAATGAAGTTTCTTGGGTGCTTGATTTGGGGCAAAATGGGATAGGGGCAAAATGGGACAGAGAGGAGAGGAATATCAAATTGGGGCAAAATGAAATCGGGGCAAAATGAGACACGAAAATGAAGTGTCGCAGCCTCTCGTGAAAATTAGTGGTCTCCGATTTTTCCTGTCCCATTTTGCCCCGATCCCGTTTTGCCCCAACCGCCTCTTTCCGAGGAGCCTGATTTTCTCCGGCCCATTTTGCCCCATTCCCGTTTTGCCCCAATGACGTACTTTCCAGCAGTGTTGATTTTCACTATCCCATTTTGCCCCAAACCCGTTTTGCCCCGGTCCCATTATGCCCCGCTATACCATTTTGCCCCGATCTCCACTACTCAATTTTTTCATTTCAATACGGAATTTTTATTTCCATAATTTTGAAAAGCACATTTAAAAAGTTTCATATGAAAAATATGCGAAATAGAGCATTCCCTCTCTCTTATTTCCGACACCGCTGGACCTGAAATAAATTTTAAAAATCACAGACTACAATGCCGGACTTAGAGTTTCCAGAAAAATTACAAAAAATTTCGTAGGTATCAGAGATTTGAAAAAATTAATTGTACAAGCTTATCATTTCAGTTAGTGCCATTTGACTCGCATTCGACCAGTTATCGTTGCCGTTTTTTTTTTTTCAACAATTGACATAAAAAACGAAATTCGTTGGTAAATGAAAGATTGAGATAAATTTTTGAGTCTATTGTTTTTTTGGGTTCGTTGCAGGACTGTCGTTGGGCGGCGGATTGATAGTATTGGCATCGGCATTGTCGGACGCGTCATTCGAATCGCCCAAGCGTTATTACAATCCGTCATCGTCGAGCTTGCAACCGGACGAAAACGGATTGCCGCAGTATCAGTACGGTTGGTGTCTTCAGCTGTCGGGTTTGGCTTTGATTTTGGCGGAAATTGCGGCGCTTCTGACTGTATCGGGTTACATGGCAAGATTTCCCACGGTCGAAGACATGGTGAGTCATATTTTATTGTTTTACCTTTTTTCCCGACGATCGACAAAACATTTTCATGGATTTTCGAAACAATTTCGATAATTTTACTGTTGCGTGAAAAAAAAAAAAAAAAAAACGAATTTCCGCAGGTTCGAGTGATGGTTCCGGGTGCGGAAAGAAAGCTTCGCGAACAGAGGGGATTGTCGTCGGAATACTTGGTTCGAACTCATCAAAAATCTCCGGGCGCTGCTCAGAACAAAACTTTCGATCAGCCCACGAAAGGTGAGCATCTCAGAATCATCTCATTGTCAAGAATGAGGAGCTCATATTACGTGGGTACATCCTCGTAGATTGCCGGAAAAATAGGTGAATTTCGGAAATTATTATCTCAAAAACTATCGGTCCGATTGAATTCAAGTTGATTTTATTCGAAAGTATATACATTGAAGTATGTTGACGAATTTTTGTTTAGATGTAGAGTGAATTTTTAAACAATTTTTGACACAAGAACTAAACACCATAGAACCATAGGTAAAAATTGTTGGAGTAAATATATTTTTTTTTTGGTTTGTTACTTCGTCGTATGAGTTGCACTTGAGTGTCTGTCATATTTTGAGTCCCAAAATCCCATCCGATGACCCCGGCAAAGTGAAAACGCAATTTTTATCGTAATTCGAACGATTTCCAATTTTCAAGCTGCCATATTAGTTCAGCTATTTTGTTTTTGGTGTTGAACAATTTTTTTTTTTTTTAAAGTACGCATCTTTCTGATAAAGAAAGCATATTGGACAAATTTGTCTTTCGATGATATTTTAGCTATAATAAATTAATCCGATAACCATTGCATGTTATTAAATGACAAAAAATATAAAATTACTTAGGGTTGGGTTAATATTGAGATAGGGAGGAGGCCCTTCGAAAATATTTTTTTTTTTAATTATTTGGAAACTATGTGGGGGGCGTTTTTATTTTTATTCAAAAATGACCCTTGCTAAGAACCAGTCTATTCAACCAACCTCAATGTATATACTTTCGAATCAAACCAACTTGAATTCAATCGGACCAATAGTTTTTGAGATGATAATTTCCAAAATTCACCTATTTTTCCGGCAATCTACACAGATGTACCCCCTTAAATCTTTGGAGCTTTGATTTCATTCCAAATTATTTGGAGTATCCATACGATTGAACCCCTCAAATTATTATCATTCAATTATTTTATTTCATACAAACCCCAATAAAAATATGACAGAGACAATCATTTTAGATTTATTTCTTTTTAAAACAAAGATTCCTTTAGCAAAAAAATTATAATAATTATTAATTCGATTGTGTTTCTTTCTAGAAAAATTCATCTGGGCGTAAAATGGGCATAACAATTATTCAATAATTTTCGTAGGTTTATCTCAAACAATTCGATTCGATAAACCAATTCTAATAATAAAGAAACCAAAAAAAAATGCCCCGACTAACATTCCAAATCTACAGCGCGAATGGTGAAAAATAAAAATATAAAGTTTGACGTACTATCGGCAATAGAGATAAATTAATTAACCCATCCGCATCACGTTCTATGTGTCAAAGACGTGATTCCAGGAGTTCAACGATTGGCCGACGAGGACACGTCGTTGCTCTGCAAATCGGCTCCCGACATATGCGCCTCGAATCCCCAAGCCATCAGTTACGTCGACAAGGCCGACATGTCCCACATGCCACCGTGCTATCCGGATTCCCAAAACGTTGACGCGCGTTTCGCCTACGTCGATAAAACAGATCCGGGTATCGTTGATTCAAGATTGAGCGGTTTTGCCGACAAGGAGGGTCTCATGGATTCGCGTTTTCTCACGGATTCACGACAAAACATGATTGCATTTACCGACACCAAAGAACACGTTATCGTCGGTAATCACGATCCCCGTTACGTCGAATTCTGTCGTATCGAACAACAAGTCGTTATTACCGATCCAAGACATCCGAATTATCAACAGGACACGAAAAACGTGGAATCGCTGTTGGACACGCCACTCGGTTTTGACAGTCGCTTCAGTTTGGCCGGTCAAACAGTTCCCATAACTTTGAAACATCAGAGCCCGTCGGTATCGGCCATACAACCGCAATTCTTGTATCAAAATTTTGGTACGTTGAATTCGGGGGTTAATCGGGTGTCCGAACCCGGTACGAGTTCGAGTTCGAATTCCAGTCAACGAAGCATGACACTGCAAAATCCAAAAAGAAAATCGCAAGTCGCTCAGAATACGTTCAGCACGATGGAGTGCGAGAAACGGAAGAACCGAGGAACGTCGGGATTGGCCGGTAAGACAGGTTTCTACACGGGCAGCGCTGTATGACCACCGCCACCTCCGCCGACACCCAGATAACTTCAAGATGAGGAAGAAACTAGCCTGTGAGGCTGTTACCGACGATCGGTATGTTATCGATCCGAATGAAGAAGAATCGTGAGCGTTTGCCTCGTCGACGGAGTCAAGTCGCTCGCATTAATTGACGCAGTCAAGGCACTCGCATTATCGACGGAGTCTGAGGTTGCATCAACGAATCGAAGCTCGCATTATCGACAGAGTCGAAGCTCGCATTATCGACAGAGTCGAAGCTCGCGTTGTCGGCATAGCCAAATGCTGCATTATTGACGGAGTCGGAGCTCGAATTATCGACAACAATCGTGGAGCAGATAAGTGTGAAACCGGTCTTGCCGGTAATTGACCAGTGAGAGATACGTAATCAGTTTAATGATTTGATTATGTGATGTATCAGGGGTTATGGGACACCGAGAATTCGTATTGCGCGGTAAATGAAAAACAAAAATTGTACATATATCTACGTAAACTATGCAAGATGTGTATGTGTGTGGGTGTGTGCGTGTGTGTCGTGCAAATAAAAGTTTGGATTCCAACGAAATATTGGAATTCGAAAAAAAAAAAAATTGTCGAATTAACTTTTATAATAATGAAGCGAACATTGCCGGCTCATAATAATAAAATTGATATATCCCAGTCGATGACGCTGTTTAATTAATAAACGAATCTTGAAGGAAATAAAACAAATATGATAAAACTTAAAACTTAAACGCAAAATAATTGTAAAGTTGAAAAATGATCGATAATAATAATTTTTAAAAATAATTATAAAAATCACAATCGATGTGTGAAGGAATGAGAGGACAATCGCGACGGACGGACAAGATATTTTAGTGTCAAATTCCCCACTCCATTCCCCCCCCCCTTCCCCCAGATCTTGAACATATCAAGCCAAAAATAGAAATAACGAAATAAAAACGAAAATTATGTGATATTACATATTCCATTGAATTTTCCGTTTGTTACATCGCGTTCGCCATATTCGCATACCTCATAAATAAACATTGTACATGAAACTAAACTGTTGTTCCGGCGCGTTAAATAATGTATGAACAAATTTTTTGAAAAGGCAAAAATTTTCAATACAATGTCGCCGAAGAACAAAAAATATATATATACGATGCAGTACCAAATATATGTAAAAAAACGTTTGGTACGTTTGCATGAGACTCTCCCTCGATTATAAAACTGTGTAATTATCGTAGCTGAATGTAATAAAAAAAAAAGGTTTTTTCCCTAATCACTCTCGAACTTTTTTGTCATTATGAAAAGTAAAACATAATATTTCAACTTTAATGCAGAAAATATTTATGCAGCTAGTGGCGTTCGAATGAAATTCATTACATGGATCAGGAGCAAGAGAGTGGGAAGTCGATGTAAGCACATCGCCTGAAAACTTCATCAATCGACTGCTGGTACGATCGATTGAATTAATAACAGTAAGTAAGTAACTTCGGGTAGGTAAAAGAGAACTCCGTCGATAATAACCCCGTCACAAAAAATTGTATCAGCAGTCCAGAGTGCGTTCTTACCGACTGTTGATATTGCATTACTGTCTGTCGTACCGACTGTTGCATCAATCAAACAAGGCATCGCCTTACCATGCTGCTTGCAATTTGGACACCGAAATCGGATAATAATTCGGATTATTGCAAGTTCCACGATGTTAACCACGAATTTTGGGTAGTGGATCGACTGTTTCGGTGATGTGCTACTGCTCGGTCGGTAACGAAAACTGTAACCCATTGTTCTCGGCCACAATTGATCTTCGCTATGTGACTCAAGAACGGTTGACTGCATCGAACATTTCCTCAGTCAACCGTTTTCATCTTTCATCCAATAGCTCAACAATGACGGTGAATTTGGAAAGACTGATCAATTTGGAAAGACACATCGACTCGAGCATGTACCAAATAGCTTTTTTTTCTAAACCTACGTTGTGCACCATATACGAGAATCATTTCTCCGATAGATGGCGCCACGGTGCCCCCAAGTCGCCATTTTTTTCGTTAATTAATCTCGACAGATGGCGTGGAATTCGCGGGGCGATGCATAACACCGGACAATTCACACCGTTCGCAACCCGAGCAATCGGCCACCTAATGTTTAATTAACGTCGCATAATTGCCCGGCCAATTAGCGCTATCCGTTAAATATTAATCTGCAATTTGAATTCATTTCAATGCATTCGAGATTTATTGAATACATAATTAACGAGTCGGTGGACGGTTGAATGTTGATAACGCTCGTGCGTGTATATTACTACTTACGTATACATAGGCGAAATAGCTGCGACAAGTTTTTTTTTTTTTCAAACCTCGAGGGCTGATCTTTCGCACGGAATGTTTGATGTTCGCACGTTTGATAAATAATTAATGGGTCGATATTGTTTGAATAATTATGTTTTGTAATATTCGCTTTTGTACGATCGATTATCGATCGAGTTGATTAATTATAGTTGGGAAAAAAAAATTGCACGTTAATGATTTTCCGTGTCGATATTTGTGACAACTTCTTTATTAACCCTCGATTGTCTTCGTGTTTTTACGACATACGTTATATCCCCGTCGTGAGGTCACTCGGGTCCATTGGATTTTTGCGGCTACTCATGGTACACCAAAAATGTGGTAAAAATTCTAAAATATCGCATAACTGTCGTACTTCACAGAATAATTATTTCATATGTAACCAATTTTTTTTTTGTGCTATAAAAAAATTCAAAGATGGTCGTAAAACGTGATTCGAGCACGAAAAGAAAATCTATATCCAATTGTTACGAAGAACTTTAATATTGAAAAAGGCCACTCTCTTCGTTCATTGCAGGAAAAAAAAGATTCCCCAAAAAATATTTCAACTTTTCGACTGTTTTTTATTTGTTTATTTTCTTCAACACTTATATCAAAAAAAATCGTTTCACGTAATTTCTTCCTCATTATATTCGGTTCTTCGTTGTCGATCGCTGCATGGCCGAGAGTTTCTCTCTCTCTCTCTCTCACTCTCTCTCTCTCTCTCTCTCTCTCTCTCTCTCTCTCTCTCTCTCTCTCTCTCTCTCTCTCTCTCTCTCTCTCTCTCTCTCTCTCTCTCTCTCTCTCTCTCTCTCTTTTTTTTTCTCTCTCTTTCTCTCTCTCGAATCCAATTAAAAAGGCTGGACGATCATGCATGGAATCATGGTGCAAGAGAGAGAGAGAGAGATACGAAAAATACGAAAGACCGAGAATGAGCGATAGAGAAGAAGAGAGTTGGGTAGAGTCTGATCGAGACAGCCCGAGTTTCCGGAATGAATAGACCATACAGAGGACACCTAGCGTCGCTTGCGAACCAATTTTAATTGATGTTTCAGGTGCTCAACCAACCCCCTGTCCATGTGAATTTACGCACTCACACACACACACACACACACACACAAGAGACCGAAACCGAACCGATTTTACAATCGACGACTGGACCACCGAACTACTCGGTCCGATCTCTCTCGCTACGAGTCCCAACAGATCAAGGGGTGCGATCACAACCCCCATCTCCTCTCCTTCGGCCATCGAGTGGGCACAGCACCATCGTGTCCGCTCTGGACTGTGTGATTTTCCCTCCTTCGCTATCGGTATTGCGAATTCGCTCGTGAATTTATCGAAATTCGATTAATCGCGTCGCAACGAGTTCGTCCTCGACGATTCCATTCGACGTCCCTCCCCCCCCCCCCCCCCCCGTCCTTCCTCCGTCCGCCATTCGTTCATCCACCCCCCCGTGGCCTTTACCTGCCACCGAATTTAAATGCACACCGAGAGTAACAACGACGCCCAACGACGTTCACTGATTTGTCGTAGTCGATTTCGAATTTTTTTTTTGGTACGTTTGATTTTTTTTTTTTTTGCATTGATTGGTTTTTTTCATTTTTTTTCTAGTTCTTGTGACAAAAATTGTTGGACGAAATATTTTATAATATTTTTTAATTGCAGCAATTATTTTATAAATAAAAATTGTTGGAGTAAATATTTTATAATATTTTATAATTGCAGTAATTATTTTTATAAATAAAAATTGTTAGAGTAAATTGTTGTTTACTTTACGATTTATTTATCATTTCACATATTTTTTTTTCAGGAAGCGAAGGGGTGGGGGTAAAAACTTTTGAGCAAAAATCGGGTCATGTCTTTGGATCAGCCCAAGTTGAAAAAAAAAAAAATTGACGACACGATTTTCGAAGGGTTTTGATCCACACGAATTGAAACGTCTTTTCCCCCATATATGTATATATCTGTATATAAATTTATATATTATGTATATACAGATATAACGGAGACGGAGAGTAATACAGTCGGCATCGGCAGCACTGGCCATTGGTGCTTGGGCACGATGGTTAATCCTCGAGGCCATCTATCATCGTGCCGGAGTATACTAGTTAGGCGATTCTATCTTCCCGCCTTTTTTACGCGCCCCCCGCGAGCGCCGCAGAACGAGAAACCGAGATAATAAAAAGCAAAAGAGCAAAAGAGAGACAGACACACAGCGAGAAGGAGAAAGATGGTGGAACGAGAGTGAGAAAGATCACGCCAAGAGTCCCAAGTCTCCTTTTGTTACCTTGTTTAATAACTCGTGATGAATGTACGATCCCCTCCTCCCCCCCCCGCCCTCTGCTCAGCCCCTCTTCGCCCCCCCTCCTCCCAAGCACTTCGCGACTCTCAAGAGGATTGCCACTTTTTACGTTCTCATTCCAACCCTTCTCTCTTCTTCATCCATTCTTCATACTCCGTTTCTTCTTCTTACTCTCTCGACTCGCTCGCTGATGCCTCTGTCGCTTCTCTTGCACAATTACGAGACGAGACTTGTACGAGTCTCGACACTACTTAGCTTCCTGCCATTTACCCTCTCCCCCCCACCGCCTTCGACCCCCCGACCCAAGGGCTTTGTCGCGGTTTGTTTTCTGGTCTCTGGAAATTATAGTAACACGAATTATTCACCCCTCGACGTGGGGGAGTCGGTTGTAACAATTTTGGCAAAATTTTATTTTTTTTCGCTCAATATTTTTCATTTAGAAATAATTTTTTTTAAAACAAGTTTGTCAATCCTTACTTCTGCTGATTCCATTTTTTCAGTTCGAAAACAAGTTTGGTATTGTCGGATAAAATGTAGGGGAGACCGGGGCAAAATGGTATAGTGGGGCATAATGGGACCGGGGCAAAATGGGACCGGGGCATAACGGGTTTGGGGCAAAATGGAATAGTGAAAATCAACACTGCTGGAAAATACGTCATTGGGGCAAAACGGGAATGGGGCAAAATGGGCCGGAGAAAATCAGGCTCCTCGGAAAGAGGCGGTTGGGGCAAAACGGGATCGGGGCAAAATGGGACAGGAAAAATCGGAGACCACTTAATTTTCACGAGAGGCTGCGACACTTCATTTTTGTGTCTCATTTTGCCCCGATTCCATTTTGCCCCCAATTTGATATTCCACTCCTCTCTGTCCCATTTTGCCCCTATCCCATTTTGCCCCAAATCAAGCACCCAAGAAACTTTATTTTTTGCTATCCCATTATGCCCCGATCCCATTATGCCCCAGTGCCGTTTTGCCCCGCTATACCGTTTCGCCCCGGTCTCCCCTATATCATATGTTATGATTATACTATTTAAAAATATATGTAAAAAAAAAATTAAAAAAATCGGTAATCGCAAATTGGGATTTCGGTTTTAATTCGTAAATCGTGACGAAAAGTACTCGAAATCCCGGGGAGAGGTTGATCGCGAGGATCCAGTCGGAGAATGAAGAGAGCTCGAGGATTAGAAGAGCCACAACACAACAGAGGCGGCCCCGAGCTTTTCGGAGTCCTTTTGGCCAGAGGGGCTCTCGTTACATCTAAATCCCTCTCGCCGCCGCGTTCACTCTTCGCCGATTAGATTAACATCGTGTGAATAATTTATCCGCGCTCACGTAGACTCGCACAATTTCACGGTACGTGTATACACGTATGTATACACATACACACTTAAGGTACGACGACAACGTGCAATGGAAGAAAAAATTAATTAATTTATTGAAAATTTTGATTTAACAATTTTGCCAATTTGTTGCCAAAGACGTCCCTGTAAGCTCGTTTTATTTCCCATTTGAGTAACATGGAATTTTCACATTAAGTCGGTAATTATTTTTTCGAGTTGTCTCTAAGCACGCAAAAAATTCTTCGTTATCAGAGTGTCCCCCCTCTAACTTTTAAACCATCGATGCAAAGAATGTGGAAAAAATTCCAAAATGTAGCTTTCAATTAGTACATTCAATCATAATTATAACGAACACTGTAACAACAAATAGTTTACGAAGAATATAAAAATACCTAACTAAATTTTGTTTTTTTTTTCAAAATTTACGCCAACGGAACCCTATCATATGCGTGCCCCAACACGCTCGTGACCAATTTTTTAATTCATTTCGAACCTATCTGGGGGGGGGGGGGGGGTCGCAGTTGTCTAAATTCGTCAACACCCCCATTAAGATCCACCCTGATCTATATATATATATATTTTATACGCATGTAGACACGAGGACCGATACCACATGAAGGGGGTTGGTGAGGGTTAACGAACGAGACTCGAGCCCCACAAACAACCAGCAACAGCCTATATCTTTCCTCCATCTCTCTCTCTCTCTCTCTCTCTCTCTCTTTCTCTCTCTCTCTCTTTCCATCCACGAAAGCTCGCCATGTTTCCTATACCATACACACTCGTGACACCACGAGACGAAATTCCATTTGGCAAAAGCGCCACACACACACACACACACAACCGATCACAATACCGATCTACCGTCACTCGAGGCCACCCCCCAGGCCCTTTTGGATTCGTGCCCTCCACATGTTTTGCCAAACTCCGTGTATACTCGAACATATATATATATATATATATATATATATATATATATATATATATATATATGAACAAACATATAACCCTCACGCCCTCCCTCTCTTCTCTCCCCACCCTTCCCCGCCCCCCCCCCCGAAACCATGAAACAACGGGGAGGGGCTGCGAAGGGGTTGTAAACGTTTATCTATATCGTTATACCAACCCCAAAGCGATTTTAAGCTGGTCTATCCTATATACATATGGATATATACATATATATGTATCTATATACATATCCATATAGATACATACATACATATATAGACATATATTACAGATACGTTCCTCCTTCTTTTCATTTGTTTTTTCATTTTTTTATCATTATTATTTTTCTATCTTTGTTATTTTTTACGTGTCTCATTTTTTTTTACAACCTCGTTGGCGTATCTTCTTCGCCGCTTATCTGGGGCTATTCGAATTCTTTTTTTTTGTTTTTTGTTTTTTTCATTCTACGTCGTCCATTTTCAGCGTTTTTAATGTCTTCCGCCGCGGTCCGTGCCATCGCACACTCGATTTTTTTTGATCTTTCGATTTTTTCGAAATTGTTTTTTTTTTCGGGCGTTGTTTTTTTTCCACCAGGTTGCAATGTTGCGCGTACAGTGTATAGCCGCTTATCACGAGGCCCTTTGCCCGTCTCGGAAACGACCGGTGCTCCCGTATAATTTCCGACCACTGAGAGACGGACACACGCGTATAATGTGAAATTTTTTTTTCGTCCACACGATCGAGACTTTGTTGCTCACATGTGAATATACATGTATATGTATATATTCGCATATAGATGCAGGTTTGTCGGATGTGTTTGTCGGACGTATTTTTTTTTTATACCATAAATGAAGCTCGTGGCTCGCGGGATAGTCGGTGCGATAAAGATGCGCAATTGCCTTTGCCTTTATCGCTCACGAATTGCCGATTGCTCTCGGTCCACGCCTTTGCGCGTTAGAGTCCTTAATGCCCGGGCATCACGTCACCTACGGGGTTTGTAATTGGTATTTTCGACGTTCGCGGAAAAAATTAAAAAAAAAAGAAAAAAAAAGAAAATTATTCGTCCGAGAAATTATTAATAATCCACGGCAAAATGGAAAGCGACAAGAACGAAAAAATTATTTCGCGACCGGATGCGGCCAATGAGAGAGTGCCAACGAGAGTGAAGTTGTAACACATCGAAGAACCGAGAGATGTATGGGGTTTGCATTTATATATGCGGGCGTGCATTTTTAACGGCAGGGTCTGAAATAATTAATTTTTATGAAATTTATGTACTAGGGCAATATGAGTACATCGCTATATATATATATATATATATATATATATATATATTCGTTAAGATTGAAACTACACATTTTTATTCTAATGGAAGAAAAAATAAATAATGAAATAATAAAAATAATTTTTCGAAAGGAAAAAATTGGAAAAATAATAATAACGATGAAAATAATTGATAATTATGAGTGAATTGATAACAGTTGAAAGCGTTATATCTGTATGTTGCGATTGAGACCAAAAATAACTACTCGTACGATTTTTTTACAAAACATAAACACAAAATAAATTTCAATTCGTGTTAAAATCGTTTATCAGTTGTTATCATCGTTGATCGGGTTCGCCGTTATCGATAATCACACAGGTAAGGTCTTGTAAAAAAATGTACGAGTAGTTACCACCTATTGACAATAGATTTGTGTGGAGAACGAATTTTTTCGCGTGCTTAGGGACAACTCGAAAAAACTAATTACCGAATTAGTCTGTAAAATCCTAAGTTATTCAACTGGGAAACAAAACGAGCTTACAGCCACGTCTTCTCATTGGACTACAGTGCCGGGTTTTCGCACATATATTCATCAATTTATCTTAAACTCATCTGTGGGGCGCACTTGTCGGAATTCGTCAACAACCCCACACTAAGGACCACCCTAATATATATATATATACATACACGGATGTATGTAAGCGTGCTGAGAGCATGAAGTCTCTCGCTCGTTTCACCAGAGAATCACGAATTTGTCAAGCGATTCCTCGACATTTATACACACACACATATATATATATATATATATATGTCGAAATATACGAGACAGTCCCTTGTACCTACTTATAGATATACACAGCCAATACCGTGAGAACGAAAACGAACGAGACTTGAATAAATCGAGCTAGCTTTTCCGACGTTCTTCTCCATCCCGATGGCTCGCTTTGGCTCGTGGCGCCCTTTTGCCACTGGTCGTCCACATTCACGAGTCAGTCTGCGAGCGGGAGAAGATCGTGAAAAAGTCGCGGGGAGAGGGGGGAGAGGGAGGTGAAAAGGAGATCGGATCGAAGGCTGGGGGGTGATAAACTTCCGATGGCGAAGTCCGCGTGAACGAGACCGACCGACCCATCAGATTTTTTTTTTCATCCCCCACGTGAGTCGTGATGTTCACTAGCACACACACACATATAGGGGAGACCGGGGCAAAATGGTATAGCGGGGCAAAACGGCACTGGGGCAGAATGGGATCGGGGCATAATGGGATAGCAAAAAATGAAGTTTCTTGGGTGCTTTATTTGGGGGCAAAATGGGATAGGGGCAAAATGGGACAGAGAGGAGTGGAATATCGAAATTGGGGCAAAATGTAATCGGGGCATAATGAGACACAAAAATGAAGTGTCGCAGCCTCTCGTGAAAATTAGTGGTCTCCGATTTTTCCTGTCCCATTTTGCCCCCGATCCCGTTTTGCCCCAACCGCCTCTTTCCGAGGAGCCTGATTTTCTCCGGCCCATTTTGCCCCATTCCCGTTTTGCCCCAATGACGTATTTTCCAGCAGTGTTGATTTTCACCATTCCATTTTGCCCCAAACCCGTTTTGCCCCGGTCCCATTACGCCCCGCTATACCATTTTGCCCCGGTCTCCCCTACATACATCCGGACATTTTCTCCAATTGTGTTTTCTCGACGTTTTGGCAAACACGTTGACATTCAGATCCCGAAGAAAAAATTTCACACAGTCCCACAGCTTACTTCATGAGGAAGCAATAAAAATGAATTATAATTCCTTAGGTGATTCAGCCCCTTTAACGTTAACATTGCTAACGAAATCATGAAAAAAAATCTTGTATTTTCCGGGAAACAACTGGATAATAACCCCCTTTAACACAGGTGTGCGAGTGGAAACTGATTTTCCGAAGTGGTCGTGTTGCCATGACGACAACACGGTGAAGAGGCGAAGAGGCGAAGGGTTGGAGGGTGGGGGGCGGTGTCTAAATCCTCGAGGCACCCTTCCGGGAGATCGTGGACGCGCGACGATCGAGCCGGCGAACGTCGAGGACAAAGAGGGCGCGAGGATGAAGAGATACCCCCGGTGAACTCGTCGGTCGGTCGGTGTATCCCTCTTAAGCCACGACGGATTTTCACGGACGACGCCGGTTGGTCGGTTCATTGTTTCGACGCGAAAACGAAAAAGCGAACAACCACACGGGGCCCCGAGTCGAAAGCTCTCGTATTACACCGACATCCGGTCTTCCTCGCTGAGATATTTCGAAACCACTTTTTCTTGCATCCCTCTCCGTCGTTTTCTGTTTCTCTTTGTCCTCTCCCTCTCTCTCTCTCTCTCTCTCTGTTCAAGTCGGCTTCTCCCTCTCGCGTTTTTTCACTCTGCGGTTCCTTCTCTCAAAAAACTCACCACCAAAGTGTGAAAAATGCGTTTGAATTTCTTGATAAAAAAAAAAAGCCAGACATGGTACAAACGTAAATCGTGGTACTCAGATTCTTCTTGAAAAATGATCAATTGATTCAGTTAATTATTTATAGACACATATAACTGAGGATTAACATATTATACATTAGACAGAAAATTTCTGTCTTTTGATGGTTGTTCAAAGTTGTAAAAATTGGGCTTTAAAAAAATGCGGTAATTGTTTTCTTGGGACAGCAATTCGTGATTAATCCCGAATTCTAAAATGATTTTCCGATTTTCGCGATTATTTTCGGATCACGTGTGACTTTCGCGAAAAGGAGTGTGGGGGGTTAAATAACCAGGCCAACCGGTGGGATAAAAAAGCCTCAATGATAAGTGAAAGTTACATCGAAATTTTCTCGATAAATTTTGTAGCTAAAGGTTCATACTTTCAGAAAAAAAATTCATGTTCGAGATTATTTTGATAAATGCGGATTTCACAGCGTGAAAATTGATAAAAATGGCGATTTAACCCCATCTTACTGTATACTGAATTTAATTTGAAAAAAAAAAATAAAAAAATAAACAAACCAAATGATTGGGTCTCATTTTTCATTACAATTTAATTTTGTATGAAATGCAGATCCACACACAAACACACACACACACACATGATCAGTGAATTAAATCTCAACAGTATAATAAAATTTTAATGACCAAAACGCATTAACTCATCGTAGCCGAAAAAGTAAACGTCAAACATTTCTTCGACATTATTATATTTCCATTATTTCCATCTCGTATCAACACGAAAAAACCTCACCGATATATATTCACCTTCATTTTATCGTGACAATAATTTAATTTTGAAAAATTTTTTTTTCAGCCTCACGCGAACATCGTCGTAACACGCGTTTTGAGTCGTAAAATACAACGATTATACAGCTCCGGAGGGTTTATTAAATTTTCAAAATGAAAAGAAACAAGCGTGAGCAGTTGATAATTTTTCGTGCTCGGTCGAAACCGCAGAGAAAATCTCGTGGAGTTCGAAGGATCGAAGAACTTGAAGTTGGGTCGGCCGCGCGGTTGGTTCGTGATGTTCCCCACGATTTGGCCCCCTCGGTTCATTATATTTCCATCTCGTTCTATCCGAGTGTTCGTGTACGTTCGTTCACGCACGAAAGTTCCAACAGAACGTGTGTGTGTGTGGGCGAGAGAGAGAGAGAGAGAGACAGAGAGAAAAAGAGAGACGAGGACGAACAATCGCGCCTCTCGTTTCTTTACGATCTTCCAATGCTAATTTCACGGAGCTCGCGGGTCGAATGTGCGAGAGAAGGGTGAAGACGAAGACGATGAAGACTGTGAAGACGAGGAAGGAGACGAAGACGATGATGATGAAGAAGAAGAAGATGAAGAAGAGTTTTATAACCTTCGTGGCGGCTTCCACTGATGATGACGAGATGATCACTTAATTTGGCCGAACAGCTGCCGCTCAACCGTTCGTCGTGTTGGCCAACTTGTGTGCTCCTTGCCACCTTAATTTCTTTATCTCTCTACGATTTCTCTTCGCTCGTTGTTGTTGGCGGAATTTTTTTTTTTTTTTTCAAATTTTGTTTTTTAGTCTTGTGATTATGTTTTTTTTTATTTTAATCGCATTGTTGTTGTTGTTGTTGTTATTATTATTATTATTATTATTATTATTATTATTATTATTATTATTATTATTATGGTCCTTGTATTGGTCGTATATGATATCTTGAATCATTTTATCCATTTTACATTTTAATTCATTCAATATCTTTTCTTCTACAATATACTTTTTCATATTACATTTTTTCAGCCAGGAGTCTTCTGAAATAAATAAAAATAAAAATTTCAATATGTATGTCAAACTCGAATTGAATTCCATAATCCGCTACGTCTTCCACAACAGACGCATCCAAATTGATTTCACAATCACCATAGACCCACACATTCGAATCATTCCCCGCAAATCCCATCTCACCGTCAAGAAAAAAAAAATAAAATAAAAAAAAACAAACAAATAAATAAATAAATAATCAATAGATCGAAGAAAAATATTTCAAATTTATTCAACATTGAAAACGTTGATACACGTGATCACCAGTGTATCAACATTATTTTCAAATCGACTCACAATCGAAACAAGAAAAAAACAAAAAAAACTTAATTCTCTCATAACTTACCGATCGAATAATATTTTCAAAAAAAAAAAACACACACACACACAAATTTTCTTTCCCAACAGAAAAATCCGACAAAATTATACTCGAGAGAGACTCGATACGAGACGTTTCCGAAGACAGAGACGTAAGTATTTTTCGTTTTTCTATTCTCTTTTAATCCGAACGGAACGATTATTTATCGACGCGAGAATTAGGGACGTCCAAGGAGTGGATGGCAAAGGGCTGGGCGAAGAGGACGAGGAGGAAGGGAGGAGCAGTGACGGGGGGGAGGGGGGGAGGGGGTTGAAGTCAGGTAGTAAATAAAGCTCTGGCGCAGAAAGCACCGCGCACAGCCTCACGGAATTCTCTTCTCGATCTTCATCGTCGTGTTAGTTCGATCCCGTTCGTATCCCATCGTTGTGAAAAGAATATACATATATATATGTATGTATATACATATATCGTTGAAGATGATCGTGGCCTGAACGGTCGTATCTAGTGCCCGGGGTTTTCGGGAACCGTTATTA
The DNA here is from genome assembly GCA_963662125.1 of Diplazon laetatorius. Classification (NCBI taxonomy): domain Eukaryota; kingdom Metazoa; phylum Arthropoda; class Insecta; order Hymenoptera; family Ichneumonidae; genus Diplazon; species Diplazon laetatorius. The sequence continues at coordinate 12,235,425 of OY759154.1, forward strand.
AATTATTATACGAGCGAGAGATTTACCGTCTCTTTCGCCACCGTGGCGCATGCGCGTCCCGCCACCAAGGATTAACGTAACCCTGCGCCGATATCTTACTCACGGCCTCTCGATCCGTGTTTTTTAAACGGAGATCTTCACCCCGTTTAACACCGGTGTTTTCGCAGGCGCGCGCGCGCATGCGCGAAATCACTGACTTATCGATACGACGAACGAGGGGGGGGGGTGGGGTGGGGTGGGGTTGAAGGCACATCGGAGGGTTGGAATTTGTATCTCACCTGGATCGATTGACACAAACATTTTAGAGTGGTCCTTAGCGAAGTTCATTTTTTAATTAAAATTGGGTACCCCCCCCCCCCCCCATTTCATTTTTCCATCTTCATATCGTCCCAACGAATTTTATTTTTCAAATTTCGAAAACACATCTCAGACCTTTTCATTCCTCACCCCCAAAACACACCGTTTCGTCTTTAATTCATGTCCCCAACCTCGTCTCCCTATAAATCTCTTAGATGTAAAAACGCCACGCCCATGAGACGATAATCCTCCCAAAAAAAAATTAATAAATAACAATAATACAAAATAATGATAATAATAAATCCGATGCATGATATTCGATGGTTCTCGCCCAAAAAACCTCTTTCCCAACGAGCTCAGAATTTTTTTTTCGTAAATACAAGAATCCAATCTTCGTCCAATTCACGCTCCTCACCCTTTCTCCCACCCATTACAGTCCGGCTGCGGATTCGATGTAATTTGAAAGAAACAAAATACATGAAAAAAAAAAAAAAAACCGAACAGAAAAAGGTTTAAAAAAGATATATATATAAAAGAAAAAAAAAATCGAAATTACGTATTCTATTAGCCGGCGAGAGCCCGGCGGCGTCTTCTCGAGTGTTCACGAGTCCCACAACCGATTCTTCGTGATTGCCCACCACGTATGAGTGTGAACGCGATCTCGCGTAAACACACACAAACACATGCGCGTCTCTCTGTCGGTCTGCTGTGTGCCTCGTGTCAGATTCGAATGCGGTGGGGAAACGTTAAATCACAAAAGTGTGAAAAATCCAATGGAAACAGCGTGTGACCGAGTGAGATGAAGAATATATCACACGAGTACAGCTGACACGGCTCAACAGTCCTTTTTACGTGGCAAACACGTCACACGAAGGTTGGCGGTTGGTTCGAAACGAATGAGCCACGACTTCGTGTGCGAAAAATGAAAAAAAAAAAAAACACACACACACACACAAAAAAAAGAAAAGGGGGGGGATGGATAGACGAAGAAACAAAAACGAAAAAAAATAACAAGACGGCTCACTCTCACGTGGTGGAGTAAAAATAAAATAGATAGACTGTGAAGAGGGGTGTGGGAGGGTGAAGAGGGGGTTGGAAGTGAGTATCCACAGACGAGAGACGAGTATAAAGGAATGGGCCGGTCGGCCGAAGGGGATGACGAAGGGTAGGAGGCGGCACGAGAGTTGAAAGAGTGAGAGAGAGAGAGAGAGAGTGAGAAAAAGCTGGAAGGGGGGGGAGGAGAAATGAGAAAGAGTGTAATAAATTGGCGGTGAGATTATTCTCGACGTGCATTAAGACGTCACGCGGCGACGGACGCCTTGAAAACTATTGGCCAACACCTTATACGTTTCTTCCTTCTTCTTCTTCTTCTTCTTCTCCTTTTTATTCTTCTTCTTCTTTTATTTATTCATTTTTTATTTCATTATTATTATTTTTTTTAATTTTTGAGTTGTTTCGGTTGTAGGTCCACCTCTCTCTCTCTCTCTCTCTCTCTCTCTCTTTAATCATTCCATTTAGCAGGTGTGTGTTTGTGAAATTCGTTACCATCGGATTGAGTTTCAGTCACCCCGATGTCTCGTTTTAAGGTAGTATGCCACAAACTGTAAGAGTCAAAGCAAGCCTAAGATATACCATCTCCTGATTGAGGTACGTAGTACTTTGATGTGGCAACGTCGCGTTTTATAATGTCGATCAGAGAGAGAGAGAGAGAGAGAGAGAGAGAGAGAAGATGGTAAGCAAACGCGCAACGTTGCCATGTCTACTGGATCACGACCAACTCCTCATATAAACTGTATTTTCCCGATGTTTATTTGCTCATTATTATCATCACAGTCTCCTGATCTCTACCTTCAAGTGCCCAAAATGTTCTCCGAATATTCAACTTGCAGCTCAAGTGTTTTCATCAAAATCCGACGAGGACTTTTTGTATTATATCAAATTGATCGTGATTTTCCATAAGGCTCCATGTTAAATCTATGAAAATAAAAGTGTTGATATATTTTTTCTCGCGCTCCGGAAAGCCATAAAAATTTAACTGAACCTTTTTCTCATCAATACCTATAATTGTGCCAAGTTTCATGAAAATCCGACGAGGAACTCTCTTAACGAGGGTACCTCAACTTGCCAATGATAGCACCGTTTGGTCACGAGACTCACCGATACTCGACGTTCACATGTGTAGGTGTGGTGCGCGCATGCGCGCGTGGCAACTGCGTCGGCGGCGGGGTTGGGGGAGGGGGAGGGGAGCGCGAGATGCCACGAGATAAAATTATGTTCGGCCTAATCAGCCGAGGTGTGAACGGGGCACCTCCATCTGAATTCGTTAACCCCGACTGCAACGCGCCCGCCGGGCAACCTTTGCGACTTACCGACCGTGGTAATTTCGAAATTTTTTAATATTGTTTTTTTTTTTTCCTCATGCTGTGAAGTTTGCTGTAACGAGGGTCTCGGATGATACGTGTGAAAAATTTGTGGGGGGATCGATGTGTTTGAATGTGGGTGTCATTGTGGGTCATCTTGGACAAAGGGGTTGTTTTTTGGGATTTCGACAAGTGGCATCGTAACCACGAAGCATCTTTGGAAAAATGATTTTGTGTCTTTGTGTATATATATATTTTTTTAACGACTGTTTTTTTTTTTTTTTTCGTTAACTCGACATTATAAGAGGGTGTTTGATGGTTATTGTTGTCTCGTGGCTGGGGGATTGTTAACGAGAGTCCACGATTCATCGTAATCGTGAAAATGGAAAATGAGAGAAAAGTCTGATTTGTGAAAAAAAAACTGCTGCGTTTCGGTTTATGTTCCTTCTTCGTTTTTTTTCTGTCTCTCTCTCTCTCTCTCGTTCTTCTTTCTCTGTTGCTCTTCAGGTCGGTCGGTCGAACGTATCGGATACAGGTGTTGGCCAATCTGTAATATATTACTTAACACCCACGAAAAAAAAAAAATAAAGAAAAATAACAATAAGACGAAATGGAGGATCGGAGGCGTCGGAACCTGGTGAGAGAGGTGAAAAGTTAAAGCCGAAGCCGCTAGCCGGTTAACGGCAGGGGGTCCCGACACCGAAATCCCATCTGCGGTTGCGTCACTGAGCCTCTGAGCCCCCCCCGCCTCACACCCCGTGGCTTTGTTATTAATCCCCACCAATATAACGATTTGACTCGCACAAAGGATCGAAAAAACACGATGTCGTGTCATCGTGTAACATTTTCATCCTATTTTTCTTACAAACGTTTCACACACAACAACAAATCACAATGAGATTGAGAAAATTGAAATATATATGTGAATGTTTTGTTGACTGTCTGTATGTGGGTCGAATGGATTTTAGATGTCCAGAATGTGCGTGAAATAATAATTTCTTGAATTGTTGGACGTTGGACGATTATATTTTTACAAACAGATTTCTACATTTTTTTTTTGATGCACTGATTTACACGATTACTCACAATGGGATTGAGAGACAATTGTAAACGTGAGATTCCTCTCTTCTGACTACAACTTTTTCAATTGATTTTCGATACCAAAATGTAGATTAAATAATTTTTTTGAAATATTGTATCTGGTTGAAAAAATGGTATTTGTGTGACTTTAGCTCGTACTTTTTGCAAGTTATTGATGCATAATAATTGAAAACGGTATTGGGAAAATTCTAAAATGTTGATATTTCATTTGGTTCTGAACTTGAGTAACATTTCAGATTTCAGAATGTTTATTAAATTTTTTTTTTTTTAATATTATCAATTGGAAATTTGTACTCGTGACGCCATCTTCTACGATTTGCCAACCAATCATTCTCAGAATAATTCAAAACAGGATCAGGAAAATTGAAAAATTTTCATATTTCATTTTGTCTCGAATTTTCGAACATTTTAGTTCTCAAAATATTCATAAAATAATTTTCTACAAGAGGAACTTCTGATTTGCATAATAATACAAAACAGGATTGAGAAAATTTTACAACGTAAATATTAAATTTTGACTACAAATGAAATACATTTTAGATCTTAAAACGTGCATAGAATAATTTCGTACAGCATTCGTACAAAAATAAAATTGTATTTCCATCTGCAGCTTCGAATAATCTTTCCGAGGCTAGTCTCTTAATCACAGGTCCGAGCACGAAATTCTTGAGGTCGGAGTTCAAGTCGGAATAGGGGAAGCGCTCGAGTGAGAAACTGGGAAAAGTCTCGTATTGCCGAGTCTCTTATTCCGAGGTCGGACTATATATATACACACACATACATATATATCAAACACCGTCACGGAACCCCCCAGCGGCTACTTTACGAACACAACAAATCGAAATAACATCTTTCAACCCCACTAACGTTTAATTGATGTTTTTTTTTTTTCTGTATTGTGGTTCTCACGTGACACGTGTCTGGCAGTCTCGTGAAGAGCAATTCCGCGGCCGCGGCGTGACGTTGGCAGAGAGAACGAAGACGAGAATAGATAGTCTGCTCGGCGCGAGAAGATCCGGAAAAAAAAAAGCAAGCAACGCATCGGCAATGGTGGACCTGGTCGTCCAGGTGCGGCGTGGAGTTAGTCGGCGAGTGGAAAAAGGGGGCGAGAGGATCGAAAGACGAGAAAGAGACGGAGAAACTTCTGTAAAAGACCCGATAGTTACATACATACATATATATATATATGCCACTCTCTCTCTCACCTGACTCGAGGCGAGGAGTAGCATGGGCGGGGGAGAGGGGGCTGGCTACGCGATGAAGACGTTTGGTAAAAGCGAATGGTACCATACGGGGTCCCCGGGGACGTCGGTGTTTCGGTTCTCACACCTTCGAGAGAGAGAGAACGACTCTGAGACTGAGATGAGAGAGATTTGAAAGAAAATGAAAAGAAGAAAAAAAAATGTGAGAATAAAATCGAGAAAAAAAAAAACCAAAACAAAAACAAAAATAAGGAGAATGGAAATATATATAAAGCGGTGTGAGAGAGTGCGAGGGAGTAACTGACGAGGGGTCCCTGGGTCCGCGGCCGGCGCGCGGTCAAAGGCCCGCGGGGGGTAAAGCCCCTTCGGACCGTGAAGCTAATTGATACGTAAGATTACGTTCTTCGCTTGAATCCGTTTTTTTTTTCTTCTTTTTTTTTGTCTTTCTTTCTTTCTTTTCCACCCGCGGCCTTACAACGGGCTCGGGTCCAAAGACGCGGCCGGATGATTGGTTGTCCGGTGAGGCGAACGTTGGCACTAAATTCCTTCGTTCGGCTCGATTCCACTGGTCTCTGACTCTATACCAACCCGTGTGGTGTGTGTATATAGTTGGGTTGCCCATCGTCGTCGTCGTCTTCGTCGTCGTCTCGTTGTGTGCCGAGACCACTGCCAGCAGCTATATATATATGGCATCTCAGGTTCTCGGTTCGTGATCCACGCCGAGGATCTTGTAAATTCACATCTAAACTGCGAACCAACTCACCCTCCGCCACCCTCCGCGCCCCCCTTCGCTTGACTCCCTTGGCACGATCCTGTCCGCTGTTCAGTTCGGATGCAATTCCGCCGAGCTCGTTCGGAAAGATAAATTCGTTTCCGGCCACACTCTCTCTGTGTCCGGGATAATAAAATAAAATTTTCATTTATTTATTTATTTATTTATTTATTTATTTATTTATTTATTTATTTATTTATTTATTTATTTATTTATTTATTTATTTATTTATTTATTTATTATTTTTAACGTTTCCGGTCACTCTGTTCGGGATAATAAAGAAAAAGTGTTATTTATTTATTTATTTATTTATTTTTTGTTTTTTCACTCTCTGGACTGTTGTTTATCTGAGAACTTTTCAATCTTATATCGGTTCATCCGTTGCTCAGATATCTATGTCCCAAGTTGCAAAAAGATTATTTCAAGTAAAACGCTTTTGAAGTATTTTCATGCAGTTTCGATAGCACGTGCTCGTGTCTTTTGAATCTTAATTGCTCCGACAATCTTGTAAGTATGTCAATAATTGTTGAAAAGATTATTCTCTAGATTACAACCTATACGGAAAGGCAAAAATTGAAAAATTGGAAGGATGTTTTTTGAAAAAACAGACAACTCTATCCTTAATGAATAACAAAGTAGATTCTGAATGCCTTTTTAAGTCGGTAGCATGGTTGCATGTTGTATCTCCTGCTAGTGAGGTTCTCGTAGGGCTGCAAGGAGAGACAGAGAGAGAGAGAGAGAAAGATAGGGATGAGCGATGGTAAAGTCGGGGGAGGGCGGATGGGCGCGAAGGGCCAGGTTATGTCGGGGCGTGGTCATGGGGTGATTTAGCGGCAAAGGTGGCGTGGCTGTCTCTATCGTGTGCGGTGTGACGTTAAAACCGGGGGTCGTGCCGCAAAGGAAATAAACAGCCGAGGCGAGCGAGCGAGCGAGTCGAGTCGAGAAAAGTGCGTTTAAACAACGCGCCCCGACTCTCGGCGTTTCGCATTTCGGAACGGCAGCTTTACAGCCGTTTAGTGTTTTACGGCGCGTTTTATGAAGCCCGCGCGTATATACCAGTCGTTGCCCATTCTCTCTCTCCACCCTTTGGCTTGGGAATCCAACGTCGTGGCCGAATCGGTAAGACGAAAAAGCCAAGTCCAATTGCCCAGGCTGGAAAACGTCAGGAATGTGAGCGACGAGCAGCGTAGGGCGCGCCGAGTCGGTTGCGAGTGGCGGCAACGGCGGTGCGCCATCTAGCGGCCGGCCCCGCCAAACTCAGGTGACGCAGATCGTGTCCGACGAACGTCGAACAGAAAAGTTGGGAACAACAATAAACGGGGGGAGGGCGTTGAGGTTTTCACGAGAAAATAATAAGCTTCGTTATTGCCAACGATTTAATCATTTATTACACCGTGCGACTGTATCAATTTAGCCCGTGATCGATTTGTGATTGAGATACGAACTATCGTGGGGGGGTAAGTGGTGTGTGTGTCTGTTCGGAATGGAAAATTTACGAGCCACGATAGATAGCGAACACGTTATTCGGATCGGAGTTTATAACGATATATCAGATTCACGATTTCTCGACGTTCTATCGTGGCGGTCGTCGAACGATATTCAAGATTCACGGGATGCCTACACGTATACCAACGTAAAACACGTACAAGTGTGTATGTACATAATATACACGCGGTAATTTACGCTCGTGTAAAATTATTATCATCATTATGATTATTATATCCGAGATAAAGACAGAGCTCGAAAGGGAAGATGTTAAACGACGTCGAGATTAATAGGCGATCAAGCGGTTGGAGGTTATGTCGGGGGGGTCGATCGTTATACTCTGGTGGCGGCACCTATACAACCCACCCGAAATGAACTGTAGATTGATGCGCGACGATAACCCCGTGAGAGAGTAAACTCTGTGTATAATACCGTGTATATATCCACCGACTATGCAAATTTTTCAGCAATGAAGTTGATCGACTACGGGGTTGCAATTTGTGACCGCACGGCGGCGCTGATGCTCGCGTCACACGGTTGTCCGTATCAAACAGGGTCAACTTCTTCACGGTCCCTCGACGCGGGGTGAGGAGGGGGGAGGAGATGGGGATAATCGAACGCGTGATTTTGCTCACACCGAGCGAGGCGTATGCGAGCGTTTCCGTGCGGTTGCGGTTCCGAGCGGGGCCTCAAGCCCGGCGGGAGAAGCGTTTCGAAAGCGCCGCATCTAACGCCCTAAACGATAACGAGGTATTAATAATCAGCCACACCAGTTCCCCTCGAGGTGAGACTCTCTCGTGCGCCCCACCACGCCGCGACTAGTCCCATCGCAACACCACCCCACCCACCCCCCCACCCGGCCGCCACGACGCCCACAGCGCTCGGGAGTGCTCGGGAACGACGATGGGACTCCCGAGCGCTATCCCCTCCACTCCATTCGTTCTCGCGCTTCTCCGCGGCTTCTTCTCCGTCGATTTTCATCGTTTTTTTTTCTTTCTTGTTGTTTTCTTCGTCACTCGCGAACGCCCCATCTTCGCAGGCTCTTCTTCTTTCGAATATACGCCTGCGTTATACGACCCGTAAGGCCCAATCGACTTCACTGTGGTTCGCGCTTGGAAGATATATGGGTCTTGGAATTTGGGTTTCTTTTGTTTCCCTTTTTTGGATTAGGGTGGAATGGTTGAGAGTGTTTGTGGGGACGTGTGTGTGGCTGGATGGAGGAATAAGGAGAGTTTATTTCGATTATCGAACCGGGACGGCCGCGCCACCGCACGCAACGATCGACTAACTCAGCGGTCACGCCCCCCAACAAATGCCGCGCTCCACCCCCTCGCCAAGCCGGGCGCAGCGCGCGATCACTCGTCCCTCATTCTTCGTACTCGCTCCTCTCTCTCTGCCCTTCGCGATCTGGACGATTTCTATATATACCTATTTATTATATGTATACATATATATATATATATATATATATATATATAGTATATATATATATTGGGTATATCTGCGTGAACCAACCGCGAGAACGAGCGTCCCGCGGGGTGGGGGCAGCACGGACGAGACACCCGGGGAACCCAGTCTTTTTGCCTTTAAATTAATTTGCAACGATTAATTTTTAATTAAAACCCGAAGGCCGTGAGAGGGGGGGGGGAGGAAATGGCGAAGGAACAGACGAGCAGCGTCGGACAACCCGAGCATGATTAAGTACACGCACTTTGGCGAATACAAAAAAAAAAATAACAATTATGTAGGTATTAATAGAAACGTGAAAGGAAGAAAAAATTGGCAACAGTTTGAATGGAATGTATTTTTTTTTTTTTTCGTTTTGCCAGATGTCAATCGTCAGCCATTTTGTTTGTGGTGCGGGAATTTGGATGATGAGATGGAAAATGGCACAATTTTAATTGTGACATTATTTATTAAAAGACATGAGAAGATTCGAATTTGACAAAAAAAATCTAGCATAAATGTTTTTAAAAATTGCAATGAGTAAAAATTGCGCATGAGCATTGACGAACAACAGATAAGTTTGAATGGAAAAATATTGTTAATTGCAACATTCGGAACACGTGAAACGTCGTAACATCATCGTTATCATCGTCGAAAGTTCCGTTAATTCGGAAGAAAAAAATTTGAGAAAAAAGATACATTCCATCAATCTCAGTCGAAGATAATCAACGTTTGCCGACACAGTGAGTCGGACTAATTGAAGCCTTCGACGAAAACTTTAGTCGACAAAATTGATCTGTTGATGGAAGGTCATGAATAACCACAAAGTAGCATTATAATAAATATACATACAGGGTGTCCCATTTGAAAACCGGTATGACAGCTTGAACGAGTGAATAAAATATATTTAAATCGATTTTCGTGCGATACATCGAGGAAAATCTATGAGAAATTCATAATGTTGAGTATCGTTGAAATTCGTCATCGATAAACGTCACAACTTTAGAAAAATTAAAAGCGTTGTTCCCAATTAAAAAAAAAAGGTAAAAATAATGGTTGCAACATAAATAGGTAGTGATCGAAGATTCCTTTGTAAGGAAGGATGAATGAGTTCACTACCTACAATTCAGCGGAAGCAAATTGCGAATTTCAACTTGCAGCTTTTTAAATCCGTAAAGGCTTATAATCGAAAAACTCGAATTTTTGTCAAATCCGAACCATTCAACCGATCTCCGCTAAATTTCATATACATCACGGCTGAATGATGTTCCATACTTTTGTAAAGTTTGAGCTCGATTGGTCAAAGTTAAAGAAAGTTATAGCGAAAAATTTGATTTTTGGGAAAAATTCAATATATCATAAAATCAAAACTTATCGATGGATTTGGCCAAAATGCAATACCAACCAACCTCGGGTACATGTCTCTTTGTCAATAACTATTCAGACGAGTATCTCGAAATTTGCGATCGCTAGAGTGATAACGCCCGTTTTTTTTGGGAATTTGAAAACGACATAAAATCCGAGTCGCAGCTCGAATCATCGCGAAAATTACAGACAAAGAAGGGATTATGGAACTGCACATGTCTGCAAAACTTGGGGGCTGTAGCTAAAACCGTTCTCGAGTTATACACGTTTCAATTTTGGTAGGCCATTACCCATACACACACACACACATACATACATCCGGACATTTCCCCCAAACGTGTTTTTCCGACGTTTTGGCACATTCTGAACATGGTGACACGAAGATCTCGAAAAAAAAATGTCCCACCGTCACATAGCTTTCTTTATGACCCAACAAGAGTTCAGTTCAACCGTATCTCTTCCAAATGGGACACCCTGTAGATGAGGTGTATCATTTTGTGAAGCGCAGTCGGTATGAGGTCGAAAAAAAAAAAATAACTGGGTGAGAAGTCCCAGGAGGTGGGTATCACGGTCGTGGTTGAAAATACCGATTGGAACACCTTAATCGTTGTTGTGTGATTCATTTTTCCCTCCCTCTCTCTCTCTCTCTCTGTCTCCCTTTACCTCTCTTTCCGGTTCTTCGTGTATTACCAATTTGTACCTTCGGCTTCTCGGGTTTATCGATTGAAAATACTGCTAAAATAGGAAAAATTCGGAAAGAGATCAGTGAGTGTGAGAATTACGAATAAGACGAAGATGTGAGAAGAGTTAACACGGCCCGATGGAAGAGTATTTCCAGGTCCGACGATGGTCGAAGCCGGAGCTCGCGCGCGCGAGAGCACCCGGCTCGTCGGACGATACTCTCTTCGTCGAACCATCCACGCCTACCCCATAACGATATTTTAATTAAACCGAGCTACGCGCGGTATACCCCCCGTCCCCCTCCCCCCTCCCGCCTCCCCCTCACCGTCCGTTGCAACAGAGTCCGCGAAGAAATTCAATCTTGAGATAATAAATGATCGGGGCCGGGACTCTCTCGGTCTCCCCGACACCTTTTGCCTCATCCACCGAGTCCCCCCTGGGTTCCTCGTCGGCCCCTTACCACGACCAAGCTTTCGCCCCCCCCCCCCTCATTCCCACTTCCCCCATCCCGTGATTCTTCCGTTGCTGCTGCTTCGTCCGACGACTCGTTTTCGCACCGACAGACCCTGATCGTTTTTTTTTTTTGGGTTCACACCTCTTCGCAACACAAATTCAACGATGATAACAACTGAACTTTCCGTTTTCATTCTGTGATGATTTTTTTTTCGATTTTTGCTTACTCGGGGGAGGTTTGTGATGGTGGGACGATTTTTTTTTCTCGAGATCTTCGTGTCAGGATGTTCGGAATGGGCCAGAAAACACATCAAAAACGTAATTGCTTAGGTTTTAGATGTCATCGTCGTCCATACGTGTGTGGCGGATAAATTATGTCCAGCCTTACCACAGATAATCTGGAACGTGAAAACCCGATAGATTTTGAAACAACTTTTTGTTATTGAATTAATATCAATCGTATTGTTATTTTTTTTTTATAATGTTTGATAAATAAATTTCGTGCAAGAGCCATTGAAATCTTCCGCAAAAAATATTCATAAAAACGAACAAAAAATAGGATTTTACCTGTGTAGGTTAAATTCCGTTCTGTTTTTTTTTCTATTCGTCGTGGGTCTCACGAAACGAATCGAGGAAATTAAGAGGCGTGCTAGACACGTGGTTACGTGGAATTGGAAGTTTCGGTTTCGTGTGAACGAGCGTGGCCAATGAATCCACTATGAATAAAATTCAATATATTGGGTGGCAACCCTCGTCGATTTATGTCCATAGATGTATATATATATATATATATATATATATATATATATATATATATTTATGTTGCTATGATATTTGATACAAATGCCGTGAAGACACGTTTATTATATGTATCAAAGGTTTTGGGTTGCCTTTCGGCCTGAAATTAATTACGTCGCGGCTGACACGGGTCAATATTCCATTTCCTCCTGCGGTTAGTTTCTCGATTCAAATTCCCAATGGGTCTCTCTCGCGACTCCAGGTAGAATTCACGGTCCCACATATACGAAACTACGTGGTAACGGAAAATTACACGATTGGCGATGGGGATAACTAAATACTATAGTGACAGTGGATAGTAGTGATCGAGGAAAACCAGCTAGGTTCTAGAAGTCATCGTCATCCTGTCTGCTAAGTGATAATCATAGCAATCCTGTCCACAAACAATTTAGACAAGGACAATAGACGGAAATCCTAGATCTGATCTACAGATGTATCCCAGTTAGCCTCTTTTCCGGCAGGCTAGCCTGATTTTTCCGGCAGAAGGGTTCGAGCACTAAAATCGTGCGTTACGTATGCTCAAAGCACTTGAAGAGCACCTAATTCTTGCACAAAAAAAATTTGGCAACATTGCATTTTCACGGAATGACTGCTAGCTCGACGTCAAGCTAGCGGAGGGAGTGGATTTCCGGCCGCAGGGATTGAGCACTAAAATCGTGCGATACGTATCCTTCAAGCACTTGAAGAGCACCTAATTCCTGCACAACATTTTTCGGCAGTATTGCATTCTTGACGAATAACTCTGCTAGCTTGACGTCAAGCTGGCAGAGGTTTTTTCAAAAAATGCTCTCCAGCCAAACATTTTCAGAGCACTAGAATTATGAATCGAGCACCAATAAAAAAGCACCTAATTTTGTTGCAGAGAAAATTCAAATCGGAAAAATTGTCGCTGCTAGCTCGACGGGGATCATAAATACAAACGCCAGCCTCAAACGACTTCAACCCCATCACATTAACTCTCAGTAAAATAATCCAGTCGCTCACTCACAATAATTCCCCACCGTCAAACCCAAACCAATCAGACATCTCTATAACAATATGAAAACGCCTACATCAACAACACTGTGTGTGTGTGTGTGTGTGTGTAATCGTTCGTTCGAACAGAAGCGTCAAACATTCTAATCGCAATTAGGTGAATCGACAAGAAAAAACAACAACACACACACAAATGCTTGTGAGGACACGCCTTCTCGACTCAATCGCCCGGAGTGTGGTAACATCAACCAGTCGATGAAAGAACCCAATCGACGGATCATAGTGCAGAGATAGCAACCTGGTCAAAAGATGATGACGAACCCTTTTCTTTTGTCGTGAGTCGGCACAAAAAGAAAGAAAGAAATAGGAAAATGGACGACGATTGTTCGAAACTCTTCTTCTTGTACAATAATAATAATTTTACAAACCCACACACACAAATACTAACCCACTCGTAGCAGGACGTTGTGTACAGTCACACGAATTATTCCGTGTCCGCGGTTGATTTTCCGTTAAACGTCTCCATTAGCCGCAGCAATTCGGGACCGGTCGTCTCGCGGTTTCGCCATTTAAAACCCATGCGAACGATGCTCGCACACCGGGCCACATAGCCGCTCGACCGACGAGTTATGTACACGCTTTATAACATATTCCCTATGTATCCATATATATGTATATATGTGTGTGTGTGTGTGTGTGTACGATCGTGTTACCTATACCAAAGTGGACGAAACGTTTTCGCAAGAGCTCAAGAGGACGCCCGGATGACGAGTCCATTATAAAATTAATAACTATAAATCTTCGCGGGTGAGCGAAGGGAGATGTTTATGTGTGTGTGTGTGTGTTTGTGTGTGTGTAAGTGTGCGACGGTGATGCACACAAGCGATGCGACGGTAGCACGTGGCCGCGGCCATTTTTCATACTCCGGTTAATTATACGAGAGTGTAAATTGAGCGAGACCAAAGTAACGAGGGGCGTAAGCGAACAAGCGAGAGAGAGTGAGTGAGACGGGAATAACGAAAATTAAATAAAAAAAAGAGAGAAAAAAACCGAGTCATATATATATGTATATATATATGGTGAATGTAAAATTGCGGGCGGAGCGAGAGAGGAATCTCTCTGATCGTGACTCGACTAGCACTTTTATCGTTTATTTCCATCGTTTTTTTTTATATTTTCGTCTTCTTTTGTCCTTGTTAATTATTATTATTATTATTATTATTAATTTCTTTTATAATATTTCAAGAGAGCGTCTCGGTCATGACTTGTCGTGAGATATAATCTTCGATTGTACGAATGACAAAAAAAATATGTATATATATATATATATATGTATAATCGATAATGCATTATTTTCGGCGTATAATGCATTCGTAAAAATGCATCCAAAGTGAACTCAAATTTGTTGCAAATGTGACTCGTTGGACTCATCAGTGTGTCTGATCAGACTGTCGCAAAAATCATGTAATACAAAGATATGACAGTATCAACGTATAAGATAACAGAAATCACTTGCATCATCGTTAAAAAAAGAAAATAATTATCTCGAAAATTTACTTCACTCAATCGTTTCACGGCCAATCAATCTCGTGAATTTGAATCACGAAAAATTCGTGATAAGACATTTTTTATTATCCCATGTGAATCTTGAATCACGGTTTTACGAAACGATCACGTGCGGCAAAAGTCTTGCATCGTAACTTGATAGAGATCATATATTCATCGTTGATGAATTCAAAGCGAGAGAGAAAGAGAGAAAGAGAGAAAGAGAAAAAGTGAGAAAGAGAGAAAGAGAAAAAGAGAGAAAGAGAGAAAGAGAGAAAGAGAGAAAGAGAGAAAGAGAGAAAG